>OY740768.1:114246762-114846762 GCA_963513935.1 Aphrophora alni | reverse complement strand
ACAGCTAGGCTGGAAGAGAAAGACTTTTAATTTACTTTTAGGGTTGGATTTAATGATGCGCCATAATTGAATCATTTCAGTAAATTAACTCTTAACAATGGTTTCCGATTGGTTTGAATAACAAAATATTTGAAACAAAACTAATTTTCTACAGTATCAATAATTAAAGGTAGGACTAACTACTGTACTAGTTAGTCATTAATTACACAAACAATTAATTGTATTTTATAACGTATTTCTATGCATTCAAAATAAAATAATTGGTTTTCTATCTTGTGTAATTATTAGACAAGTTAATATAATAACAGTGCACATTTTTCAATCCTAAAGAACAATTTTATTCTAAATGATATTCAATTTAAAATCCGGTAAAAATATTTTTTTAGCAATTATTTACACCCTTTTTTTTAATGCTGTTTTATATTTCAACTTACTATTATATATAATTTTTATTACCAACATCTCCACGTATAAGCAATTTATTTACTTTTGTGACATTCTTTATCTATTAAAATTTTTTCAAGATTTATAAATTTAAAAAAATTACAATACTAAGGATAACCACCTTTTTATTAAATTTTACTTGTCCTTCAATTTGTCCCCGAATACTATAATTTTCCTATCTAACTTATCTTATATGTATTATAGGAATTTGTGTAACTGAGGATGTGGACTTATTCGTTGAAACGTCTTGTTGAAGTGTTTTATTGTTGTCATTCACGAGACTTCTTAGAAACTCCTTGATATCAAGAATTTAATTATTTAAGAATTTCTTGTAGACTCTCAAACTTAGTAAATCCACTTAGACGCTTATTAAGTATCATGGTACAACCGTATCTTAAATGGAATAATAGCATTTTGATTCCCACTTTCAAAAAATAACTTCTCAGAAATGTGGTTACGTTCAGGATTATCCTTCATCTATTACTACTATATCCTTGTCCATTTTATTGTTCTTAAATAAATTTACACTTTTTAAAATGAAAGTTTCACCTCTTGTAACACATATTATTAATTGTTTTAACAAAAATTATGTACAATGTAACAGAGACTTATAATAGTTTTATCAATTGTAGTCTAAACACTTTTATTTTTATTTAACTGTTAATTAACTATTTGATTTAACATGATCAATTTAATTAGTGAAGGGATTAACGACTTACTCTAACATTTTTTCTAATGTATATAATACATTTTCCCCTTTTTGCGATAAATGGTAAACAAATTAATAAAATGTTGAAAGGTAAATAAATATTCAAAATATGCATTATAATAAATGTAATTATATTTATTTTTTTACAGTTTAAATTATTACTAATCTGCGTCTATTCAATATTGATTCAATAATTATATTCCGAAGTTAAATGAAATTAGGAAACGTAAACAGTAAATTATTCATTTCAAGGAAATATAACAATATTTTTATAACTTATTTATTTTATTATAATATGTACATTACAAAAATACAAGGTTAGTAAATCAAAACAGTTCTTGCTTTCTATCAGTGATTAATAATTTTTAAGAACCTGAAAACTCAAAATCATTTATTGTAATATTTTATATATTTGTAAAGATAGTTGGTATGGTCTCGGTATTCATTATTATTCCATTTCAGTACTATTGTAAAACTATAACAATGATCGAAAAGAAAATATACAAATCTCTTGCTTTTTTGAACATCAACTTTAGGAAAAACTCACTTTCTCAACAAAATTATCTCCAGTTTAACATTTAGTTCTTATATTATAAAACATCAGCGCGAGACCTTGATTGTTTAACACTTGACAACTGCTCTCAAATTTGCTTTGGTCTTTAAGTATTAAATCCTGGCCTTATTATGTTCTGATTTTGGAATGTGAATAAATTGCTGCGACAGAAAATTTTGTGATGAAGAATTCATATTTATTATTTCATTTTTTGGGAAGTAAACATATCAGGATCACAATTTGAAACTTATAAGGAAGAGTTGTGTAACTCTAAACTACTGAAGAAAATGAATTATAAATTGAAACGTCGAAGTAATGAAAATAAACGCGTTGTATCTTTTACTTTTTGATTGAATGTTTAAAATTGTTATTCATTTTAAGAGGAATAAAATTGTTGTTATTGATGAATGAAAATCAAACGAATTTCGCTAATTCGACGTAATAAATTGCTACGCTTTTGTACAGCCAAAGCCAGGTGTGTCCTGAAAGAAATCCTTTTGACATTACTGAAAGGGTTATTCATTATAGTTCCTTTAGCTGAGAGTGATATAAAGATTAAAAAACCCACACGAAAAAACGTAAACATAAAACAGCAAAATATAACAGTTTTTAAGAAACACGAACAATTTTCAGACATAATATCACTTTCAGTATCTAATTTATTAATTGTCTTTCACTTAAAATAATAATCTATTATTATTTAGGTAAATTATTATATGTTAAATCTTCTCCTAACCCTATTTCAATCATGATTTCCGTTTGTCTATATAATAATAATAATAAACGCAGATTAAAAAATTTTTTATTCAACTTCAATTTTAATTTAATTTATTAATCTTTATTTCTAATTTTATATTTATTTGGCATTTATTACAAATTCTCAGTATAGAACTTATCAATAAAGAAACTATTCACAGATTTGTATTAAATGTTGATCGATAATTTCTTTTACATATAAAAAATTTCTTTTACTATTTTAGAGTATTAATTAACAAAATACTCTATTTACAAGTTATATTTAAGTAGAATTTATAACACTTATGAAATAAAAGGAGGTTTAATCATTACAAATTCATGAAAATGGACAGACTCGCCAATACAATCGTAAAACAGTGTTCTTTGATTTCTGATCAGTTCTACAGTGATTCACAGTACCTATGTCCCCCCCACACAAATCTTTCCAGAAGAGTAAAATATTCTACCACTTTCTCTATTGTTCATATTGGTGGTTTTAATAACATCTTTTATAATGTCTCGTGTAATGACCAAAATATTGTTAAACAAATTACTTAGTAAACTAAACTAGGCAATATAGCAATATTAAAACAAACGAATATTAAAAACACTTTAAACTAAAGCAGGCATGTTCAGAGTTTGAACCATTCAATTCCAAAACGGATATAAAATGATCTTCTAGTTTGAATTGATTTTAAAAATAGTATCCACCTTTCGACCACCATGAATATTTTTTGTTACCCTTTCCTAACTTGTATATTTTATATCTTGTTTGAAATATACAACATTGAGTCTCAATATTTTAATCCAATTTTATATTGTTAGAATATTTTTAATTATCTACTCTGCGTTACCTTTATTGAACGATTTTACCAAATTTTAGAACTAAATTAAAACAAGCTATACAAATAACAAAACATTATTCCTATTTTAATGAATAGAAAGTTATTACACATGTTCACAAATACATGACGTACAGTATACAGATTTAAGCTAAAATATAAATAGATCAACTGAATAAGCGTCAGTTGCTCAAAAATATAAAATTGAGGAAAGTAAATTTGTTCCCCCGATGTCCTTGGCATATTTGTCATGTTGATGCTATACTGTAAAGTTTATTTCATACATGAATTGACATATAACAACACATTAATCAGAACTCTTCGTTTAATACCTCATGTGTCGAATCTACGGAAGTAGTATTACTACATTTTGTTTCCTTGATATTAATAAAGAAAGAAATAAATATACAAATTAAGATTAAATCTGTCGCGATATTATTTTATTTGCAGAAAACTGCTAGCTTACATAATTATTTATGTTGTTTTTGTTTTAACGTAAATGGTGATCATCCGTCTATCTAGCCAAATGAATGAAAACACAATTTTCCACACACACAAAAATCACTTTATTTGTTCAACACAAATACAAGACGACCCTCAGCTGCTACATGCACAGTGGACTGTCAGTACAGTAACCAGTATTCACTAGCAATCGTCGCTTTCCATCTATTTACTCCCACGGGTTAGAACACGGAAACTCTTGCACACAAGGCGAGAACATTAACCACTAGTTCAATCAGAGCTCAGCTCCTTTAAAAATTTAATAATTTTATTTATTGAATAAAACCATTTAAAATATCTTGGTATTTCAATTTTTCAGGATATATTTAGAATACAAAATGTGATTTCTTAGACCGTAGGACGTGATGTAATTTATTTAGCTTATCGAAATGTAGAAAGTAATACCAAAATAATAAATTTATTATCATTTCAAATTTAGATCTTGATAAATATTATGCACTAATTTTTGTTTTTAATTCTAATTCTAATTTCTGACCCGATTAAGTTGTTATAAGTATTAAAATTGTTGATTCTGATTTCTTTGATTAGCGAAACATTTACTTTTGTAAAAAAAAAATATTTGCTTTGACCGAATTCACACACATAAGCGCAAAGAAAAATCTTTATGTTTGAAAGAAAATTCTTTAACTAAGGTCTACAAACTGAACAATTTAAATCACAAACATAGGACAGACTTTTCATTACCAACGATAATTACAACGTAAGTTGTATCATTTCACTGATATGGTCGGTAAATAAGCTATATGCTTCTTAATTTTAGACAATTTTGTATCAAATACAAACACTGTCATAGGTCATTTGGTCTTACTTCAACACTGAAAATTTCATTATTAGGTTTCTTAATCAATGGTAACCACTGATAAAATAAATATTATGTAATGAGACACACGTAGTTCTAGTTAATGTAGCCTACTTAATAAATCACTATATATATATATATATATATTTTTTTTTTTTTTTTTTTTTTTTACTTCAATAATAACAAGTAATTTAAGCATAATAAACATCATTAAAAAGAACAACTATGAAAACAATTTATAGACTATTTATACAATTAACATAACAAAAATTAACTATCAATCTTACAAACGAACGAGATAAAGTAATATTAACACAACTTTCGATTAAAGTTGTTATTTTTAAAATAAATTGAAACTTAATGAAACTCGTTACATATACAATTTAATATGAATAGGTTAGAGAGAGGAACAGAAATTCATGTCAACATCACTATTGAGTTCCTTACATTTTTAATATTGTGTTTTAAGTAGCTTTATATTGGCCCCAGAGATTTAATTTGTTATCACTTCAATATTTCTAAACATTAGTGAATTGAATGTAACAATTTTGAAATGTAAAGTACTTTTCAACTATTCGTGCATTTTAACGGTGTAATTAAATAGATAATTAATTTTATTATAAAACAGACAATATAGTTAAACTAAGGAAGGCCGAATAAATGTTTTGTATTATATATTTCCTTTTAATGATTAATAAAACTCTAGGATTCACTTAGTCTTGTTTTAAAAAAAAGAACATGCATTGAAAAAACAATTCTTTTCCTCGCCATACTATAGGTAGTCGTGACTTATTTGACTTCATTCCAGTTGTTTCTAAGGTGAGGTTACAGGGGTCTCGGACTAGATTCTAATTTCATCTTCTTTTTTTCAGTTCCAACCATGTTTTAAACAATATGCTTGTTTTACTCTCCATTGAATGCCTCCAAGAATCCTACAGTCCACCATCTTCAGACTGTCCTCCGATAAATCGAAACATAAATCAACCTTGAAATATTGTTTAAGAGACAATTTAATTTTGAAAATTTTGAGCATAC
Source organism: Aphrophora alni (assembly GCA_963513935.1). Lineage (NCBI taxonomy): Eukaryota > Metazoa > Arthropoda > Insecta > Hemiptera > Aphrophoridae > Aphrophora > Aphrophora alni. The sequence goes on along the minus strand of OY740768.1, from coordinate 114,841,123 downwards.
AGTTTACTTTTTAACATATTTTCAAACGATGTTTAACAACCACGATGATATTTGCTTTATTTATTGTTTTATTGATATTAGGTTTATGTTATACTTTGAAAATCAATTACTTTTAAAATTGTTTATTTGTTGATTTTTATGATAGGGTTACAAGAGAACCTAATTCAAACGGAACAAATGCTGTAATAAATTTATACCTTATATCAAAAAAATCCAAATCATCCATACTTTTAAAATTAATTGGCCTATTTATGATATGATTAATATTTTTTTCGTTTTCGTATTTGATTTTAAAATGATTTACTTTGCTGGCTGCATTTCTTGAGATTTAGGTTAGTTTTTAATAGTTTTCTATAATTATAAAATCATGGAATCCTCCTACAACTAATTGTCTTGAAAATTTTATAACATAAAGTAAATCAAATAAGAAATACTGCCTGAAGTGAGAGTGACAGTTGTTTACATTGTAGGTCTAAAGGCAAACAAAATAAGGAACAGTCTTAATGTCCTTAGGAGACAGGCTCAGAGACCGACGAATAAATAGCCTAATAATTGCGTTGTTTTGCTAACAGAATATAATCTTCAGTTTCATAGAAACAACGCTCATCTCTTACCTCTTTTGTTGTACTCTATATATCCACAAATACACTTGATATGGCGAAATAACTTTAAAATGCTTTACTTGTAGTTTTGGATTTATTGCTTTCCTGTAATAGATTTAAATATAATCAGATCGATATAAAAAATATATATAAATTGTAGTTCAGTTACTTTGTAATTTACTTAGATTGAGCGAGTACTACCAGCGGTAGTATGTACCATTTCGTATTTTACGGGAAATATGCAACAATACACCTTTGAACGCGTATAACAAAATGAATGTTAATATTGAAAAGTAACAACTAGCTAGAAATTGATTTCTTTGGATTTCTTTGATATGTCTTTGGATTTGCAAATCACAGTCTGGAGGTGACAGGTCGGCTTAGTAATTGAACGGTAACCTGGACAACCAAATTTCCCGATTCCACTCTGGTTGGAGTTTACTTCTTTACTAACATATAATGATATATTTTATTCTACGTTTTAAGCAAATTTATTTAAATTGGCTATTATAATTTGGTTGTGAAATTTAATTTTGTATACTATTATTGATTGGTCATATAGCACATGATATATTCACATTTAAGATATATGACTCGGTCCACATGTTACTTAAATGTGGCAGGTCGCATCTTTGTTTTAATAAAAACCTACCTATACAGTGTAATGTACACAAACATTTTAATGTTAACTATCCAATAGTGTACGTATCGTACGTTTAATTATGATGTGTGAAATGTGTTTTTCAATATTAATTTTAAGTGTGCATAAAATGAGGTGCTTAACGATGTTGACGAAAGATCTGTGGCTACAAATACAAGAAAGACCTACAGAGTAAAATAGAATAATTATATAATATTTTTATTAAGAATTAGAACGTTATTAAATTTTAAAAACTGTGCCTGTATTTAAAATAAAGTAATGTGTAATAAAAAAGCAATTTACAATATAAATTTTATTCTAGAAATTAAATTTAGTTCAAAGATGTTATATTTTATCTTCTACTATTTTGCAAATCAGAAATTAAATTAAATTTAATAAATATATTTTTATACATTATATAATAATTTTATACAATTAATTCTCTGTCAGCCCACATGCAGGCCCTACACGTCGTTAATATTATAAGAGTATTTTCAATGACGTAGCGTGGAAAGTATTTTTATCGTAATGATTTTATAAATCGAATGTTCAACTATACCTCCACGACATTTAAATTCTGTTCATCAATAAACCGCAATATACGTTGGGCATAATCTATTACATATCACGTGGTATTGAGCTTGTTAAATATTCGAAACCAGAGTAATAAAGAATGAAACAGGTCGTGAGTTGAATAAATAAATTTTCTTAATACGCTTATAAAACGACATCTATTGTTAGAACTCTCGTATTCAGTTCTGTTAACTGCTAGCTTAACTTTTCGAACGAAACTACAAAATACAATAACGTGATACAACAGAATTTTTATCTCTCCACTAAAACTGTTATGAGTATAATTTTAAAATGGTAGATTACTCTTTGAGCATTTGATTAGGTAGCTCTTAAAATTGTATTTCTTTTTTTATATCACAATGTTTTGGCTTTACTTGTCAGTCCACCAGCTGGTTAATCAAGCTATTATCTTTATTAGTAATAATTTTCCCAAAGCTAGGTAAGAGTAAACACCTGTTATACTAAAAAACCATCTCGACAATCGCTTATTCCCGCTAAAATAATGCATAAGTATTATGGAGAGGTCTCTTGTTTTGACCGTTAGTGGAAATGTTCTCGAAATTCAGAAGGTATCTTGGATGGAGTGTTCTAGAATGGAAGGATAACCAGGTAGCCACATGGCTCCGACGGTTTTGTCAAACTCTCTGGAGTTGTCAATGGAGAGTATGTGGAATATGGATCCTTCCACTTCGAAAATTCTTTGCTCCAGTTTATAACCACGATTTTATCATCCCCCCTTCCTACAATTTCTACATATCTGATTTTAAGGTTAGATTATTGATGCTCATTAAAGCTGATTGTGGATGAGGTGCTAACAGGCAACCGTAGATTGATTGCCCTCTCACATCATCTTTTGTATCTCTTCTTCCCTGTAAGTAATAAATTAGTGCATTTCTAATTTCACGACGAACACTCTTCTACGTTCTTAATATTTAGTTTTGAGAACATTTTTTTGGAGTGATAACTAAACGCCTTGTGGGAAAATTCAACTATTATTACGATAAATTGCATTAAATAAACACTTTTTTCCCCCTTTTTTTATCATAATTTCCTTCATAAAGTGAGGGGTTTCTTCATAATTAATAGGTAAACTGTCATGATTCCATGTGTAGCTTTTAATATAAAAAAATATAGAATTATTTCCTGATTCAAATAGTATCTTATTTTCTTTATAACTTTTTTCAGTCAAAAGTTACAAAGGTTTAAGAAATGTCAAATATTTTACCACAATCAGGTTACTTTCTTTTTTTTCTCCGTCAAGTGGCTTTGTAACGCTTCTATGACTGGTTTCGGAGCTTTTACTCCTTCATCAGGTCCTTATTTCTTACGTGTTATAAATTCCTCGACTGCTGCTCTAACTTCGTGATATTTTATTTCTTATTCTACCATTCAAAATAGTATTGAATTTGCATTTCAAGTTATCACGCATGATTTTTTTTTTATTGCATAGGACACCCTTCTAAACCACAGAGTTCAAATTATTCATAAGCAAAGTATTCTAAATGTTTTATAGGCGTTCTTGGTTTTTTTCAATGTTAAATAGCAAGAGACCAGTCTACAAATGATTTCTGTATCTAGTAAAAATCCAGGCTATATTTAGATTATAAATAAACTTTCAAAACAATAGTAAAGCATTTGTTGAATAGATGAAGCAGTATTTTTAATTTTAAATTAACATTTATAATTAAAATAATCTCCTTAAAATCTTCAAAGGATAAAAATATGATTAATTAAAATACAAGATTTAAAAGCAGTCCATTTGTAAAGGTCTTTTTATTAGAAAACATTTTTACAACAAATAACGCCTTTTAAAAAAAGATTTCCTTTACTCCATTGAAAAGAAAATTCATTATGAAGTCGTTTGAAAAACATTTTTACTTTCCATTTTTAGTTAATAACAAGGAAATGTATTTAATTTGAACATCTGCTTAAAAGTGAGTTAATTAAGGAATATTTTTAATTTGCAGTTACAGAAACGAACTTTCAATCGTTCGTTAATAACTTGTAATTTATTTTGTTTAAAGCCTCTGGATTGTTTATTTTAAATATATTTTGTATTTGCCTTAATTAGTCTGTCTAAACTAATCCTTACTGGAATTTTATTTAATAATGTCTGTTTTGTCTGCAAAGAGACATCATCAGGCTTCACACTTGTCACAATTATAAAACTACAAACAATAAATGCACGAACTAGGTATGAATAAATTGGCAAACTTGATGAATTTTTAATTGTATATTGCGTTTAAATGTTCTAGCATTTATTGTGTGTATTTTTATAATTGTGACAAGTGCAAAACCTGATGATGTCTCTTTGCAGATGAAACGGACATAGCTGAATAACAATTCAGTAAGGATTATTTTAGACAGACCAATTACGGTAAATACAAAATATATAAATACCTTGTACAATATACTATTTGAGTCACTCTACTCTAATACTGTAATAGCATCAGGGTTGGAAGAGAACAAGAGTTAATCAATAGAGACGTAATACTAAAGATGAAAGAATGGGATCTAACGCAAGGCCACGTGAACAAAACTTGTACTCACTGCAAGTGTTAACATAAGAGTAAACGTTGAGATCTGCAATCGATTATAGACCTTCGATTTAAAAATAATCGAGGCAGTAAGCCGGGGTAGTTAAACGAAGTTAATTTGTAGTGAAACATATCGTACACGATATTAAACATCTGAAGCCAAAGGAAAAACAAAACAATTGAATTGCAAAGTCTAAACAACAGTAACTATAAAGTGTAAACATATGTAGTAGGATTGTGTTGTAACTAATCAATCGGATAAAGAACATTACATAAACTGAACGCATTAACCTAAGCTTGACCAATTCCTGATTTGGGACAAATTAAATTTTGTTCTATGTACTTAGTTAGGGAGGTTAAGTAATCAACAATTTAATTAGTTTGATTGATTTGCTAAATTGATATATTATGTAGTTGTTTGTTTTACTCTAAATGACACATTAATATAATTAATTGTTCTCAATGTGAATGTAAATATTTAAATTTTTGAGAATAGTAATTGTTTTATTTTTCTATGCAAAATTTTTTTTTTTAAGCTTCGAATTCCAAAGTTTGATCTACATATTTTAAAAGTTTGGTTTCATACAAAATTATTTTCTACAACAACTCATGTGAAATTGTAAATAGGTCTTACCAAGAGATGTTGTCATCATAATTTTGACCTGAATTTTCCTTCGATTTTTTCCTTATTGGCCCAGTTTTATTTTGAAACATGAAAGAAATGAACCTATTTCTAAAATTTAAGACTTTTCATAAAAACTTTGTAATAAATGCTAGTAAAAAATATGGATCTCATAAATCTAGTCAATATGATAAACATCACACTATTCGTACATGAATAAATTTTATGTTAAATCATATTATTTAGGATTCAAAGAAAGTTTGACTGGGTTTTTCAGATGGAAGTAAATTATATAAGTTTTTATTACGGTAGGATAATTGGAAAAAATACTACCTACTTTTATTAACATAACTGTATGTTCTAAGAAATACAACATAATTTTAACTAGCTAAATAAACTTATAGATCTTGTTCTGTTCCGCATAAAATATCTCTCAAAAGAATAATTTAGTTATATGACCAATTTTCTATACCAGCATTCAATAGATTATTTTCCCTCTCCTCTTATAATTTTAACTTTTATTTGTCACTAATCTTTGATTAAGTTTTTAGTAGCGCCAATATAAAATAACAATTTAGATAAGACTATTATTTTATATTTAATAACACGATAAGTATTCAATGAATTATGTATGAAATGTAGATGGCATTCTTACATGACAGGAAGCGTTTTACTTGCGTGTACTGAGATCTTGGAAATAATATATACAGATCACCAGTTGCTCAAATAAACAAATTATACAGTATAACAAACACACAGAACACAGTTCTCATAAAAAATACGCCTAAGTATCAGACGCGTTTCAACGATAAGGTCGTCCTCTTCAGTGATACACGAGCTACACCAATCAAACAATGGTGTAGCTCGTGTATCACTGAAGAGGACGACCTTGTCGTTGAAACGCGTCTGATACTTAGGCGTATTTTTTATGAGAATTGTGTCCTGTGTGTTTGTTATACTGTACAATTTTTTCTCATAAGTCAAGCTCAACATTAATTTAATATAGACAAATTATAAATCCTTGTAAAATCTAAATAGAAACTAACTATCAAAAACAATTTCAAAACGCCGCCATTTAAAAGTTTGATGTTAGTTTTTGCCAATAATATTCAATAAATTGAGAACACAATATTAATGTTAAACCTATTATACTACTTAAGTTTATTTTTATTTTTGAACTTTTGATGATGTGTATTCACATTAGTTTACAAATTAAAAATAAATCTTATTTTTCACGTATGAAAACCTTCGACCATAATTAGTTAAGATTTAAAGTTCCATAAAATGACCTATGGAGAACATGTTATGATTTGTAGAATAAAAATTATTCCTTGTAACAGTTTTGCAATTTTAAAAATCCGTCTGCATTTTAGAATTTATTAACTGATTTTTCTGATTAATTAACGTTTTCAATGTATTGTGAAACCATGTCTCTATAACAAATGTAGATAAATATGGGTACAAATTGCATTTGTGTGTGCTTTTACTAACACATATGAATTTACACATTACTTTTTAGGAAAAAAATTAGTGAACGTTATTATCTAGCAAATATTTTATGTACAATGTAGTTTAATGAAATGAAAAAAGAACATTTTTCAAAATTATTTCCACGCTACTAAACATAAATTTTATGATGTTGAAGTTAAATCCCAATGTAAAAATCATTAGCTTAATCTGACACTAATCTAAATATAATGTATATAGGCTACCATTACCGTAATTACTGACATATATTTGTTATCAATTAATTATGAATTAATAATTACTTTTTAATAACATAAAATTTTACCTTAATGTTTGTGAAATAATTTAATTAAAAATTTTCAGTGTAATCAATTAATTGTATAGGATATTTAAAGCTGTATACATTATTATAAAAAACATTAAATTTGCATTACGACAACTGTTTAGTTTGCATGTGAATGAAATTAGTTTCGTTAGTTAACTTAACACAGGAAATGAGGTTTATTATTGGACGAAGCATTTTGTTTTATTTTGTTATTGTTAGTTATAAAAAAATCTTCGTCGAGGGGAAAAGTCAACTGAAATGGACATACACAAAATACTAAAAACTTTATCTATCAATATCATTAACCTACCCCTCGTTCTACTGTTCTAAACTACCATTTTTAAAGCTGTGCTTTATATTCAAGATAGAATAAAATTGCAATAAATTGTTACTCTCTTTAACAATTCAGTTATAATATAAATATTATAAATATAAATATAAAAGAATTAAGTTCAACAGATAACCAGAGTAAATTAGAAGCGGCTTGGAGTATTACGTTCACTTATTCGTCTGTACTAGTAAAATTACTGTGGAGATACAGTTCTCTAAACCAACTACAGCAAATAAATTTATACCGAAATGAAACATTTAGATAATACGTTAGGAGGAGTGGAAAGTTGGAGGTAGAATATGTTTTATAACACGCCTTTAATTGAGCTTTTGAATCTAATAAAGTATTACTTAATTAGAACTAGCGTAACTAGCAATGTAAGCATTACATTGTCATTAAATAATAATTTAACAAAAACAACCTATCTTTTCCTTATACAGGCTTTATTTTACTTAAAACTAATCTAATTGAAATACAAGATACATTTCATAAAGATATGTGAAAGTTATAACAAAGTATATTCGCTTAACTAACGCTCAGTAAAAATCAATATAAATATTAAATTGAGTGTTATACAATTATGGCTGGTTAATCAATACAATCAATTTATAAAACAGGTTTTTTGTTTTTGTTTTTTGTCGACATATTTTAGTTGTATGAACTAGTGAAAATATCTTGATTTTGTTTATAAGTTTGATCGAAATAAGATAAGTTTCAGAAACGAATGTTTCACGTTCACGAATTTCATTTGTTTGGATTGCTTTCTAAAACACCTCGATTTTAAAATAAATATTTTGCAAAAACATATAAAAAGCATAAACAAAACTAATTAGGTACTAATTAGTACAGTACTAATTTCCCATATTATGTAATAGTAAAACATAAATTAACCACTTAAAGAAACTTGTTGGCTGGGAGGAAATGAAAGGATTCAGGAAGGAAATTAGTTTCTATCCCTTGATTATTGGCTGGCTTTGTATTGTAATACTGCCTTTGGGAAATCTTTAGGTTAGGCCATTAATAAAATAAGAATAATGAACAAAAGGCGTTTTGTACCATTTGTCTTAGTAGAAGTGATGACTCTACACAAAATTAACAAGAAAGTAAAAGTAAAATTGTTCCTACTTTACGATATTTATTCTAATAAAAAACAAACATATTTGAGGTGTAAATCATCCCAGATGAAATAAGTTATTTTAAATATGTATTTTGACTTATTGATTTTAGTGGTTTGTTTGACGTTTTGTTAATGTTGTATTTATTATAATTTGTCAAAGTCAGCTGTTCATGTAACAATAATTAGCATGGGATAGAGATTCTGTTTTTATAACGAACGTAAAAAGTGTTCTACATAAATGTGCGACATGGAAGGGGACAATGTTTATAACTTGTACAAGTTACTAGTTTTATTTTCAAATGGCTGAATCATACAGTGAGGAAGATTTCAAATCTGTGGAGCGTATAAGAAAGCATAATAGAACAAGGAACACGGTGGGGCGGAAATTTGAGAGGAAAGTAGCGGAGTTTATAGCAACCAGCCGAGTCATAAACAATTACGTTAACGAAAGTCATAGTCCCGTGGAATTGTTTTTAAGTTCTCGAAAGTATTTAAATATAAAATTTACCTGTGTTAGTAACTTATTCTAAGTGAATCACGTAATTATTTATATTTTGCTTTTTTTATTGTTTCGGGACTCTACTTAGCGCATACTTGATATTACACAATTTGTCGTTTTCTATATTCAGTCCCTTCAGGCATGTTTCTTGAATTACACGTCTGATGTTTTATGCCTGCGGCCAAAATACCAAGCAGTAATGGAATGTGTGCTGTGATAATTAATTATTTAGAGAGTTAAGAAAATACGTTATTTGTTGGCATCTGTTATGTTTAATTAAACTATGTATAATATGCATATTACATACGGTCTGGTAGTTTTATTGTCAACTCATATATGAGAAAATGTGAATTAAGAAAACAAATCCGTTAATATTATCGTATTAGTGAATAAAATTACATATAATATTTAACATTTATTATATCTGGAATTATACTGAATCACTCTACTACAATTTTATTCCTATTTTAAATATATTTTTAAAAGAAATTTCATCTTAAATTATTTCCTTAAGACACTAATTCCTACGTAGCTTATGCTTATAAATTTTTAATAGCATTAGCTTAATGAGTTTATTATTATTATTATAAATCGTATACCTACTTTATAATTTTGTGACGTTTTCATAAACGTATCAATTTCGTTGGATATCTACAGTCGAAGTATGATCTATAATATTGTGTCATTTTTAATAGAAAGCCTAGCAATCATATTTCACCAGTTGATTTAATTTCAACGTGCAAAAATGTAAATTGCAAAAACATTCTAAATATGATCCAATCAAAAAGTCAATGGTCTGCAACGAAGTTTAAACTAGGTTTTTAACTTTTACTTTATTCTAGTTACGCTTTTTCGTCAAACAAAAACAAAGTTCCAATTTTAACTTTGTATGAATTATTTTTAATTTTACGAAACTCTTATGTCTGCAAGTAGCAGGTTCTTTCACCAACTATTCACCATAAAACAATTTTTACACACCCTGATATTAAGGTGAATTTTATTTACAAGTGGCTATAGGTAGATAAATTATAACCAGTTTATTTTCTGTTAATTTAATTTATTTCCTTTTTTTTAAGAGAAAATTCAGGTACTCATATATATGTCTATCCTAAAACATCTTAATCTAACCAACAATATATTCTTAACTCTAAAGCAGAAATAGTATTCTTTTACAAAAGCACAAATTTTAAAAAATTTAATAATCTAGTTGATATTATTTATTTTAATTAATTGTATATCCACTTATGAAATGATTTACAAGTTGTATGAAGTCGGAATATATTTAATTCTACAGCCCAATCCAAATATTTTAAATATAAAAAAAAATTAGAAAAATCAATTCCCTGATGTGTATGTTGACTTGGAGTCCTTTTTGGGCAAAGAAGGTGTCTTGCTTGTAGTGTAGTCGTATCGGGATACCCTGTATTTCCTCAAGTATTTATGATGATATGTAGAGAGACCTTCTCTGGACGAATCGGAAAACACCAGTACTCGGGCTTCCCCGAAGTTTCTCTTTTATAGTCTCCGGCCGGCTAGCCCCTTCCTTTCACCCTTTTTGAATACTTATTAGCTATTGTTTTATTCAAAACCACCGTAATTCCACTTCCAGATCTGTTATTGAATTTCCCAAGGTGTTGTTTTGAAGCCCGTGATGCCTTCTATCTCCATGACTTCGAATGAAATCCATACGAGCTTTGGTTCTCATATAAACGGCATTCGAAAAATCGCGAAGGTACGCCTAAAAAACTTCCGGAGTTTCTGAACCGCCATATTGAAACTTTTTGAAAATGGTGCTCATTATCCTAAAGTTTCATACCCGCAGCACAAAATCGCTCCGTCATTTTTTCCGCGTTTATTCCCACCTTGAAAGATTCTAGTCTCGAAATGTCATTCCTTTGGCTTTACAATTAAAAATTCTTTGAATTGAGCTTTTTACAATTTTAAATTTTATTCTAATTTACCACATATCTCATTATGTTTATTATTTAACTGCTTTTCTTTGACTTTACTTTTGAAAAGCTCTTTTGTTTTCAGAATTAAATTTTAATTTTAATTGTAATTATTTTTACTGATTGTTCTAAACAAGTTGTCGAAAGTGTACAGTTCGATTTTGTTAAGTCAGTGGATTTTTGTCACCTTCCAGGCATCGAACATAACACTTGCCGCTAACTATTTAGTTATGGATTTTATCGAAAGTTTTCCCTCTTGATATTCTATTTATTTTTCAATTTTATTTCTAGAAATGTTAACAATTTCCAGTTTTGATCAATTTTGGAATTTTTTATTAACTTTAATCTTAAATAACTACGTGAGAAATCAAAAATATGATCTGATTCGATATTTATAAGAATGCACGCTTTTAGGACTGCACCCTGTACCAATTTCAGCCTCAAATTCATATTTTCAAATTTTTAATTAATTTTAGAATAAATTCAAACTAAAAGAATAATTTGGAGGTGATGTAAATTCTTTCAACAAACCAATCCCTTTTTTAACGGGTTCTTGGTCTTTGCATTCAATTTACAAAAGATCGGACGACAGTCAAGGTCCACTTTCAATAGGCTAAAGTACAAGTTGGCTTGGTAACAAGAAAATTTAATTTTTTTGTCCAGCAAAACTAGACTCAACCTTTGAAACGGATTTAACCGTTTCAGGTCATTGTAAATAATTTTGGAACTTTCGTTATACACCTATTTAATTATTTTGGAAAAATAAAACAATTAATTTACTTCTTTTTGGTAGTTTAGTTCTACATTCCTTTATTTCGAACAGTTTAAACATTGTGAAGAAACTTTCCATGAACTTATACCAATATCCTCTCTCTATTATAATACCAAAGGAGGGGATAAAAGAACCTCAATTGTACGTCCTTTGATTTGAAAATATTTTACTTACATGTTTTTTACATATTTAAAAAGCATGGTGTGAAGGGAATTCCTACAATTTATAAGAAATGCCAAACGTTGAACTTAGATTTGGGTAAGTAAGCAACAATTTTGGATTCGTTTTTCCAGAAATATTTTATTTTCACTCAACGAACTTTAAATAATAATTTTCTTAGTTTACAACAGACATTCTAAACACCAATGTACCGATCACTCATCCCACCTCTTCTCTTATGTAAATAGACATCTTGTACTAGTCTGATATTAAAATACAAGATTGTTTAGGCTATTTGTTACTATAGACAAATACAAATAATTGTCTATAGAAACTACTAATTTGTCTATGGTATTACTTTTTCCAGTATATAAAAAGTTTCGAAAAATATTTTATAACAGGAGTATGGTGACTCTATTTTCAAAAAAGGGACTTTAAAGATAATTTTTAAAGTCCTCAACCTACCACATTTTCAACGATTCTTGAAGACTATCACAATAATCGATTTTTATTTTGTGTATTTTATATTTACCCAAGATAGTATACGGCCAAAGATTGGGATCACATTTAATTAAGTTGATAACCATCTCTGGTAAAAAGCTCAAACTAAAATATCCCAATAACATTACATTCATTTTTTATTATCCTAAGTAATTGAAGGACTACACAAAAATGCTTATGAATTTAAATTGATATATTATTATGGTCAGGCTTCGTATTGTAAGATAAGTAGAAAATGCAACAACTAAATTTTATATAACTATTACAATATTGGTTAACTTTTAACAATAAAGTATCTACCACTTTTTAGGAGTACAATATTAAAAATTAACCATATTTAGCGACATAGTTACTGTGATATTTTAATAAATTTAAATTGAATTAGAACGTTGGTTTTAATAATATATATTACAAAATATTCAATTATGATATATATTCAATGCTAATTATCATAATAGAGGTAAGCCTCACTTGTAAAACGTATACTAATATTTAATATCCATGATAATCCTTAAAGTTTTTAAATTAACAACACGCCTAATTATAAACACTGGAACCAAACTGGTTACGAATTTTACGATTGTAAATTATTAACTAATCACTATTACTTACACACAGATAGAGTTGGCAACACATTTTACGTTGATTAGATTAAGGAGTACAGTATAATTAAATAAGGATGGATTTTACGATTGTAAATTATTAACTAATCACTATTACTTACACACAGATAGAGTTGGCAACACATTTTACGTTGATTAGATTAAGGAGTACAGTATAATTAAATAAGGATGTATTTTACGATTGTAAATTATTAACTAATCACTATTACTTACACACAGATAGAGTTGGCAACACATTTTACGTTGATTAGATTAAGGAGTACAGTATAATTAAATAAGGATGGATTTTACGATTGTAAATTATTAACTAATCACTATTACTTACACACAGATAGAGTTGGCAACACATTTTACGTTGATTAGATTAAGGAGTACAGTATAATTAAATAAGGATGGATTTTACGATTGTAAATTATTAACTAATCACTATTACTTACACACAGATAGAGTTGGCAACACATTTTACGTTGATTAGATTAAGGAGTACAGTATAATTAAATAAGGATGGATTTTACGATTGTAAAGCAAGACGCAAATCACGATTCGAGCTAGATTACATTCGCAACACCTCCAACAATGACTTAATTGCTCTTTCTATGTTTAACTAAAAAGTTATGTCTTTACAGGTTTAGTGTAACGAAATCACGTCAAGCTGCTATGTAATAAATATTGTCCATATGCTAATGAATAATGACACCTTTGTAGAGGTAAAAAAGTCTAAATAAATCATTTTAAATGAAAAACTTTAAAATGTAAAAAATTTGTTTTACCAAATTTATTACAATTTCTTTCATAATTTACCTATTTTATACAACACTAATCCTTTACAAAACTTAGGCATGTGAAGCCACTACTCCAATCCGTATTTAAGGAATTATTTGAGAATCATATTCTACTCTCCGTTATTATTATTTTGTTTTGAATTAAATCTAATCATTTTGAAAGTCACTTACATTGCATTATCTGACATTCTGTATCCATTTAAACTTGCTATTTTTCAGATAAGAATTTGCAGTTGACTTTCACAAAAGTTGTATTGCAAATCTATTCTTTAAGCAATTAAATAAAATATTTTTATTTTTTAAATAAAAATGAACATATTTTGAACTGTTAGAAATTCTATTTGGAGTTGTTTAATAACAAATATCAAAAACCTCATTATAAAAAATTCTAAATTCCTATCAATTCATATGTGGCTGTAAGCGAATTAATTATCAAAGCATTTACATTTTCTCTTTTTACCTACAAGATAAAACGTAAAATTAACATCTCTTTGGCAATTTACTTAAACTTTATTTATTTTTTGCAGCACTAATATAAACTTTGAGTGAAACCTTACCATGTTCGGTAGTTTAATTTTTAGAGTAACACATAAATCTTGTCAAGTGTTCCACTAAGGCAAATTCTATAAATAAAATTGGCAAATGTAACTTTTCTGTGCCATAATTCAACAGAAACTATCTCCAATACCTCCAATAATGACGTCACAGTAGACCGATTTACTTCAATCACAATTTAATACTTTCGTTACATTGGTTATTTGGCCAAGTTTTAAATTTAACTGTTTATAGCAATAATATTGGACCTGCAAGATTTCTTATCACCATTATATAAAAGGAAAATCTTAACGTAATATTTTATTTTAGAAGGGCAACCATCAAAGACAAACCTGCGCTGGAATGCAGTGTTTATTTTCATTTCAGCGCAGTGTCTACCTCTTACTACATCAAGTCTACGAAGAGTGAACATTACTTTGTGCCATTTCTCGTAATATTCTGAAGGCAACATTCTATTGATTGATTTTTCTCAAGACATATTTCCACTGTATAGTTAATCATAAAACATATTTTTACTGTTTTCTCTTCATTATATCTTCCTACTCAAACCATTACCGAATAACATTTTATTACATGTTATTAAACAGTTCGCTATCTAACAACTGAAATGTGGCTGAGAATATTAAAACTGCATAAACATGTGGAACAAACATGCAACACTAAATATTTATTCAAATCTTACAAAGTTGAAATTTTCTTAATTTCTAAATAACCATATTTGTTTGAAAATTGATAACGAAATGACTTCGATTTTGTAGATGATTAAGTCCTCACGATATAGTTTTTTTATTCAAAGTTACATTCTACAGTAACTTTAAATGCTTGTTAAAAAACTTTTTTTAAACAGCGATAATCCCCTTACAATAACAGTAATTGCAGAAGAGGTAACATAAAATAAAGAACAAAGTATGGGAAATAAAACTTAATATAGATAATAGAAGAATATTAACTGAGAAGAAGAAGAGAAAAAACGTTACTTCACTCTCGATTTCATTGTTACACATGTTAATAATTTGGATACTGGTGATTTTATATTCTTTCTATTTGTCTCATTTTTTTACAATCAAATTGCAGTTAGTCAGATATGATCGGGTTAGTGTTTTATTTGAATAGATAGTATTTGCTACTAATCTTCTTCTTCTCTATGTCTACCAAATTTAGTATGTAATATTATTTCTTATAAAACCAAATTGATTTTATATTTTTTTTTTTTTTTTTTTTTTTTATATTTTTCAGTATCCGTCCGGAAACGAACGAATAATGATGTGGCCACACACGGACATTTTTAGTGTAAAATTTAACGAAGAGCTAGCCTCCGAATATTTTAAAACAATGTTTTTAGTGTCGTATATGTTCAGTGTCGTGTTTATGTGTTTTATTTAAGTGTCCTGCACCTGACGAAGCCGACTGTGATCGGCGAAACAGCTGTAGTGATATACAATAACAAGAATTGCTCTGACTACTAATATAAGGTATTTATTTAGTATGTAAGTTAACAACATCGGTAATGAACGTGTTTTTTATAAAATTATTACAGTGATGAAGTATTTTGGGGTTTTTAGTTTTTGTAGTTGTGAGTACTTATTTGTCTTAAGAATGTTTAAGTGTTTTGTATTTGTATGACTGGAGTCTGTCCCCGTGAGGTCTTTACCACGCCCTTCGCGTGGATACATAACGTTCTGTTTTTTCCACATTTACAATCTCGATGTGCCCATGGAAAGAGCTTCTTGCTTGCTACATGGAAACACGTATCCTGCTTCCCTGTCCTGCGCAATAGGGGTACTAACAGGAAGGAATGTGTTTTTTTATTGAGTAACGGTCTCATACGATTGGAAAGAGCGGATTTCTCCAGTTGTCTTTTAAAGATTTACCACCTATCTTGTGAAAGAAAAAAAAATCACACTGTTCCTCACCGTCACCTTCAATACTTCTCTTTGTCTGCCTACCTTACCTAATTCTGTTTTCTCTTTTATTCTTCTTAACTAGCTTTCCTCCCACGACCGTTGTCTGAGGGCTAATTCCCCGAGACGAACGTTTCCTTAGGTGGTCTGTCGGCTGATCCCGTCAGCAAGGACTTCCCAGCTCGTTGTCTGAGGGCCGAACCTTCGGGACGAGCGTTTTCATCCGTGGTGTGCCCCGACAGCAAGGGCCTTCCCGTTGGTTGTCCTAGTCCCACCATTACGAACGTTCCAACTCCGAGTAGTCTGCCAGCTGATTCCGACAGCACTTACATTATTCGTTATCCGAGGGCGAATCCCCCCAAGACGAACCTTCCTTCGAGCTTTTACCACGGCATTCCTACTGAATACGCACTTGATTAACCCTTCTGAAAACCGAGAGATGTCCTCATTCATTCATTCCACAAGATCTCGACAGCTTACATTTAAAAAAGAGGAGGATATAAGTTTTATATTTTTTGAAACATTCTGTATATGGAATCTAATTTTATCATACCCTGGAGATAACACAAGGATAGCTTTCTATTTATTAATTTCTATTTCAAAATTTACTATAATTTTTTTAAGTGCCCTATTTAAAACCGTAACCTAAATCACATAAACTGTAAGAGAAAATAATAATTAATGGATCGTTGCACCAGTTTTTCGCGCCTTTCAAATTCAACAAAAATAATTTTAATTGCTGTAGTAATGTTAAGACTGATATAAGTTTGATATATACGGTTTTTGTAATATTTTTTCCCGTAAGTTCTCTTAATAAATCAAATTAATTTGAAACAAATATTAATAACCTAATAAAAAATAAAGTTATAATAATGTGCTGCATTATAATTAATTAATTATATGCTTGCATGAAACAACAAGTCCATTATATTCTAACAACGAATCTATTGTTTTATAAGAGCAAGTTATAAATATTGAAGTAACTTGAGATATTCGCTTTTCCTTCAATCTGTAACGAAACCAATGGCGTGTTTTACGTTCATATAAATTTAATTACAACCGGTAACGGTACTTTATGCAAATAATGGTGTGTTGTATTTTTAATAACAGGTAACATTTAAATTTACAACTAGTTTATCGTGAGATGTTTCCTTAAAGTATTCAACTAGAATATTTTTCAAGGACTAATCATCTTTTACGTGAAGATATTTTTAAGTTAATAAATTAAAACAAAAACTGGATCTACATTTCATATTTTATAAAAAATCTCATTTTGCAAAGTTTGTGTAGACAACCGAAAGCTTTCATCCTGAAATAAAAATTACTTACAATAAACGAACTTTAAGTTTCTACGACAATAAATAACTTCGGAAATATTTTATTATAACAATACTTTATTATTATTGAGTGGTGCACATAATCAACTTGAATAAAATATTTGAAGATAAACTTACGAGACACAGTCTATTTATAAAAATACGCAGATATTACTTCCATTTTTACTGTTAAAGTCCTTGTCACTAGGTTTACTCGAAATTATCTTAGAATACATTTCATCTTTTTATATTTTAATATATGAACATCCTTACTTTAAACCGTTATGGAGTTGGAAACTGCAGACATTATGAAAATATTTACTAAATGTACTGTCAAGAGTTGTCTTCTTCATTTTGGCCAAGAGTGATGTAGTAAGAATTATAGAAAATTACATTTACAGTCAGTAAATAAACTAGTCACAATCAATTAAGAATGTAAATAAATTGACTTCTCCCTTTTTTGACATTTACCCCACCCTGTATATAAGACAAATGTAGAGATATAATGAGGACAAGACATGTACATGTACAAGATCTAACAACTTACATAGAAACGACATATGTCAGAGGTAGAAGAAGATGATTTCCTTCAGTATTATTTTCCATCACATGGATTGTGTGTCTTCAAGTTACAAGTGGAATGTAGCAAAAAAAAATTTAGTTGGCATTAACAGTTTTAATAATTAATAGCTACTTATCACGCATCTATTCTGTTGAATAATATTGTAAAGTTCAATACAATTTTAATTATTCGAATTGGTATAAGCAATAGAATTTCTTTTTATAGGGAAAGTTACCAGTCAGATAAACTTAAATCAAAACCATTGTTCTTTTTTATAATGAAACAAAGAAAATAACAATACTAATAAGTATTTATATTAGAAATAAAATTTGGAACCAATGGAAAACGTGATGAAGATTGAAACAAAATAGTTTTAAATCATGAGGTAATTAAAATTTTGTCCAATTAATATTCATTCTTCCTTTAGATCTACTAATTAATTTTGTTGTTTGTGTTGAAATTAAAATTGTGATGTGCTGTCAGATATTTTTGTTATTCATTCATTACAAGACTTCCAAACTGGACGTCAGTCCCCTTGAACAAATCTAAAAACGTGTAAGTCACCTGAGAAATAAAAGAGAAAAATACCAAGAGTCACATAATTACATTGACATATTTAATGAAATTATTTGATGAAATACCTTTGATATAAGTGTTACGGCCAATAAACTTCAATGTAAGGCTATTGACAAAATCTACGTGTATTTATTACAAATAAAGCTATTATGAAAATGTATTTTTTGTGTATTTCTAAAATTTCAAGTCCTAGTGAACCTGTTGAATACCAATGAGTCTTGAAAAATACATGGCTGGGAAATTAAATGTATAATATAATAGAAAAACGTTTAGTTCCACGATGAATAAAATTGGTAATACTTTCTGTTTTATTTTTGTTAGAGTTATCTGAGTAAAAATAACGATGCGAAGGAGGTTCTTCACTTGAGAGCAATACTAGAGTTTAGTTCAGTTACAAAATGAATCTAATACACAAATAAATTGCCGCTATTCCTAAAAATGTATTTAACATATAAACATGCATGTAATATGAATTAAAGTTTTAAAATGAAGTACATATATTGAGGCTAAATAATTTGAGTGGCAGAAGAATACACGAAAATCAACTTAAACACGAAAATTAAAAAAATTAAAAGTTTTATTAATTTGATATTGCAAAGGTTATAAGTTAAGTCTTAGAAATTGTTATTTTATTAGTGAACATACCAAGAAAACCAGTTTGGTATGTACCTTTAGAGTTACTTTTGAACTTTTGGATGAGTTAATCGAAAAATATTTCAAATATAAGAAAAAATGTTTTAGATAACTTTCACTCAAGCATCATACAATACTTTAGATTTAGATAATAAAATATGTACACAATGATGCTCGTACTTATTTTCTACAATTTACAATAAGAAAGTAATTATTAAAAATCTTTAAAAAATTGTAAAAATTCAAGAAAAAGAACTAGATGTGGGAATTTCATTTTAGTTATACTTTTTAATATTTAAATACTATTTTCTGTATAGGCTATATTTGAAAAATAGTTTACGAAAAACTTTAAAATTATGACCATTTGCAATGGTTTTCTCACCAAGTCCTACATGAGCCTGTTATAGCTTACAAACTACTTACAACTGACAACTTGTATATCTAAGAACTGATCATAAACATAGTGTATACACAAAAAAAATTGCGTCCTATTGTGAAACCATATCAGTTTAATACCAAAAATTTTAACTAATTACAATAATATACATATTTTATTTCTCAAAATTAACTATAATGTTTTTTATTTACATATAGTTTAAACAACTTAATAATTTCAATACAAAAACAAATTTCTAGTACAAAATATAAGATTATGAAAAAAATGGAATTATTTTTATTATTGGTTTTTATTATAACTTACTTTATTTACAAACTTTAAGGGAAAAATAAGTAGGCCTTTTGTACACAGAGAAAAATGACTTCATTTTGATGTATACGTTTTATTTTACTTGCAAATTCCCTAGGGAGTGTTTTATTTCTTGTTATAAAGCATAAACACTTTGTTTCCCTGCAGATGTTGTCGACAGAGATTATTACAATAAATCAGTGACTGACTGCGTTGTATATTATGGCTTAGGAAACTATCAACCTTGTTCATAACTTCTATCTTTAACATACTCGCTATTGCACTATATTGAGTTCAATCTTCTGTCATTCATAGTTTCTTCCTACCTACCTTCGGTAATGCCATTATCAAAAACATCTTTGTACTGCGATGATTTACTTTGAAAAACCTCAACTCAAGATAGTATTACAACAAAGCTAGGAATATAAGAACATTGTACTTAGTATAGTTATATATGTCCAAGCATAAATTAACATATTATAATAATTTTATGTAAGATTATCTATAAACTATAATTCAGTAGAATTATTTTTTTGTTTCTCCGATGGTTAGGTCAATGTACCAGTGATGAATTATATAAACGGTACATCAACATAACAATATCTTTCAAATACACCCTCAACCTATAGTCTAAACTAAGAAGCATTATTCAAAATTATTCGTTTTGCCACCTCAACTTTGGTATTATGAAACAGATTGCTAAGTTGAAGATGCCTTCATTTTGAAATGTATCTACCATTCATTTTACGTTATACGCACAATCAAGGATTAGTAAAAGTTATTGCTAAATTTGACAACATTTTAACTGCGATGTAACTATTATTATTGATTATTTTTATAAAAATTTTGAAATTACGTTGATTGATATTTTGATTTCTTAGTCGTAAAACTTTATGTTACGTACTAGAAAAACTTGTTGTATATCATTGGTACAGAATTTGAAGTTTACAACGGGCTGGGTGAGTGATACAAACCGTAAAAATGTAAGTTTGCTGAAATTTTAAATTTCAAGAAATCAACCTACAAGAAATTCAATAGATTAAAAAATATTATTTATAACTAGAAATTTTCAATATATGTTAAGAATATTTAGATATTTTGAAAAGGAAGATTTTTAAGAAATGTAAAATCAATATAATATTTACAGGTTAATGGACAATACCTTATATAAAATAATTATAAATAAATGGAAAATAATGGAACCAGAAAACATCTGAAAAAGTATAAAAAATTTCATCAAATACATGGACTCGCAGTAAATTATCATGTTTTGTATAATATATATATATATATATATATATATATATATATATATATATAATTGTTATTAAATTATTAGGTTAACTAACTATAACATTGTAAATAACTTATTTTAAAAAATATATATAGCATCATCAGTAATAAATCTAATAACACAATAATCTAAATTAACCATGAACTATGTTAAAATTTATTATATCAGGTAGTTGCTCAAATCTATAGACTGACAACCATATTTAAAATAACAAATTACAAATAAAAGTTTGTAAAATCAAAAACAATATTAAATACTTAAGCAATTTCAATTAGGGAACTAGTTAGTAACCTCGTGGTATATCTCAAAAGTAAATTGTAAATTCTATTAAAACTAAAGCCATTTATTTAGTTGCTATGATTTTTTTTATATTACTGTGTTAATAATGTACATTCCTTGTGTAGTCAGTCGTATTTGGCACTAAGTAAATACATAAAATATACATTTTGATCCAAAGCTTTTCCTTCATTGTTTTACCCAGTTTTCCCAAACCATTTTTTTCAATCTTTTAAAATATATATTGACGAAAATTATAAGGTCCAAAGGGATATAATTCAAATACGAAATAATTATTTTTGGACCCTGATTACAAATATGAATATATTTATCATTAAATAATATGTCAAATACATTGTTCTTTTTTGTCGTTCAGTTACTCAATCGAATTATTTCAGCTAAATAGTGTTGTCAGGTAGGGTTAAGTAATTAATTTGAATATTATCATAAATATTTTCAAAGCGTGGTTGCGTGGTTTCACATATAATACAAGTAGGGTTATAATATTAATTAAATTTCAAAAAAAAATTAAATCTTCTAGGTAAACTTAGCAATACTTAATTAAAAATTGTTTTATACATAAAAATTTAAGTAACGAAGGCAGTCATAATTCTTTCTTTAAATTTTAATTTTAAATGTCCCTGGCCATTTTATGCGTATATTAGCACAATAACATATGCTTTATTTTTTTTAAAATTAGAAAGGTAGCTTTGATTTCATAACAGTTTTTTTTTTTTTAGAATGTTGGTCATAGTTTGATAAGTGACAAATGTTGTTTCATACATTTGAACAATGTTTTTGTTCCACCAATCTAAACTTTTTCATATATTTACTTTATAAATGGTATATAAAGTTCTGGATTTGTTTGCCTTACTGTTTGAAAAAGATTTTCTGCTCATTTTTTGTATTAATACTATTATTTGCCAAAGGCTATTTTCAAATTAAATGTCTTTAATATATTAGGAGCTTTCTAAGTATATGGCATTATAAATAATAATTATTAAAAATATAATATTATGGTAATATATTTTATCCATAATCTAAGTATTGATTGAATAAACAATAAACGGGGATGCTGAAGCAATGACTTGGCAAAACTTACTAATAAATTACATAATTTATTGAAAACAAGTGGAAAAAAATATTATGTATTTTATAAATTTTACAAAGGTTTGCATTATTTAAAACGTATTACGAAAAAGTTCCATAGGCGATTATTTCATCTAAAAGCTTATTACATAGCTTTGTTTTTCAAATAAATTGACAGTCTCTTACATTTATTATGAATATAGAATGTGTTTGTTTCGATTTTCTCTGCAGGTAAACTTTATAAAAATAATAGAAAAACATTTACCATAAAACTTCAAAGTAAGCACGTTCAAGATAATACAGTATTCTCTCTTGGCTGAATGAGATCTTATCACAGCTGGATATACTTGAAGGAAAATGAACTTTGTTTATAGAGGTATTTTGTTGGAGTCTCTTTAACAACTAAGATCCAAACGTTGTAAATTTATAAACTACATTTTTGTTTATCAACAAAATTTACAACCGAGAAAAAAGGTATTTCTGTACCATTGGTTGTCATATATTATGTTTACTTATTCAAATTTCAATAACGTTAGTTTCTATAAATTATGTCATATCACTAGTGTGGAATTATGAACAACAATATCTCGTTTTCAATCGTTCTACAATAATTTAGACTGAGAATAATTTATTTTTACAATTTTAGAAGCGATTCCTAGTATGGAGACGGTTTCACGGTAATATTAAATTTATTTCATAAAAATTACTCAACAATACTATTCACTTATTTAAAAAAATAATTTAAAAAATACTCGTATGTTGTTTTATATCACGACTGAAAACTGAATGAAATATCATCTTATTTGTAGCAGAAAACATACTTATACTGTATCAGTGACAACCAGACCAAGAATAAATGAAAGTGCATAATTTAAAAATAATTTGTTCCAAAACAAGTTTTTACTTTACGTCTACGTATTAGAGAAAGTACTTCGTCTTAGATCAGATCCATTCAGTCGGCCATGTTGAACATTATGGTTTACGAATGCAAGAAGAATTAAAATCTATTACAATAAAGTTTATCTTTAAATTGGAACATTTTCGTGTTTCAAATAAGACCATTCTAGTTTAACTGCCTACCCGCCATCGCGCTATAAACTTACAGCTAACTCCAGCTTTTATTTAACTATATAATTAATTAAGCAAAGTCCACAATAATTGTTACTGGGATATTTTTTTTTAAATAAGAGTGAACAAATGTGCTTATTTTTTATTTATAACGTTTTTTGTTCTACTACCCAAAAACAAATAGGGTATTACATTAACTCAAAAATGAATCTATATATTTGACACGTCATGGGGGAAAAAAGGTAAATTTTACACACTAGAATTTTGAATGTAAGATAAGTTCTTACACGATGTCTTAAACGTAAATTCAATTTAATTAAAAATCTATTAATAATGACGGTTTCTTTGTTATTCCTGTATTTTGTACAAGTTACATGTATTTTCTTCTACATGCGATTTTGTTCACTAGTTTGCATCAATGAAATTCATGTTTTACCAAAATCTAACGAATTGGTATAGCATTTTAAAGAAATTTGGTTTCATTTGGCGGTGTTTTTATAATTATCTCCTAAAAAGACATACTTGAAGAAATAGTGAACGACACTGTTTCGATACTTGGGGGCTACACTTGAAAAAAATGTATCAAAGCCATTTGAATCAATTTTCAGAAAAGATATTTATTTTTTTATTGGAACTACCACCGAATAACTTTTAGTTATTCAAACAAATGATCAAAAAACTTTATCGACTAATGCCTGTACCAAATTCAATATCAGTTCACTCGTTTGAGTCTAGAGTATGAAACGTTGGATTGGCAGAGGGACATTTATCAATAAAACTATTTTTTTACCTCATTCTAATTTTCAAAAAATATGTATTTTATATTTTTGTCTTTTGTTAGTTAACTCCGTGTTTCAAGTTGATAAACAAACATGAAACATTCACCCTCAAAATTTGATTAATTTATACTTACTTATTTCTATGATTTAGCAACATCAGTAGATGTTTTAATAAATATTTCTCCACATACTAACCAAGTTTAAAAAATATAGAACCATTTAATAATTTTCGGATACTATTAATTTAATTTATATATTTATTTATTAAAAGAAATATAACATTTGTTATTTTATATCATAAAACATTTTATACATTCATATTTGATGTATCTAGTAAAAATAAGGGTCTTGTAATAATTTAAACGTACAGCTGTATTTGAAATGTCCGTCCATGGAAATATAGTTATTAACTGCTTTCTAAGTTTTTTATTCACTCTTCCTCTAGTAACTTCAGAACGTTAAGTGTTTATGAATGAAAATATATGTTGCACATTTTTCATTAATATAATTCTACCACTCTGTCAAAAGTAAAGGAAATTATCAGTTTTATAGAATGAATTATAACTTCTATAGCTAAAAGTAGAATCTATTTATCAACAAAACAGTATTGTAATTTAATATTATTTGTTACTTTTGCCTCAATTATTAAGATTAAAATATTAAACGATTTGGACTGTCTAAATAAATTAGTTCAAGCGAAATTGGTGGTTGTCACAAACATGGAAAATTATATATATTTCACAATTTTTTATCTTAAATAAATTTCTACTACAGTAAGTAATGAATGGAATATTAGAGTTTAATGAAAATACAAAGTGGAATAAATTAATCATATTGCCGCAGGTACATATTACGGTGATCAGTGTAGATGCTGCATTTACGTATTTCATATTATTGACTTATAATCAAACGTTTTCAGTCATTAGTTTAAAGGTTATTTATTGCATTCTTATTTGCATATCATAATGCAGTGATAAATTTAATTAATCAAAATTTAGAGGAAATGAAAATTGTGTTTAAAAACTTTTCTAATGGTAACAACATTCCCCAACTGTTATAATTTTTCTAACCTATTCTTATTCCATCACCCGGATACAATATCAGATGGAATATTGCATCTTCGTTTTTAAATTTCATGTACATGTTTCGCTCCCATACTGACTCTATCTTCCGGCTAATGTAACATAGACCAAAAAATTTTATCACGAATCAAATAATACTAAATAAGAAACCTAACCAGGATCATTTACTAACAGAGGAATATTCAACAAAGTATAAAATGTAAAAATTATATAAACATTCATGATAAAAATTCAAAGAACATTTGTCATCCATAATGTAAACAGATCAAGTTTTTCACAACTATTAGTTAATAATAGTCATATATAATTGCAGAAAAAACCATCCATACATTTTTAGAGTAATAGTTTTAAAAATGAGCTTGTAACGTTTAATTAACACTTTAGTTATACTCTAGTTGATGCAATTAATTATCCGTAAAATAAAAAATGTTTACACTTACTAATTACAATTTTTTTTGTATAGTTAGAATGTGTTAGCTCAAACTCATTGTATTAACATTGTGTGAAAACAATTTCAATATAAAGCTGTTAATGCACTGTTTAAATTCACAAATTACGTATTCCCTTTAATTTGAAAATCTATTTTGGTCTAACTAGTATGTTAAAATAATCTTCTTTGTTTTGGTTACTTGGCAATTTGTTGCAGATAGATAAATTTAAAAAGTGCTACAACTATAATACAAAGTCGTAAGACTTTATTTACTTTTCGTATTAATAATATGTTGTAAATATGTCATTTTTATGTATATTCAGATTTATTTTAAAAAGAAACAAGTTTGTAACATTATGTAATCAATTTTATTATGTAAGCAACATGAATAAGAATTTAGTTAACTAAACATCTTACAACTAATACAAAAATAATAATAATAATAAATAAGTAAATAATAATAACTATAATTTTAATACAACTCATCTATTATAACGTTTCCGAGGGGAAATAAAATACGTTTCAGGATTTTTAAAACACAGAGGACATATATCTTCCATAGACACTATTCCGTTGTGTTATTTACTCTTATTATCACTAAAAAGGGAAGATAAAATTTACTTACCTGTATAATATGTAAATTTATCAGCACATATGTAACGGATATTAATTACCAAACTTCGGTGATGAAATAATGTTAACAAATTTAATATGAAAAAAGCAATCAATAATAAATTATTGGTTCTTATTTAATACAATAACTTTACATTTTTTAAACAAAAAACAAAACAACAAAATTACTCGTAATTATTTTAAATTTATAAGGAGTAATATTACGTGATTGTAAAGCCACATCAAGAATGTATATTACTGTCAATATATCAATGACACCACATGAACAATGTAATACATAATGAAATCAGATTCAATATATTTAATAATGTTCGAGAAACATTTGATTTATCGTTTAGCTTAATACAGTGTATGATTTGAATACATTTTAATCAAAAATAGAATTACTTTTGTCGACAAATAAAGATAGGTTATTCAAATTGTAATCATATCCATTTTATAATCTAATCTAAATACGGTTAATTATATTTTATTGTAATTATTCCTTCAATTTGTGATATTTTTTCCCCATTTACTATTTGAATCTAAACACATTACTATTTGAAAACACACACACATTTTATACTAATAATGGAAAAGACGAAAAGTGATAATGTTTACTTTAAAAAAAGAATACAAAATTATATTATTTTTAAAATATCAACACAAAATTAATAGATATTAAAGGGAAATAAAAACAAAACATACCTCATAACAAGAAAAAAAAAGTATAGTAATGCTTTGCTTATAAATAATTTATAATGTATGTTTTCAATAAATATATTACCGTAATTACCTCTATTCTAATTTTTAACTTCGTGGTCTGGCCAAATTTTGCCGGCTATGCTCTAATAACGTCACTCATTCATAAACATAAATATTTTTGGAGAGAAATGTTTAAATTTTTATCAGAATTTCTTGAAGGACATTATTAAAGTATATTTTTATTATCGCTATTACAATTACTATTTGGTACACAAAATTTGTCTAACGATTGCATAAAAGTAAATCCTAATTTGGATTCAAGTATAAATTTACACAGTGAAATAGTTCGGGGAGGGGGTATTTTAAGAATGAAAACTCGTTCTTATACTCGATTTAACTACTGTTTGTATGGTACTCTTCACATAACGTGCCCTTTATATATATATATATATATATATATATATATATATATATATAAGTTTAAGACCTTTCAGTTATGGCAAATCATGTGATTTAGTAAAATAAAAAAGTTTATTTTGGAATTAGGTTCATTTTATTATTTCCCCAAAATAATTGTTGTAAAAGTAAAAGTTCTAAAATCAAAAAATTCCTGATCAAAACTGTATCAGGTACCTTTAACAATTAAAGGCGGCTTTGACTCTGGTATGATGATGAAGTATCTTTGAAAACGGCAGCTAATTCTCCAAATTCTGGAATCGTGGAAGTTCTGGTCAGCTATGCAGCTGAAAAGATTATGCAGTCGAGTTTCATTGTAATCTGTGATCGATAGATGTTACTGATTCTAGTCTTGTAGTTGAATTCGTTATCTCCACTTCTTGTTGAAATATTTTAAGTTGAATTTATTCTTTAGCAGTTTGAATCCGCTTGATGGTTACTGTTACTGAATTGTCAAAAATTTAGTTATAATTTAAAAAACGTCATTGAGTCTTACACATTTTATAACTTTTCCTAATTAACCTTGTTGTAGTCAATACGAAGACGTTTTCTTCTTAGTTTGAAGTTCGTAAACTTAGAGTGTCTTCACTAATTAGACATGATGTGAAGTTGACGTCTTTCTATCTCGAAAGTTGTAGCAGGAGTAGAGTATTCACTAATTACTCATAATGCGACAGCTACATCTTCATAGCTCGGTGTCGTTAAGAAGAGTAGAGTGTTCACTAATTACTCATAATGCGTAAGTGACGTCTTCTTAGCTCGATCTCTTTACAAGGAGTAACAATGATTCTACCATTGATGTTGTTCTTCAGTGTACAAATTATCCCTTAACTTTGTCATTTCTCCTTCAATAACTTGCTATTTAGTTTTATTTGCACATCATCACTTCTATTAACTTTTTATAACTATATTTATTCATTTTTATTTATTCAACTGCCTTTTTATATCAATTAGTCCTTTGTAGTCAATAATTAATTCACTGTAAGTGTTTGTGTATTTGTATCAATTTGCGTCGTAATCGGATCGAATTTAACGTGTCCAGTACTGTAAGAGTTTTCCAAAGTTCAATTTGACCTATTTTTCTGTAAACCTCTATATCTTTTGAATGGCTTCTTTCCTTCATTATCTTGATTCTTGAACTCAAGGTTCTTGTGCACGCGAGAAAATTTGACTTATACTTGCTCGGGACTAACTTTTCAAAATACGGTTCCGTACTTCGCGATTTTTACCGTTTCAATTTTCGAAATGTTCGTAAATTTTGGATTTGGAATTTTCTCATCTTCTTTTTGTTCACTTAAGTCTATGACGAAAATTTCTTTTTCCGTTATCTTCTGACACTTAGATTTTTAATTATCCCACTTCATAGTTCATTGTTTTCCTGACTTCACTTGTGTAATTTTCACCACTTTCATTTAGCTATTATACAAAACTTTCATGATCTTAAATATTGCATATTTTATTTTATCTCCATTTTACTATTTTAAAATTGATAAAACTTTTTTATTTTTGTACAATTTTAATTAAATTGACTGAATCTTACATTTCATTCAAACTTACCCCAAATATTATTTCTCCATGTATCAACTTGGTCAAAATTCAACACGTTGCAACAGGTTTACATAGACAAAGAAATATGCATAAACAAAAGCATAACAAGTTTCATAGTTATTATATTTTAATTGTGTAAAGTTATTTTAAATAGCTGTTCACGTCCTTTTTAAAAAAGAAGTTACATCAATACATTCAAATTTTATTTCCTTCTTTTTTCTTCAAATTCACACTATAATTAAGACATTATTTAATGGATAAAATATTTCGAGATTATTTCAAATTTAAATTTAATACTTACATTATGACCTTCAATCTATATATTAAATATCATTTCGAAGTATATAAATTAAATCGTGTCCTGATTATAGTGTAATTTAGATAAAAAGAAAAAGGAACAAATAAAATTATTAAATGTATTAACGAAACTTGTTTTCATGAATACATGAACAGCTATTTAAATAAATTTTGCACAATTATAATATTATGACTATGAAAATTGAACTTAAAAGAGGAGAATTTTTAAAATGAGTATGGAAATCATCTGAGAGTGATAATCCAATGATTGATTGAAGAGGATTGAAACTGAGGTAGGGATGGGATGATAAACGC
The DNA here is from genome assembly GCA_963513935.1 of Aphrophora alni. Lineage (NCBI taxonomy): Eukaryota > Metazoa > Arthropoda > Insecta > Hemiptera > Aphrophoridae > Aphrophora > Aphrophora alni. The sequence continues at coordinate 114,811,445 of OY740768.1, read as the reverse complement.
TACGTTAAATTCCGATTGGAATAACGTTAAAGTGGTTAATTATAACAAAGAACGGTAGTTATTGTTGTCATTGTTATTATAATAATTTTATTTATCACCAGTTCTACATAAATGAATACCACAAAACTGTGTCAAAATGCTAGATATGCTTAATTTAATGTATTTAACCTATGATAGACTATGATAGTCTCATTAAACTGTTGTGATAAAACTTATAATACTCACCAAACTAAATAAATAACAGAAGTACATCTTATCTCAAACCTAATAAATTATTTCTATTCATAAATCTATTTTACTTTATGTAGATTTTAATTATTAAAAGTAACCAGTAACGACATAAATAATAATATTATTTGTTTTGAAATATTAATTATATTGCAATCTTTGTGGATGTTATTTTAATATAGAAATTCTTTCGGTAGTCGCATATTTAATATATATATTATATTTAAAAATTCTCAGCTGATAAAACTGAAGGAACATAAATAAATAAACGTCACTTTGAAATTATTTTGAACTTACTCCATCATAAAATAGAATTAACTATAGCTCTGGGAGATTCATAAAAACATTTATCGGAAAATGAAATCTTAAAATGTATTATCACAAGCCTAAAACACATTTAATATCATAATAAATGATGACCAAAATATATGTTACTGCCGAAATAAATTGCAATTGTTATAATTTTAATGTATTAAACATATTCCGTTTTTAATTTCATTTCATTATTAAAATAGTTCAGTCCAGATATATTCAACTCTATTGTTCTTAAATAATAGTGGCTTGTTTTTATAACTTTAATGTAAAAGAATTCAAAATCATTCAAAGACAAGTTTTAATTTAATACATAACTTTTACTTATTTTATTGAAAAGTAATATTTAGTTTAAATTTCTACAATTACCGACTATGGTTTTTTTAACAGCGAATTCATCCTGGTACCTTATGTCACTAGTCATTATTTTATTTTATTTTTCACTTAACCTATAAAAACATACATTTATAATCCTACAGATCTATTACCTAATAATTAAATATGGTTAGATGATACATAGTAAATAAATTAGAAAATTCTATTAAATTGAACAAACACGAAATCTAATTATATGTTGGGAATCAGATTCAAACTTTTTTTTTTAAATCGTATATTGCAACATTATGAATTATGACCTTGAAAGGGGAAATAAAATACTAAACTCACAGAAGTTATGGTCAAATATTGTGTGGAATTGTAATAAATGTTGTTTGGATATAATCATTAAAACATAAAAATAAACAATTTTATGGTTTTTCTTTCTCAAATTCTGCTATATGTAGTTGTTTTCAATATGCGAAATACAATACAAAAATATTAATTAAGTATTTATACATTTTACAGTGTTACAGAAATACAGATCTGTAATTTGATTTGTATAGCTCTTATAAATATTATTTATTTATTTGACAGTAGTTATCAGTCATTCATGGAAATGCTTATAACTTTTAAAAGAATTAAACATTGAGTAAATCAAATCCTATCATTACTATTAATGTTAGCCAAGCTACACCATGTTTCATTTTGACCTATTTTTTTATTTAATACTGAATCTTTTAATTCTTGTTTTTATTTTTAACATGGTGCACTTTACTAATTACACAACTACAAAATCCAATTTGAAATACTGTAAATTTTGTATGTTAAAAACAGTTTGCAGTCTGACTAAACATCTAAAGTACGTCAAATGTAGAAAGAATCTTAACATTTTTACTTTTTCATACGGCCATGAAATTTTATATTTTTGTTAAACCACTCTAACAATTATTACTATTGGTTTTATTACTCAATATCTCTATTATATTACTTACTTCGTAAAATTAGCTAGTAATGACCTTGACGTTGAAGGGAATTATAAGAAAGCGTAAGTTTTGGGGTAGCATGAGTAGTAAAAGTACACACCACACCAAAATTCAACTTAAAGTGAAATTTTAAAGAGCATTTGGTCAAATTCGGTCCATAATTAATGAAGTTAACAAAAATTAATCCATTTTGAGTTTTTATTTATTATAAATTACAAATAGCTGATTGAAATTGTAAGAATCAGTTGATTTAATGATATAATAGGAAGACATTTAGTTAAAGCTGGTGAAAAGAATAACGAGTTTACAGATTTTTTCTCTTAACAAATACGGAGAAATTTTGGATGGAGTAAGTATAAAAATAATAATTTACTCATTCGTGTGGATAATAAATTATCTTGCCTGAAAACTACATAATTAAAAATCTATATTTACTCGATATTGGCTTTCTAGGACAATGGAGTAAAGGCCACTCTCGGACCATTGATCAGGCAACGAAAGAGAGAGGCGTCAATGAGAGAAATATCTGGACCCGTTCTTTCCACATTTACAGTAGTATGTATCTGGCTCTGGGATTTTTTAGAGTCATAATAAAACAAATATAGACTTAAAACTGGAACTGTCTGAATCTCGAGACTGGCCACAATAATTTAAGGTAACAAATAGTTCTATAAAAACTGTATCCCCATCGCTGAATTCAATGATTATGACTGGACTTGATCACAAATTTGATCATTAAACTACTTTGAATGGCTCAGGTCATCACCAACAATTTTATTGTTCCCAGTTTCAGAGACGCACCTCTCTCTCAGCTTGTGATTTACCGCCCTCCATCAAAACCGAATCACCCTCTAAAATTTAATTCCTTCGCCCTGATTCTTATCTTTACTCATCAAAACATGGATCATCTTCCTCCCTCTCTTCTTTCTAAATTTCAGATTCAACCTTTCTCACCCTTAACACACTTTCCTACCTTATTCTTGATTCAGTTTGTTTGCGCAATGAACGAACTACCTGTATTTTTGTTACCTATTATATCAAAATCCATTAAATTTCCTAGTCAATTAAGAGCATGGGGATCCCCTTCAAGCGAATCTCACGCTCAACATTTCAAAGTTTCAATAGTTTCAATAGTTTCTCTCTTCAAACAAAGGTATAAATACTCAATACTGGAAGACTCAGGCTGAAATTGTTTGACAACCTAGTGGTGGCGCAATTATAAACAATCCCTTAATCGAAAGTTATATTATTTTGTCATATAACTTCTCGTCTTGGTGATCTTCTTTTAGTGGATTCAGTAGACTTTAACACCATGAGTTCTTGCCTACAATGGTGGTTGATAACTTGTTACTTCTTTTAACCGTTGTCAATAAAAATAAATTGATGTTTGAGAATAATTATTCAAATAAGCCAACGAGGTTCCCAATGATAGACGTAAAACATATGAATAAATTGAAGTAAATACATATTTCAATTATATTTCAAGTATAATTTAAATTTAGACTCATAAACGTGATCCATTTATTTTTAAATATATAAATTAAGAAACACAGTTCAGTACCAAAGTTATAGTAAATTTTGTTTCCTAAAGATAAATGGTTGTCATTTAAATATGAATAGACCCAATAATGAGCGAACGAAATTAATTAAATACTCTAATATCAATGTAACAAAGAAATGAAATATGGAAAAATTAAATCGCTCCAAAATCATGTAGAGTTTGCAATTTTTTGAAAGAGGAACTGGTTCTCTTCCAGAATAGTACGCTCAAGTATATAAAAAATGTATTGCTGTCATAATCAATTGTTTAGGCGGAGACCATTCCACTAGTTTTTTTTTTTTTTACTTTCACACAATCAATTCATATTATTTATATTATTATGAAGACTTGGTGATGATAATATTATTTATTTATAAAAGCTAGCATAAATTCATTTATAAACGATGTTTTCGCTTCATAAATATTCAACATTAAACTAAATATTTGTTTCCTGTAGTGTCTTTCAAAAAACTTGTTCCAAATTCCAAGTTGTCTGACAATTTTGATCCTCAAAGTCCTCATTCCAGAATGTGAAATATCCCAGAAAATAACTTTCATCTTTGGAGAGGTGAAAATAACAGTTTACGGCACATTTTGTTGTGTATGGTTTCGAAAATTTTATAATATTGCAAAACGTAATTTCTACTCTATGGTTGAACCTATTTCTTCTAACTCAATGTATCTCTTTGTGAAAATTCGTATGATTTATGTTTTAAAATCCTTACATATAAAAATTGTTTTCTTTTATAAAAATCGGAGACTAGTTGGAAGTTTCAGCTGTAATTTTTTGTTCTACATGAGAGTAAAAGAAGTGTATTGTGTGTTGCATTCTCTTAGGATGTTATAAATATTTAGGTTATATACTAAAATTCCTTTTTAGTCGTGTCATTACTCGCTCCATGTGTCTAATTAGTATTTTAGTTTATCTGTTATTAAAAATCTCACGTTACGTTTTTCTGTCTGCTCTGCTTGTTAATGATTGGAACTTATAATGTCGTCCGAGATACACATTTCCCCTCAGCAAACTATATCCAAAAAAATGAGTAAACTTAATTTAAAAGTAAATTCATATTTTACCAAAAATAGGTAATATTTTACGTGATTGATAATCTCTATCATTTGTATGTATATAGTGAAATGTAACGGTAATTAATATCCCCATTATAATACAACGTTGCATACATAATGTACCGATTAAAGATAATTGTTTAATTTGAATGTATAATATGATAGTATTTATTACATCTCAGTTAAATTAAATTATTAACTATATTATAATTTATAATTATCAGTTTTAGAGACAACTATTGTAGATGAATACTGATATTACACCTGCAATTATGTAAAATGTATAATATAAATCCCAATTTATATAAACAGGGTAGGCTATTATTGTTACCAATATAATATGTAACTCCTACGTGAAGGTCTCGACCGTTGAAGGGAATGTATTTCTGGAATCTTCTTATTGTATTATTATTATTCTATTTTGGGGGTCAGAGAATAGTATGAAACAAACTAAAATACATATTTGTATATCTTTCTCATCAAATTTTCATTTATTAAACTACCATTTCAAGAATTTTAATAACGTTTTTATAGAACTATTAACTAATACTAAAGGTCAAAAATTAATAAAATAATAATAGTGTTATTATTGATGGACAAATAGTGTCACCGATAAAACATAATAGAGAACGGATTTGACCGAATAGTCCGGCTTGTGTAGCCGTCCAATGATAGAACTTCGACGTTAACTTACTTCTGATTTGTACTGGAGGTAAGATACATCTTCCCTTATCTAATCTTACCGCTTATCCTATTATGACTGTGGTACAATAGTTCCACTGGACCTCCAAAACATTTTACAATTATATATATTGTAGGTTATAAGTGTGTTATATCAGTGAGAAATTTCGGAGATTATTTATATAGGATGGAAAATATTGATGAAATATCTGTGTTAAATCAACCACGTTTTTATACTTATATTTATTTTCTACAAATTATAATTTATAATCTATGTATACTAAGAAATTAAAACGACTTCTGAACTTAAAAAATTCGTTCGTCTTCTAAATGACAATTTTCATTTTTAGTCTAAAGTACAGTATGCATAAAGTAATGATTATTCACAAAATTAATAAAGTAGAATTTCGGAAATGTGCTCTTGAAAATGACAGCTAAGACTTATTTGTAATCAAAATCACGATTAAACAAGTCATTAAAAATTTTGTTAAAGGTGATTATTTATTTATATGATACTGTAATCTCTTTTAAAGAATAAAAAAATTAAAATGTCCTGCAATTATCTCTTTATTAGAATTAAGAATCCCAATGTATTTATATGGAAAATAAAACCTATTTAACACACACATACCATTCACCAGTATATCACATCTGCTTGAAGTAAATACAGACGCGGTACGCTCTGTTCACAGAAAAAATTATTTTTTACCCCGAAGTAAAATGACTACCCAGACTAAAAATATTCAACACGAATCTATTGTTCCTCCTCCCATCATTTGAGTAAGGGACAAATTAGCTTAATTTTGCAATAGGAGTTCATTTTAAGAATCTATTATCCCCCAGTCGTTTATCTAAGAGAAAAATTGTGCGAAGGTTATAGAGCTTTGATTGCAATGCGAGTTCATCTTTACGTACATGATTTCATCTTACATATAAATTAATATATTACCAAACAAAATAAATTTATCTAAAATTAAATTTCATGATCCTGTTTTCTCAACACTAAGAGTTTAAAACTAGAATCGAATTACCATTTCCATTTGCATGTTATATTGCGAATCTTTCCACATGGTAATGTCAAGAATGTTTATACATGTGTCGAAAAATGTTAGGGAGTTATCGGTAATAAACTAAAAAATCGTCAACGAACTTGCTAGGCATTTTTGTCAGTTTATATCATCATTTCATGTATTTTTTATGTAATTTATGTTCCAATATTTCTTCTGAACCACGAACGGCTACTTAATGGTATTGTTCTGATAAAGAATCAAATATCCTGAATTAGAAGGATGAATCTCAATAAATTTCCTTCATTATTGTTTATTTTTATTAACTAAAATTTTAAACATAAATAGTTGTTTCCATTACTTTCTTATATGTATGTAGGTTAGAGAAAGTTATGGGTCTGGTCATTGTCAACTTTTTATGGTAACACCATGGCGTTTATTTAGCCATCAAAGTATTTAACTTTAATGTAGTAGCAGATATTTCTTGTTGAAACTCCATATTCAAGGATAAAATAAAGCAAAAGCTTAAAGTTTCAAATATTAAATAGTATAAATGAGCTACAATTTATAAATTTAATATTATAAATATTAAATAGTATAATAAAATAAATATTTTTTGGAATCATGTCTGTCTTTTGTCGTGTTTCAGAGCCCAGATTTACGATTTTCTAAAGATGGGATCTATTGTTTTTTTATAAAACTTTCCTAAACCGTAGTCTAAGGATCCATATAAAACATATTAATCTCCATGTTCTAGATTTTAGAGTTATCGGTCTACAATTTTCCATGCATCTGTTATAAAATATCATTTCTCAAAATAGGTGATACCAATTTCGTTCACGTCCGAAGATTATTGACGGGTAAATTAATACCAAATCGCAAGTTGAAGAAACTCACGGTTCAGAAATAATTTCCAAAACCCAAAAATAAATTTTGACCATCGTCATTAATACTTGATTTGACTCAAAGACGATTTCCACTTAAGTAAAGTTTATACTACAAACAATTCAATCTCAGGCTCTATTAAAATATCTTTAAAATATGTCATAGTTTAAAATTACAAATATAGTAATATATTATATTAATAAAATTTGTACATTCCATTCTATTGAAAACGTTAATTCTTGTACATATGTAGGTATCATTTATTTTTCATATTGACACGGAACGTAATCCAAGATTTAAAATTGATTATTTTGCCTACGATCTATAGATAAGCGGGGCTTAAACATCAGTATTTATGACCTACAATTAAATCTGCATTACAAAGTGAACCCATTATTGAGATTTTCATCAGTAATATTTTGTACTAGATACTTATTTGTTTAATCGATAAATAATATAATAATATATTTTCAATAATAAATAAATCAGTTCCAACAAAAAATATTAACCGGTGCATATTTACTTATTTCTGTCTCAACTAATTCCTTAAACCTTTCGTATTATGTATTACAATTCCTCCTTTCTGGTAGTTTGTTCACTCTTTGGTAGGAAACCATTTTTTGGGTTTATACTTTATTTCGAAGTAAGTAATCCCCCCCCCCCAGGTCAAATGCTTACTTTATTCCCAACTGATCATTTCGTAAGTATTTCCTCATTTGACATAATGATCTAACAATATAAAACGTGACTGGAAACTTCAATTGTTTTATAAGTTATTTATTATTTATTATGTTTTTGACTTTTGTAATCGTGTTGTAATTTATAAACGATATGACGACGGGCGTAAACAGCTCGACTTAGTAGAAAAATTAAATAAAAATAGGACAGTATAGTATCTCTCAAGATAAAATGAATACGAATTTTATTCCACTAATAAAAATCTCTTCATGACGCAAGCTGTGTTTGATCAAGCTATTTAATTATTTTAGAATTGTGTTAAAAGCAGATAGAATCTGTTTATTGTAATGTACGTGAACCAACCATAAATGTGACGATTCATTAATTTGCTGTATTTAAAATTTATATAATTAATATCCCTAAATTCCTCGAAAATATATATATAAAATATATCAACGTAATATAATTAAATAGTACCCCTCGGACATTCTAAAGTTATTACCAAATGTAATCTTAAAAGTAGATTAGATATGAGAGAGGGGTAAGAGGATTCAAAACCATACACACCAAGATTTAATACAGAATATAGTACGCACTGGAACATAGCAGATTTGCCACGACGAGTGTAAGAATCACATACTATCTCTGGCTCTTATTCCGAGAGATGAGGAGCGGATTAAACTTCAAACTACATTAACCCATGAGCGGTACGAGCTACACAGTCGGAGAACTTAAAAGTATCAAATACAAGTGATTGTCTTAATAAATGTTTGAATGTAAATTAAACAAATATTTAAAAACGGACCCATCTTGTTCCTGTTGTAGAAACATAAACCATAAATATTTTTACACGATTTATAGTATCGACCGAAGATACGTATATGTATAATGAAAATGTTATAAAAAATCGATATTATGTTAAACTCATAGAAAATATGATAAAAACTAAATTAAAAACAATGTAAATCTCTTATATTGTAAACAAAGTTAGTTCTAATAAAACCACACAAAAATGGCGTAGAATTTAACCACGTTGGTAAAATTGGTGCTGCGATTGGGAACATGTTAGGGAAAACTAACTGTAAATCAGATTTTTTTATAGTAAAAACAATAAACAAAATTTTAAGGAATTCTAAAGATAAAATTTGTAAAATCCAGAAAAGTAGTGTTTATTAATTAATACAGCTTTTTTAGGCCAAAGAGACCGTAATTTGAATTGTAGGTTAAAAGAACACGAAAGGAGTTGGCGGTTGGTTTATAATGAATTCAGCTTTTCTAATGTTAATTTGAAGATTCTCCATGTCTTAAAAAATAGGTAAATAAATGTTTTGGGAATTTAAGAAAATAAGAGATTCTATTGATACATGGTAGTAGAGATTTGAACGATAAGGTAAATTTGTACATAAAATCCCTCTCCTTTAAACTTTTGTTAGCCGCTATGACCACTTTCTTCCCGACATCCACCACAACACCCTCCATAACCTAATAAGTAATAGTGTCTTATCCTAAACATATATACGTTCTGGTTTGATAATGATGAATTGCTCACATTATTAAAATGGTTTTGTTTATGGCTTTTTGTCTACTTTTATTAAGAACCTTTCAGATGACATGTTTCGAAATGTAACGTTGCTGAAGAATGATAATTTGAAGAGATACATTTTTTAACTTACTAAATAGCAAGACAGTGGAGGTAAAAGAAGAAGCGGAGCAGAGGAGGTAATGAAGAGGATGGATATATATAGGCTATATAAATCTCATTCATAAGTGAATGAAGCCGTACATAATTAGTTTTTGAAGATGTAAATACTCAAAAACGCGTAAGCTTAGAATGATAAAGTATCAATGCTAGCAACGGACGCAACATACAAAATAAATACACTAATATTATTATTAAGGGATATTTTGTTTTAAGTCAAACTTGTAATTTTCCTGTTGTCTCTAAATTATTGGCTAAACTAAATTATAATGAGACTTTAAAAAAAATTGGCTAAATTTTTATAAAAGTGTTTTCTTATAACCATGTTGTCTCTTGTTGATAGAAAATTTCTGTTACGATTTTAAAATGGCTGTAGTTCAAATAACGGTAAAAAACTAAAAAGGAATTTAAATTAAATTATTAAGAATTGAATTAAAACAATGTTTCACTATAGAAAATTTATTTTACGATACATGTACAGCGGAAATTATTAATATTTTACGTATTTAAATAATCGCTTTAGTTATTGTACCAAATTTTGTGTTTCACATTATTGTAGATAATAATATATCGTCATTTAGTTTTATGTAAATTGACTTCAGCTTTTAATTTACCCCCAAAAAACTACGTTTTCCTAAACTTCATATATATATAAATCCTTATCAGTGCGCAAATGTAGAAATTTGTGTTCTTTAACAAACATCCCACTATCCTACATTCAAGATGATATCACTTTGTTAAATGAAGGAAAATTATGTAACACTCACTAATATTATATCTTGCATCGACTTCCACATCATAGCACTTTTCATTACTTTATATGAAGCCTGTCACTTTAATGTGTGATATCGTGAATGTTATAGACATATACAATATAATTCTATAGAAATGTGAAATGTGCTTATTTTATATTTGTATCTTATTTTAGATTGTTTGAAAATTCAATTCTATGTGTTCTGAGCAGAAGTGCGAAATAACATAACAATGTCTTATATATCATGATGTTCTCATTTGTTATATGGAACAACATATATGGATACAATGCTGTATTGCCTAGTAGTAAATATATAATCTTTTTTCCGACGGATTTCTTACTCATATATTAAATTAACTTAAATATATAAAACAAATAGACTGATACATGCTTCGAAATGGGTATATTCTGATCAATCAAATACCATTCAGCCACAGTTTGCCATAGTCTTGTGTGGATTTCAAGAACTGTTGTAGGTTTTCTTTAGCAAGGTAGAGTTTATATTAAAAGTAACATTTATAATTTTTATTTTGGTTTAATAAAGAGAAAACTAAACTTAAACATTTCAAATGAAATATTTAAATCTATTTGTTACTAACAATAACTTAAATATTTCTGTCAAAAATTTATACTGTCCAAATGTGTCGGGTTATTGTGAAATATAATTATATATTGAAGTTGTAAAATTAAGATAGAATAACTTTGCTGTGATTGGATCCTTTTTTATATTATTACTGGAGATGTAAATATTTATCTCTAAGTTTGTAAAAATGACTTCTTAAAGATTCTATTACCAATAAAATCTGCCAATAATCTCGGGGTAGAAAGTAATTTCCTCCAAGAAACGTCTCATTTCCGTCCACCTTACTTATGGGATTGCTTGTTTGAAAAGCTTTTTAAGTATTCAACTCTGTTGTTACCATTAACGTAATTTATATCTAATATTAAATTACTATTGACCTAAGTCATTGCAATTGATTATTTGAACATTTATAATAAATACAAAACAATCTAAATTAACAAACTAACAAAATTTGTGTTATAAGTTTGTGAAACGTTTTTCCTCGAGAACATAAGAATTTATTTCGATCAGATTTATATTGAATTACAGGATATCTTTTTTTTTTTTTAAGATCATGCAAATAATTTAAAATTATTTTCTAACTGATGTTATTGGTTCATTAATTTAAGAAGGGGATAGACATACGCGCGGCGGGATTGACTACCCGGATTGTCTTGAATCCGGAGAAGGCTTCAGATAGTTATTTCCTCAATCGATTTAGACGTGTATAGTTAGACAATACCTAAGGAGTAATGACAGACTAGTTTAATGTGTAATGTAATAACAGATTAATTTCCACTAACTTTGAAGTGTGGCAAAATCGTCACTGATACATAATTGCACAATAAACCCACTGGGAATAAATTTGTTAATACTCAGGGTAACATATCTTGTTGTTACATTTTACATGAACGTAAGCTTAGTGAATAAACATATTTGATAAACATAATAAAATATGTATTTTAATCATTCTTCGTGAATAGTATTTTATAATTTATTTAAATAATTTAGATGTTGAACGATTACTCTCCAAAACAAAAACAGAATGTTTGAGATCCATTATTACTTAATGATAATGTATGGAATGAAGTCGCTTTACTTCCATTGACAGCACCAAACACAAATTCGTTAAGTATTTTTTATAAATATGTAAGCTGTATTCTATCTACATAAAGCCTCTGTAGTCGATACTTTCATTTTGCATTCAAATACAATTATACACGTAGAAACAGTGTGACATCCTTAGAATTTTTACGACCAAACTGAGATGGTAATATTTTTTAATATTTAAGTATTTTAAGATCTAAAATATTTAGTTAATTTTTGTTAATATATATATATATATATATATATATATATATATATGAAGTTGGAATTTAAGACGATTCTTACCTATTTTGTCCCCTAACTTAACAAAAATTCAAAAATTAACTAAATATTTTAAATCTTAAAATACTTAAATATTTAAAAATATTGCCTAAAGGGAGAGAGGGAGAGAGAGAGAGAGAGAGAGAGAGAGAGAGAGAGAGAGAGAGAGAGAGAGAGAGAGAGAGAGAGAGAGAGAGAGAGAGAAACGTAAAGCTGTCTGTCTTTCAGTTTATTAACTTATATTACTGCATAACCGCTGATCCGATTTCAAAAGTTTTTTTTTCCCCAAACATATAGTACATTATCTGGTGTAGTTTATAGTGTAGCTGTAAAGCTGTAATATTAGATCCTTAGCACAGAAGAGATAACAGTATTTGTCTGCGAGGGTAATAGGAAAACAACATTTTTCGTTTTATTTTAATAATTTCTATGAAAAGGTCAACAACAATACATGATTTGTGAGTCACCCTCAGAGACTCACTATAGAGGATACGGAATTGTAATCCCGAGGGAACCGAGTTAAATATTCACCTTTTATCATTTAGTCCCTCTCTTTCATCATTCCTATCCAGTCTCTCTTGACCAACTCTTTTTCTCTTCTAACACTGACGATATTACTGTATTCGAGAGCTGATCGTCTTTATTTTAAAATCTTTTCTTCCTCCTTTATTTTTATAAGACGATTTTGACCGAGATAAAAAACATTTGGTTTGGTATACGATTTGAACGCTAATTGAAACTAATTTATTGAAGTGTATGCAGTAGTTGCCTAAGTTTTATTATACTAGCGATTAAGGGGAAATCCATATTATCTTGGATGGGATTCCTGGGTGGACATTTCAGTGATAACTTACGACGAACGATAAAGTATTGCTTAATAGTTACGGCTTAATTTTATTGTATATTGTAATCAATAACAACCATAATTTGTGGTCTTTAGTTAATCAAAAAAATAAGTTTCGATTTCTTACAGAAATATGTGTTTGTTGAACTATTCAATAAACTAAGGGGTAATAAAAATTAAATATGTGTGTACCGACGTTGTAGACATGGGGAATTAACGTAGTTTGGGCTGGATTTACAAGTCCTGAAACAACCACGTTTAAAAGCCTACGTTTACTACGAAATCAACGTACAATTTACAATAAATCTAAGTAAGTTTAATCACAAACTTGAAGTAATTCAATCTAACTACAGCACAAGTGTTTACAACCGATAAAAGGATGACATTTTAAGAACTGTACCTAAATAAACTGTTGGTTTTTCACTTTATCTAAGTTTATAACTACTGAATACTTAAACAAAACACACCCGAGAATGCACTACCGCTTATTAAACCAATATATACTTAAAATTACATATAGTACACTACTAAATTTTTATTTTTTTAAAACCGTAGGATTTTTCACTTGGCTCAAGTCTAAAACTACTCTACACTTGAACAAAACATTCAGAACGCACTACAACCTATATTTACTCAATATTATATATAGTAAATTACAACTTTTTCAGACCGGTGTTGACTTAAGTTTAAAACTACTGAATGTTGAACAATTCAAATTACAGATGATTAGTTTATGTAACTGTCTTTAATTCCACATTTATAATTTCCAATAATTATAAAAACTGAAAAATCTCTTTAATAGTCAAACAAATGAACTGTTTTGGAAGAGCTTTTTTAAGAATTGAATATAGTAATGTATATTAGGGAAGTATTTAACTATAGTTTATAGTACGGTTCAATGTAACACACGAAACACCAAGTTGTAACTGACAAGCTACACTAATTGTATTCAATGTAATTGGACAGAATGTAAGTTAAATTACAGGGATGGCAAAGCAACCCTATTGTCCTCATTATCTGACTTTCTATGAACCTCAATTACATTAATCTAGTCACTTCACAGTACACAGCCAACCACAGTAAAGTACACGTCGGGAGGTTTGTGAAATAATTAATTTCAGAAACACTAAGCAAATGAAATGAAATTGAAAAGCAATTTATAATTCATTAAGATTTTAAAATAAAAAGGGGATTAAATACATTAAATTATATCAACGAATATATAATTTTAGTGAATTAAAATGTATTTTGTTTTCTATTGGGAACTGCACAGCAATAAGGAGAACAAATATTTGTATATAGTTTTCTCGAGTACTGGAAAGGATGCGGGTATATTAGTAATTTTTCAAAGTTTAACCAATCTTGTTAAACTTTAAATTGACTTGTTTATGAAGAAAAGCTGGAATATTGTTATAAATACTGATAGTATCTGATAATTCAATTTATTGTGAATAAAACTTCTGTGGACAAAAATAGAAAGGCATTACTCAATCTGTAAAACCATGTACAGAGCAAATATTGAAGGTTTTATATAATACTAGCAGAGTACTCTTCCTTCGTACGGGGTTGACGTATTTATATTGAGTGTTAAGGGAGTTTTCAAGGCCAGTGGGGCGGTGCTGTGATGGAATTTCTAAATAAAAATAGGCCTATGTGTTAAGCAGGGACCCTAAGAATGTCCATGTACAATTTCAGCTCAAGTCTAGTCGTTTTTACGTGATTGAGTAACACACACACACACACACACACACACAAACACACACACACCATTAGATTTTTATATAATAGTAGAGATTATATAAAATCTTCAAATCTATTTAAAAAGATCAACCTTTAATGACGTTATTCTCAAATATTTTCTCACTCACCGATCTTATTTACTTACTCATTCAGAAGTTAGACATTCTATATCAAATGGAATTAATAAGAACGATCTATGTCAATAAACATGTGAGTTATCTGTAACGAATAGAAATTTAATTGTAATAACTTACGATTTCAATCCTAACTATTAATATTATTGTTTATTTGGACATTTGCCATCATTTGTGTATAAGAAACAATACACGACGTTTCGAGAGTATAAATCAACTCCCGTTATCAAATGCCTTAGTTACAAACTAAAACATGCAGAAAGAACTCACGCCTAGATGTCTAGGCCTATGTTCAGAAACTAAACCTAATAAAAAAACACCCAAGACAAACCCTGATCGGTCAAAAACTAAAAAGAAATTTACATGTGATCAGGAATCCACAAGTCAAAGAGACCATGAACGGAATACACAGCAGCTGACAAATACCAACCAAAATTGGTCCGTTCACAACCATAGTCACAGAACAACTAACTATTAATAAAATTTTAATAGTCGCGATTTGCTTTTTATTCTTGATTCAATCAAACACTGGTCATTACTAGTAATATATTACAATGCATTTGTAATATAATTATCACTCTAAGTTTATATATACACCACGTTATATAAGACGTTTATATAAAGAGTTTGTATTTAGAGATTATATTAAACCATGATCAACCTTCAGGTAACTACTTCTTTCCAATCCAATTTTACTTTATATTATTTAACGCTATTTTTATACTTTTCTAATGTAGTACACCATAAACATATTTTATTAAAATTGTATTAGAATCAACATTTAAAAAACATTTATTTAAAATGTGTGACTTTCATAAAAATTGTTTAACCCTTTCCTTGTAAAATATATTCCAATTCTGTTCACCTTCACCTTATGGACTAATCCAGAACATTATTTTTACAACTCACGACTTTTCTTCTTCTTATTTTTATTTTTTAACTAGGAGGAAAATGCTTTATGCACAAATTGCAAGACTCTTTTTTACTTACATAAGGCTCTAAATCTGAGAATATACCCTCTACTTCTCTCCTATTTCCACCTTTTCTTATTGGTTATGATAATATTGATTCATTAATTATTGGGGAAAAACTATCACGTATCTTATTTTATTGGATCTTCAAGTTTTGCCATTTATGATGGAAATTTACGAACACCATTTTATGGTCATATTTAACTTCTTTGCTGGATTGTTGAGTCCTTACATTGTTTTACAATTTTTATTCTGAATCCCTTTTCTTGAAGGTTGCTGACTGTGTGTAAACGTTTGTGTTTAGGAGATAAGTCAGTGATAGGAAATATTGTCTGTAAGGATGTAACATAATATATTATGGCTTATATCGAGCGTCTGATCGTACAGTAATTACAATTAATAACCGTATAATCTTTTGTAACTAAAAATGTTTGATGTAACTTTGGTTATAAAATTGAACGCAAAACACATTCTAATTGAATACTGACAGCATTTAGTTCTTACCAAACAATAGCAGGGAAATTACGGTTTACACAAAATCATTTATTATAGGTACATTAATTAATTTGAATGTAATCTGTTCCATACCTATAATTTTAGTCACTTTTAAAGGATTTTAAAAAAATAAATTCCAACTATGTAAATATTTGTGATTACTGTTATATGTGTAAAAATATAATACAGAGCCCTGTATTATATATAAAAGTTACACCCTGTATTATATATATATATATATATATATATATATATATATGTATATATATATATATATGTATGTATGTATGTATGTATATACAGTGTGAGTCAAAAGTATGGATACACCCTGTTAAATTTTAAATGGATAAAGATAGAAAAATGAAACTCATAACACCTTTCTAGGAAATAAAAGTGAACTTTTTAGCCACTATTACAACTTTGCCCATTTCCCCAAAATGGGATTTTTGGGAGGCAGCTCAAAATTTTTAAATATAAAAACCCATTAAGTGACACCTCATTTTAATGTCCTTGATTAAAGAAGAAGAACAGTGGAAACTAGAGCTTTCTATCTCAACCCAGTACAAAATGGCAGCTCATTGAAATTAAGTAAAACTTCATTGAGGCACCTGTGAGTCAAAAGTATGGATACACCCTGTTAAATTTTAAATGGATAAAGATAGAAAAATGAAAGTCAGGACACCTTTCTAGGAAATAAAAGTGAACGTTTTAGTCACTATTACAACTTTGCTCATTTCCCCAAAATGGGATTTTTGGGGGGCAGCTCAAATTTTTTAAATATAAAGACCCATTAAGTGACACATCATTTTAAAGTCGCTTTCTATCTCAACCCAGTACAAAATGGCAGCTCATTGGTTGTCTATTATGGTTATTTACCACCTGAATGTGGATGTTCATATTTTGCCTAAATTATAATAATATATATCTTTTAATATACTAATTTCTATACTAATAACAAATTAACCTCATTTCATCGTAATCAATTGTCCAAGAATATAGACTAGAAATAGAGGAAGATAGAGGTAAAATGTTTTTATTAAAAGGTAAAAATTTATGAATTGCTTTTAAATAAATTATTACAAGTAATTAAATAGTCAACTAAAACAGCCCCACATAGCTTAATATGCTTTGCACAAAGAACAAATTAAATTCAAATGACATTCTGTCCTAACATGTGGCCATTCTTTCATTATGAATAATTATTCTGGTTAATAATAATAATAAAATGTAAACCGATGAAAAAAAATTAAACTTGGAGATCAGTGGCAAATGTGAGATTAATAACGCAGTTTTTTTACAAATACTTTTAAGATATCAGGTGAAATATGAATAAGTAATTCAAAATTTCGGATTAGAAAATGGGAAATATTATTTTATCAAAGAAAATATTTTTAGTCAGTAGATCTATTTAAAAAAATTTTGATACTGAAAGATGTCGTGGATTATGTTTATAATTTTAAATTCATAATAAGCAGTTCATGACTTCCACTACAGGTTATATCAAATGTAAGTCAGATTATTTATTTTTATTTTTTAAACGTGACATAATCGTATATAATTTTAATTTCCACCGCTCTAAGTGGGTTTTATTCTATGTCTTATTTAATATTTTTAATTTATCTACTAAATCAGTACCTTTTTTCAAACAACACGCAAATATGCATGTAACAAATTAGAATCCCTTCGTACAAATTTCAATCAACATCTTACTGCCGATGTCGATGAAATACGAATTTTTGGAATAATTTGATTCAACCATTGGCGTATAATGTATATATATAATTATATATAATGTACTACATGAATGACTTTAGAAATGAGATTTTGTTTTCATTTGTTTCATGTAACCATTAAATAATTCAAATTCTGTTTTAGTTGAGATTTGAAAACAGTATAATCAATCACTTGTTTCTAGACTCTTAATACTGGTAAACCCAAAAATGTCATCCACGAAATAGTTCCTAAAAAACACTAAAAGTAACTGAAACATAAGTAATAGCGTTTTTTCTAATAATAAATTCTGGCCTCTTGCTATCACTCTTATAAAACCTATGCGACACCAGATATAATAAACTTTCCAATGATCACTATACAATTTTTGTTCAGTGGACGAATTTTGTTGTCTGCAAACTTGTTTTTTTTCTTCAAATACGTACATGCAATAATAAAAACGCCAGTTGTTTTGTAAAGCGATTTACTACGAAAATTGTAGGTGGAAATTGTCACATTTCAGCGTTGCCATTTGGTATATTTTAAAGTATACTCTCAGCCAACTAACATAGGTCACGTATTGTCCCCTGAACCACCCGAACACAGACTCTTCGGGGTAAACAAATATGTGTTGCCATTTATTTGATTTCTTTTGTAAAAACTTAACTGAGGTCGCATTTAACTTATAATCGTCTTGAGATTTGTGTATCACTTTCTTGAGCCATGATCTCACTTTCTATCTAGATCTCCCAGGTCTCCATCCTCAACCTTGATATATTTTTGAAACATACATCCTCTAAATCACAACCTTTTGCTTGGATTTTGTATAGTCAGGATTCATTTGAAACTTTATGACTTCTTCAATACTATATTAGATTTTTAAAGATAGGGTATATAAAAATATAAAAAATATAATTACACGTCAAAATAATGATTGCAAAATCTCAAAATTTGAATTTGTCAACACATATTGCATTTATAGTAGTACTAGGGGTCTACATATGTAGGGGTCTTCGCCTGGGACTTCTAACATATGTTATTCACGAATAAATGTTGAATATGATCTTGATTTCAAAATATTCGCAAACCCGTCTGCTATCACCTAATTGAAGAATCATTCGCAAAACCTTAAAAATGATAGTAATGAATAAAATAAAGTATTTTTACAAAGTAGAAATTTACTCAGTTAACTGTACCTTTATTCAAGATGATCCGGGGCTATAGGATTGTGTGGCAGTTGGTATATAAGGAGATAAACCTCAAAATATAAGAAGTAAAAGCTTTTTATTGAAAACATTCTAACCATGTATAATACTATTTTGTTATCTGGGGTATATATATATATATATATACAATTTTTTAGATTTCCTACTCGAGAGCAAGCTACGTATAATTGACCGTGAAAAAAGCTGGAATCATTGAAACTTACGCCGCAATACTGCCCCTGCGATTTGTTAATAGTAAAACTATAGGCTAGTTTGATTGGAAATTGCAGTCTCTTAAATTGGAATGGCAATTCAGTCGATATCAGTGGTATTCTGAGGATAAATTCTGTATTTCCCTTGTATTTTTCGGTCATACGTTCGGCCCTTTTATCTTCCAATGGACGCCCTTAGAGACAAAATGGAAACCTTCTTCACGGATGGTCAATAGAGGACTATCACACCATATACCCCCTTGATTGTACCTGGATTCGTTTTTGAGTTTTACCGGCACGCACATTCTAGACTTCCTTTTATTATATATATTGATTAATTGTATCACATGACATAAAAAACTGTTTTATGTGTTTAGTAACACAATAATAAATGTAGTAGTCCAGAAACAATATTATATAGAGTCACATTTCTAAGGTTAATAACAATTAATTCAAATAATAAATACATTGTTAATGATAAATGATAAATGATATTTATACTGTACTGGTGGCATTAGATTTTAAAATTTATCTTAGTGGGTTGGCTTTCTGCATTTGTTAGCACATTGTGTGAATCAAATATTGGCCTAGACTAGTATTGCTTCAGTTTTTAGCATTATTTACTTATGTACCTGCAAATAATTGAAATATATTTATAGATTATTGAATATTCGTTGAGTGGAAAATAATTTGTTTGTAGTGAAAATTAGTGTTATTTGTCTATAGTTTGTCTTTATAAGCTTTACTCGATTGAATTTTGTATTTATTTTTTACAAAAAATGTAAACTATAAATATAACATGTAAATAAATTATCCATCGTACACTGAACAAGTAGTATTATTGTTTTATTATAAAAACAAATAGAACTAAATAATAGTGTTGACAGACAATAAGTATACACGTGTTCCTTCAAATGAAGGATATCTGACCAAGCTGCATTAAGCCGAGAACAGATGGTTTAGTGAGCAGTTAATCAAGCTTGATTCAGACAATTGTGTCAGTTTGAAATTATTACACGTGTTATGCTGTTAGAGCAATACTATATTTTACTAGAGATGTTTGCAATATATAAATCATGAATTATATTTAAAACATACTGTTTAAAAAAAATCTGATTATTTTAAGACCGGTTAGTGAATTTATTTAAACTTAAAACAAAAATGTGTTTAGACACTCGATAGCAGAAAAACTACTGTATATAAATTAAAAATATGTGTTAAATTTGTATGTTGTTCCTCTTTGAATCTAAACAAACATTACGTTATACTTCTTATACATGCATATACTTAAACCAAACCAAAAAGATTTATAATTAATATCTAAACTTTAAAAGTCATATTTTATCTAGTTTATTTTGAGTTTTTACAATTTACTTGTCAAACAATTTGTTTTTCTATATATGTAGTTGGTTATCTGCTTGTATCATTTAGTAAATCTTCTTATTTAAGACAAATACAATTAATTGATATTGTTCGGCCGATTTTTTTATAAATTATTTTTATTTTTTTTATTTTTTTTTTTATGAAGTTGCAGATATTGCATACAATTTTAACGTCAAAAAACGCCTACATGGTCATTGACATATTATAAAAAAGCATAAATTGGCCCATTATAAAAATGACTTTACATATGTAGGTCTACTGATCCATATAACAAGGTATTTGTGTTAAATTTTATGCAGTGGAATGTTTTTTTTCTGAAATATGAGTATTAAAATATTTTTCCCACGTTTCCTTTAGTTTTGTAGATCTTCCAATAAGATTTTCATGACTAGTCAGCTTTTTAATATTTCACTGAAATATATGGTAATGGTACTCCAGTTTGTAGACAAATTCAAAATTCCTACAGAATTTTACTCTGCATTTCTTTACATATTAATACCAGTATTCACCTTAGTTCCGGGAGTTCAAACCTATTTTCAAGACATATGCCTTAAATGATGGGGCAGGAGATTTAGTGACATCCAAAAAGTTTCAAAATATACTTTTTCTGCAAGCATAGTAGAGCCAGTTAGTGGTGGCATCAGTGTTGTACATTTATATAGCCCATCGAATGTAACGGATTGTGATTCTTTTAGTGGAGTTCTACTCAATGTTACATTAAATGAAAGTATTACGAAAAATATGAACTATTTACAAACGGGTGTAACCCGATGGCACAGAATAGGCTTCCTTCTTGATATAATGCGGCAACGGGATTTCTAGGTAGACATTCCTAGAGGATCGGAGTGGGTGAAGTTTTGGCATGGCCATCTGCCTCTATCCATGGATGCGCGTACAGGTAGCGGGAAACCTCATATTAGGGGTTTATTAAAATTGTTCATATCTCGAGGAATAAAAAAAATATTCTCCATGCAACATGATTTTTTAATTATCTACACCCTACAAATAATATAATAATGTAACTTTAGACATTATAAGTTTTAATAATATTTCATAAAAGATAATTATTTTATAATACAGTAATAAATATATATTACAAAACCCGCTAAGTTAATAACTAAAAGCTTACATTTTACATGAAGACAACAGCCCATTGTTAGAAAAACTCCTTCAGCGTTGCACAATGAACCCAACACCTTCATTATAAGGATGGTGAAGTCGACACAAGATACTAATAAAACGTTTATTCGTTAAAGATAAATTAAAGATAATTAATATTCTAATTAAATCACAAGCATCAACAAGGTCTACTAACTTCATAAGGGCTTCAATGAGTAACGGATTTCAAATCTTTTATATAAATAATACACAGCATGTGACTGGTATTTTTTTAAAGAACAGTTCTATGACATATAATTTAATTTTATATTGGTGGAAAATACGGTATTAAAATGTTTAAATGTATAACTGGCAACAAAGAAAAGATTTCTTAGAGGTGGAATAAATAAACAAGTAAAATTTCGATGATAAAATGTCGTAAGGATTGAGTTGAATAAAATAATGTAAAAATGCATTAATTTTAATGCACATCTGATGAATGGCTAAATTTATTATAGAATAATTTCCCACGTGACTCATTCGCCATTTTATGACTGAAAATTTGTTTCTTCTTCTGTACTACTTGTTATTTCATCTCTTTATAAAACATATTTGTAATTTACAGTTTAGTTAACTCTTGGATATCTGTTTATTAATTAAATATATAATAAACTTATATGAATTCAATGAAATATTAGTTGGAGTTTTGGCTCTAAACACAGTGATGAAAAAGTTAAGGTTATATTTTAATATAACTATTGCATATCAACTTCCAGACATTAAATACCAACTGCTGTAAATAAATAAATATTGCTTTAAATGTATTAAAGATATTGACTTACATTTTACAACTATTTAGGCTGTTTACAAAATATAGTTCCGTGTTGATTTACATATCTTCACACGTAAGACAATATTCCTGCTACAATAAAGAATATTTCTCGAGGACATCCTGAAACATGGTATTGCTATTATTTCATTAAAATTAACATAACTAATGTAGAAAAATGTGTTACAACAAAAGTACAAGTATGACCCAACCCTATATATAGTCTTAACCTTAAGTGTAACCGGATGTATTTTAATTTTTAAGCTTAAGTTTTCTAGTATCATTAGCTCAAACACGATTGTTTGTTGTGATCTTAAAATTTTAAATGTTGTGATTAATGAAGATAAATATATCATCCTATATATCACACTATTATATAAAATTCAGGTAAGTCTGAAAAAAAAATAGTTCCACTATATATTACAGATCTATCGAAATCTATGAACTATGATAATAATTTGCAGAAAAATTAGTCACTAAACTTTTTATATATATATTATAAAGAAATAGAATTTAACATTTGAACGTTATAGTACTAAATTGTTCAACTGAAAATTATATTCAGTTCTTTGAATTTCAAAATACTCTTAGTTTAGAATTAATTAGAAATGATAGGCTGTTCCTAGATGTACTAAGTTTATTTTACTTCTATTGTGCGACTTAATAACTCATTATAGAATAATTAGTTCAGTAAATTGAAACTATCCAATCATTTCAACAACAAATATTAAAATTAACTAAACCGCTACTGTATCAATAATTTTATACTAACAGCAATAAAAATCATCGTTCATGAATTTAATTAATTAAAATATTAACACTCAATTCATAGTATTTGAAAGCATTCAGAACATAAGGATAAGGTATCATTGCAATAGTTATTGAAGATTATTATTAGCAAATTCATATCATTTTCATATTTTAATGACAGGTTTTTTTAAGATCAAATTTAATAAAATGTCTGTCTTTGTATTGTATAACATTGGTCGTATTTAGAAGACAAAATTAATTTACATTTGTCTAGAAACTCTAGAGGTCTCTATATGGTGTTAGAAAATAGACACAGTGTAATATATATTTGATACCTACTAATATCAAATTCGGCGGATATATATCAATGTTTCCAAGGTATCAAAATGACCAATTTATTTAAAGCAATGCTTATAATTCCAAACAATCTATATTAATCATTAATACACAAAATTTTTGAGTTAATTGTTTATTAAAATATTAACACTAAATTTATAGTATTTGAAAGCATTCATAACAGAAGGATAATGTTTATATTGCAATATTTATTGAAGATTGTTAGTAGCAAATCCATATCATTTTCATATTTTAATGATAGGTTTTTTTAAGATCAAATTTAATAAAATGTCTGTCTTTATATTGTATAACGTTGGTCGTATTAAGAGGACAAAATTAATTTACATTTGTCACGAAACTTGGTATATTCTAGATGTTCTATGGTATTAGAAAATAGACACAGTATAATATATATTTGATACCTACTATTATCGAATTCGGCGAACATATATCAATGTTTCCAAGGTATCAAAATGACCAATTTATTTAAAGTGATGCTTATTTATATTCAAATAAGCATGAATTTGTTTGCAAGTGACCAAACAATTTATATTCATCATTATTACACGAATTTTTTGATTTGGTTGTTACCGATTTAAAAGGTGAAGTGAACCATGAATGAGGGGAACACCGTATACTCATGTAAGGTCTACTCCACTAGATTTGTTTTGGTTAAAATATGAACTTAGTGACTAACAATAACCAATCTAAGAGTATTTCTAAATGGTTCAACAGTGACTGTGTTTTAAGTAGTAATATAGATAAAAGGTATGAAAAGAAAATTATACTAGTCTACGAAAAAGTATTAATTATAGTTTAAACTGAGATAGAATTTTAGTCAATTAATTTTCATTTAAGTATAAGTTATATCTTAAACTTTTCTTAAACCTGTTAACAGGTAATTTTTCTTTTTTACTTTTCTCCTGCCTACATTCTGAAAGTGGAAATATATTTAATGCCATTAATACATAACCTGTGTTGAATATCAAGACTAATCAATCAACTACAATTTATTTAAATTGTAAAATGTTTGCCTTTGGGTCAGATTGTATTCTATTATAAAGAAGTATAATTGATTGAATTTATTTCCAATTTAAAATAAATTTACCATTTTTAAATTACTTCAAAACGCCATGTGTCATTTGTATTTACTTAAATATTTAAAGTAGGACGATCTCAGTGACTTCGTTCACGTTGAAGCAGACGTGACGTCAGGTGCCTTTTGTCAGAAGATGTGGTTGGAATTATTAATTAAACAAGACTTCATTTAAACCTTAATTTACTAAGATAGCCGATCTTAGTACTGTTAGGATGGGTTACTCTTCTAACAAATTTGGATTTGTTAGGAAGTTCCTTTTACTGCCTGGGTTCTTTAACATCCAACATAATCAAACCTGTGGTTCAGTATTTAATTAATCTTTATTAACAATTATTATTAACAATGGATATCTCCTATCTTATTACAATATTGTTATTACTACTATTAATCCAGAATGACTCTAATTGTTGTGACTCACAGATCTGATTATACGTTATATTTTTTAATTACTTGTGTCTGAAATAATTACAAGGTTTATACATGAAGTTTGACCACCCTGCTTACCACTCAAAGATGCGCATCTGAAGTTTCAATACTCCTACGTAGCTCGGTATGGCAATCTTCAAGAATTATACTCCCAAGAAGCTCTTACTTACCAAGTCCATCTGGTTATCTTCAAAGATTCTTGCAGCACCTTCCTTGATCAATCTTGGCCCACTGACCAAGTTTTCTCCAACCCAAGGGTTTATATATGTTTGTAGCATCAATGACGTCTGCCTTGCTTGCAAGGTAAACAATTTCATCATTTTTCCAGGTCTGTCACAATAATTGTTGTCATACGAGGTTCTTAAAAAGAACTTAAACTATATTCCTAACTAAAACTATCCTAATTCCTGACAGTACGGTAACAGTTTCACCTCGATAGTCTTTCCTTAACCTATTATCAACAATTAATGTTATTGATTTATTTTTAAAAAACAATTTTAATCATTCTTTGTACCTTTTATGTGTTGTTAATTGCCATGGCATTAGTAATTTTGCTTTTTAATGAAGTAAAAACTTTTATTTTATCATAATTTAAAATAGTTAAATTATCAAATGTTGAATTAATACGCGTTATTGAAATAGTTTCGTTCCGATATACAAATAAAAATGTGTACATTACTTCATAATTGAAACCTGAAGGAATATTACGATATAAAGATGTTGTATATATATATATATATATATATATATATATATATATATATATATATATATATATATATACAACCCCTTGAGAGCCTCATTCACTGACTCACTAACTCATTTATACAAATGAAGTTAAATTTCTAGCTCATTTCTAAACCTATTTTGAAATGAGCTAGAAACTTGAAACTTATGCCTTTTCGCCTGTAACTGACTGGAAAATTTCTAAAGGTTAAAAAAAAATCAAAGTGGTGGGCGCAACTTTAAAGGAGACCTTTACACCAATTTTCTCGTCTATAAATGAGGTATTAATAGGGGTTGCTATTTCATTTTTTTTACTTGCAGCCCCCACCCCTCTCCCAACCAAATAAAGGTGGAATTCATTCATACCCTTAAAAGGTGCAGAATTTTCCCAATATAACTACCTAATAGTTTGGAGTTAATACGTATAAAATAGCTTTAAAATTACGAAGGGGATGCGGAACTTTTAAATCACTCTCTCTCTCTATATATATATATATATATATATATATATATATATATATATATATATATATATATATATATACTGTTTAGAAGAAATATGCAAGAAAACTTTACCTACTTTTCGTCTTATCTCAATAAATAGGTTTATTTACATAATAATTTTAATAATTAAATTCTTTCATTATTTGCCATCTATATTCCCAAACATCCTTTAAATAATTACCAAGCCTTTGCCAATCCTGTCCATTTAAATAAGAAAAAATTCAAATCTACCTAATTCTGTTTTAAAAACCCAAAATGTTCTAATATTAACCAAAACAGGACATCTTGCGACAAAGTGAAAGACAGTTTCATTCTCATTTAAATTACAAAGCTAACACACCCAGTTTTTTTCCGCCATCCAAGGTTTGTAATATAAATCAATTAATTCAACTCGGGCCTTAAATTTCCAACGCTTAATACCGATAGATACGTTATCGCATAGATAAGTTTCTGAGCTCAATGTCCAAGGATCCATAATTATTCTATATGATATTGGATTCGTTCGCCGCCCTAACACAAGTTTCTCTCCATTCACCTTTAAATGACACTAAAATAAATAACACTTTATCATTAACTTCTCCAGCTTATCTATATATATTACGAATTCTTTATTGTATTTACTTTAAATCTCTATACCGGCAAATATTTTTAATAATTACTTGCTCAGCTAGCATGTAGGGTAGAAGGTTTGGAGGCAAATATATATCTCAAATTAAATAACGTAAATGCATACCAAGTGTATAAACGAACTCTTTTCCTAAACCTGTTTCCAACATAGTTTGGAGTGTCATTTGATAAACAGAATATTTTCTTAATAAATAAAAGCAGAACCCCTTCAATTTCGTCACTTTCCCTAAACTTGGCAACCTTAACATATTGTTGCTCTGAAAATCTCCTTAAAACAAGTGAACTTTAAATCTACTACTTTGCCGTCACTAAAAAGATTCCTCCAAACACTATTAAAAAGCCATTTGCTGTACCACTCTTTTCTTTTAGGTGAGATTCACATGTTAATCTTGTAGTTATCATTATGTCCAAATGCTTATAAATTATTATCTACTTACACTATTTCAGCTTTATGGTACCACTTATCAAGGCAATTTACCACTTACCAATTTACCACAATTTCTAAAAATCATGATGTTAGGTTTTTTCAAATTAACTTTCAAGTTCCAAAGGTTATACAGTACTCCTCAAGATAACCGTTTATAATGTGAAGGATACCAGCTGTAGGAACGACAACAACGATTTCATCTGCATACATTTAAGGCCCAGACTTTACACCCCCCCCCAAAATGACAACCCATTTCTAAACTGTCTGAAATGTCGTTAATATATAATGAAAATAACATCGGTCTCAGTATACGACTTTTCCTCAAACCCATAACAGTCTCAACAACTATAAACTCCATCATTGCACGGAACTCTCGCTGCAGTACATCTGTACACATTTTTTAAACACTCCAACATACGTGTAGACACACCCATTCAAGAAAAATTTAAAAAACAACGCCTTCCTGTCAATAGTATCAAAATCTGATGAGAAATTGACGAAAAAACAATATAGTTTTTTTCAGAAAACTGATACCTGCCTTGCACTCATTTAAAATATTTCGTTCACTAACTCAAAAATTTAAGAGAGTATGAACAAACTTGTATTTATTATATTTTATCAATACATCCTATAAATGACAATCCTCTGTAATTTTTTACACTCTTGATATTACCTTTTTTATGTAAAGGGAACATAATTGTTTTTTAAAACTCCGTGCAACTTGGCCGTTATTATAAACACCATTGTAAGTTATCAATAATTTCAACATAAACAACTCCGAACAATGTTTAGTAATTCATAGAGAAATTCATAGTAACCCAAAGCTCTACAGTTAATAGCCATTTTATAACCTCTTGATTTTCCTGGAAAGTAAATTTACTATCCAGAAAATCTTCTAATATGAACGGATCAGTAAAAGAAATATAAATCAATAAAAGCTGTGGATTTAAAAGATTTTAAAAATAACGAAGCCATTCATTAGTACCTACTATATATATATATATATATATATATATATATATATATATATATATATATATTGTTGCTCCTACTCTATTAGTTCACGCATAAAACTATTTACCGCCTGCCATAATGTTTTCTTGTCTTTAGCTCGGCTTATGTAACTATTAAATTGTTTTGATATGACTTCCTTTCCTCTTTACACAAACGTTTGAAAATTTTACTCTCTTCCACATATTTTTTTTTTTAATTATAATTGAATTATTTTTTTCTAAATACAAGTTAAAGACCTTTTTTCTTTCTCTCACACATTTAAAATCAAACCACGATTGTTATGTTTATCTACAACTTTACTTTAATCCAATGTAATGAAATATGAAATAATTTTATTGTTTATTCTTAAATGAGTAGGAAAATGTTTATTTATCACCATATAAACCAAACATTTTGTGAGTGAGAAAAATATCTAGGTAAATATAATAATATCTTAATTTCGAGACGTGTTATTTTCTTGTGCTTAATTCAACCGAAGTGATTTTGTTATAAACTTCATGCTTGATTCTTTAAAACCGTTGTGTCAACAACTTTAGGTTTAGAATATTGAAATACCAAATGAATAACGTAGTGTTGATCACAATTTCCCTCTCTCTTCCCCCTTTTATCAAGAAATCTGGTGACGCAATCGTGGAATAATTTGCCGTTATACTAAAAGAAAAATGCTTTTGTAGTTAATTCTAATTTAACGCCCACCATAACCTAATGTAAAAGATATCTTCTTTTTTTTGTTACTACATTAAAACGTATCCTGAATAATAAAAACAATGAGTTTATATAAAAATCATCTCCTGTTATAAAGTTTTTCTAAAAGCATAATAGATTAACTTACTGGACTTTTAGCTACGTTGCAGAAAAATTACGTCGAAGCAGATGAGACGGAATAAAAAGTAATTTTCCGACCTTTTATAAGCGGTAAATCAGCTCGGGAACAATAAGAACATTCGTAGAAGTTTGTTCTTATTTCAAAACGTATTTTTTTATTTGATTTGTATTTTCCTTACTTAAATTAAATAATGTTTAAATTATTCCATGTAAAGTAAGAGCTCTCAGCCTCTATGCCATAACTAAAACATAAAAACATCAATTTTTATATTTACTTTGTATAATATAATTGATTTCGTATAGCAACAAAAATAACGATCATGATTATGATTGATTTTTAAGAACTCGTATATTTATTTCTTATTTAATCTTGATTTCTAAAAATTATTCATTCTCATTATTTTAAAGAAGTAGAGAGAATTACATGATCATTGTGCCACAGAGATTAAATAAATTTCTAGGCATGCATCTTTCTGACGTTAATGAAACGAGAAGCTCAGGAAGTAGTTTATAGCAATGTCTTCATGGAACAGTTCAGAAACAGATGTGACGTTAAAGTTATAGCTACAGTCTTGAATAGACTAAATACATACATTATCTATGGATGGGAAACAAACGTATTGTATGACAATATACAAGGTTAGATATGGAATTTTCTTCACAAACCGTTAAATACCGTTCGCTGATATATCGATATATCGTTCGTTTATGTTAGTTTTTACGAAATCACATTTGAGTACAATCAATCCTGTTTTCGATTGGATATGGAAACACGAATCGTTGTTTCCAGAAACGATGGAGTAAGTTAAAACATCGTCGAAATCCAAATCTGTCGCCATCATTGCAATTAGCACTGTGTTTATTTGAGTTGTTTTCGGAACGTAGAGTAGACAATTCTTCTTCAAAAATTTTGGAGTGTTGTCGTTTATATTTCTGAGCGATATTTTTTATAATTTTTTTCAGTTTCTCTTCTGTACAGCAGCCCTGAATCCGATGCTCTTACGCTTATGAGAAATTAATGCGCTAGATATAGCGCAATATTAAGGATAAAAAATTAAGGACTTTACCAAAAATATATTCACATTGTGTTTGCTGAGTCATTTTAAAGAAATTCATCACTTTTTGTCCTAACCTAACCTATAAACCAGTAATTTTGCATCTACTGTGATATGGCGGGCATCCCACTTTAAATCAACTTTTTACTAAACTCGTGCCGTAACATCAGAAGTGAATTCTGCAGCTACAGCGTAAATTCGATTTCTTAGCTCAGTGAAGTAAACATGGAACATATATTCCATCTTTAATAAAATCCCATAACTATTCCAGACAAGTCAAATGTGGTGAGCAAGGCGTCTATTAAATTGACCCTGTACGACTAATCCAGCGACCTGGGAATTGGTTATAGGAGATTTCCAGACTTATTTGCAAAAAGAAGGTGGAGCTCTGTCATGGTGGGAGTGAAAACCTCCATCTGCGAAATGAAAACATTTTCAAGCATACCTATATGTTTGATACTTTTATGTTTTTTTTTCACACAAAAAATGAATTGGTCGTACACCTTAAATCTGTTATTTTTCCTTATCTGTTATTAAAACCGTCCTCTTTTAGCTCTGTCTGTGTGTATTACTATTTCTTGTAGTTATATATAGTTGATATATATGACCATTATACTATAGTCTTAATACTACTGTACACACAGGCTGAGAGAGAATTAGGGGTTCTTGTCCAAATCCCAAGATTTCAGTGTAATGGAAAATTATCAACAGATAATTTTGTTAACTATTATTAACCGTTTATATAATCTGCATACGTCAACATTTATACGTGCTAATCTACCATTTTGATAAACTCTTATATTGATATGGTCCTTCTTTGATATTTCATATTTTTTACAAGAGCAAACACCCTTGTTCATTTAGTAATAGAAAAAGTTGTCCTACAATTCATAATATATTGGATAGTTTTCAGACTTTGACTTAAATGTACCCTTGTAGTCCAGTTAAAATATAAGTACAGATACACTATAATTATATATATATATATATATATATAAACGTTTGATACGCTTTCGTACATATTAAGATTAAATCAAATATTTTAAAAGAAGCGGTAGACCAAATCGGGAAGCATTCATTCTACTTGTATGTATATATATTTATATGGAATTAATTTTAAAAAGGCACGGCCTCTGTACAGCTATACAATTCCACTTTTGCTTGAATTTAGTTGTAACTGTACTTCGTTTTCATATTTTAAGTATGTAAAAAGGAGGCCAAGGGACGAACTACTATCAAGAGAATTGTATTATATATTTTATTAGCTTAGATAGTGTGTTATATACCTCATATAATCGTATATTAACTGTAAAAATGATAGTCTTAGAGTTTTAGGGTTTAATTAAATCATGAAACATAAAGTAATAATACATATGTAGTCTTCGTCTCACGTACTGAGAGTTCAATTTTTGCTGACACTTACATTACATTTGGTCGTTGGCCAATATATTATTAAAACTATAAATGTAATTATAACCCAAATTTCCCCTAAATGAGATTATTTACAAAGAACATTATTGTTCGAAATGTTTTACATACTATAGGATTTAAAATGCAAATTTTGATATTTTTTAAAGAAAGTCGTGACACAAAAATCAACATTATACCTAAACTTTAGAGTTAAAGCGTTGGAGTGCGTTTTTTAAAATGTTAACCTCTGATATAAAACGCAACATATTAAAATTCGAACAATACTTATTTTCGTTAGAAG
Organism: Aphrophora alni; assembly: GCA_963513935.1. NCBI lineage: Eukaryota > Metazoa > Arthropoda > Insecta > Hemiptera > Aphrophoridae > Aphrophora > Aphrophora alni. The sequence goes on along the minus strand of OY740768.1, from coordinate 114,779,241 downwards.
ATCATTATTATACATTCTATTTGCTATTGACTAGTTAATAAAATCTGTTATCGATTCCCAGTAACAAAAGTTTAGTTGTTACTTATGTTTAACGTATGTTAGAACATAAAGCAAAGAGTTATTTCACATTAAAGTACATATTAATTTATATAAACTTTTTATTTGAACAACAGTAAAATGACTCTTATGACCTCCAAATACTGACTTTTAAAGTAGGTTTCTATACATATTAGATGGTTTAAGGACTATTTAAATACTAAAAAGGTATATTTCGAACGTAAAGTGTACAGTTGACAGTTTAATTAGATCAGTATATATAAAAAATACATAGACCGTATGGCAGGTAAATTAGATTAGTATATATAAAAAATACATAGACCGTATGGCAGGTAAATTAGATTAGTATATAAAAAAAATACATAGACCGTATGGCAGGTAAATTAAATTAGTATATATAAAAAATACATAGACCGTATGACAGGTAAATTAGATTAGTATATATAAAAAATACATAGACCGTATGGCAGGTAAATTAGATTAGTATATATAAAAAATACATAGACCGTATGGCAGGTAAATTAGATTAGTATTTAAAAAAAAATACATAGAACGTATGGCAGGTAAATTAGATCAGTATATAAAAAAAATACATAGACCGTATGGCAGGTAAATTAGATTAGTATATATAAAAATACTTAGACCGTATGACATGTAAATTAGATTAGTATCTTGTATTCTAATTTTTCACTCTTAATATATGAACAAAAAATATTGAGATATACGAAAATGTGAATTGGTTTACAGTATAAATGTGAAGGTTTAGCAACCAAAACAACTATTTGTAAACCTTGTTTCGATTACCTATAATGAGAGTTATTGATACTTTTAATACGTTTATCTACAACATATATTCATTCTTGTTATTAAAACTAGTTTTACATATACCTATTTTCGGTTGTAAGATATATAAATTAAATAATTTAATTTAAATTAAATGGATGAGTCACTCAATTTCATATTAACGTAAGTATAGAACATTTATTGTATATAAAGTGGTTACGATTACTATTGAGTTCCTGGAATTTTATAATAACGAAAGTTTATAAAAACATATTAGCGATATACGACATGCGATATACGATATACGATATACGAAGTGTATACTCATTAAAACAGCAATATTTAATGATAAACAGTTTAATGTAATAGTTCACTGTATCTATAGTACATTGAGTCTTACTGCCTAAATAAAAAAAGTTGATTTACCAATTATTAAACTACTGTACACGTTAAAATAGTAGGAAATTTAACACTATTATTACTGTCAAAAACGCACTAGGCCAAAAATATGATATCTCGAAGGTATCGACATATCGATTAGCACGAATACAGATTGTTTAATGATTATTAACGATTGTACTGAATCTTGGTATTTGGACAAGAACCCTTCATTTCCCCTCTGCCTGTGTGCAGTAGTATTAAGGCTATAGTTTGTATTAATGGTCATATATATAAACAACAGCTGAGTCGAACATATGATCAAGTTAGCTTCAAAAGAACACTTTAATCGATTATTTAAGTTATCTAAATCAATGTTTACGTGCTTTTAAAATTGCCTTTTTTAAACATTCTATATTGTGATAGTTTTGGAAATTTGATTACTAATTAATATCATAATACAGTTTACAGAATTCTTGACGGTACTGGACTTTTACTGATAACCTTGTAACTAATATCATCTTGTAAAATTATTTGCCTAAACAGTATCATAGATGAGAAGAGGGGAGGAAGAGTTAGGTCAACTATATATGACAAGGAATCCATTGGTATAATTATAATATCGCTTCTTTCTGAAAAATATGTTTTGTAATAACTTATTTAAGTCTATGCCGTGTATGACATTTGTAGACTATTCTCTGTCAGTCTTTATCGTTAATCCATTAGCCAGTTATGATGAGCAGGTATAAATTAACGTACTAACTTATTAATGATAAACTTTAAAACTAAAAAATACTAACTGACATCAATTATAATCAGAACAAGAGAATTCTGTTAAAACAACAACTGAGTTTAAACTTTCTGGAGTTGTTTTTTTGTAAAAAGCATTATTTTATTTAAAATATTATAACTAATGTTTAAATTATTCACTCTCTGCTTACGATGAATTAGTTTCATTTAACCTCTGAAAATAATTGTTTGTAGAATTGTCAAAATGAACACAGAAAAGTAAAGTATGGTCTATCTTATAATGTAACGATATCATGTATTCACTTCTATTAAATGCACATTTTCATTTTTAATATACTAACCAAACAAAAAACATGATTAATTGATTTAGTATCCAGTTATAGTGGAGGTGATAACTTGTTTTCAAGAAAATAACATTATTATCACTCCATTGAGTTTGATTATTTTGTTAATGATGTTTTTGATTTTGTCTGCAATAAAATTTATGAAACGTTTAACAAACAAATTAAAAAACTAAATAATTTAAAAGATAAAAGTAATATTCATAATAAGCGTAAAGCCGATATGTTTTCTAAACACCAATTCTATGATAAAGTTCCAATACTAGTTTTGACAATAAAGAAATGAAGATTCTTAACAAAGGTCTTAAATACAACCCCAGATCTTCTCTAAAAAATAGTAATTTTGAAACTCTTTCTGTAGATATTGAATCTATAAATAAATTAGATGTTAATATTAAATATTTATGTTCAAATATAATTGGGGATACTGTTAAGAGTCTTCCTAATAAATGTTATTTTAACAATGAAGTTACTATTATTAAGCAAATACAAAACAAAGTGAAAGATAACAACCTTGTTATTTCTAAAGCCGATAAAGGTTGTTATTTTAGATAAAGTTAATTATGTTTGTAAAGTTGATGATATCCGGTATGATAATTCCTCTTTTAAAATATTAAAAAGTGATCCTACGTCTAATTATAATAAACTAGTAAATAATTATATTAAGAATTGTACTAATTTGTTCTCTAATAACGTTTGCCAATACTTGAGAGTTATGAAACCCCAACCTCCCAGATTATACGGCCTACCTAAGCTTCACAAACCTAATATTCCTGTTCGTCCCGTAGTATCATTTAACAATGCTTCTACTTATCAATTGGCCCAAAAAGTCAATACTGTATTTAAAAGTGCCACACATTTTACATCTAAATATAGTATTAATTATTCTTTAGATTTAATTAATAAAATTATGAATGTTACTATACCTTCTAATGCTAAAATGGTATCTTTCAAAGTTAAAAGTCTTTTTACAATTATACCCATTAACCAATGTAAAAACATAGTCAATGACATAATTAGCGATACCAATGGTGATACAACACTTAGCAATGAATTAAAAACAGCCATAGATATTTGCATTAGTCAAAATTATTTCAAATTTAACGATTAATTTTATCAACAAATAGAAGGGTTGGCAATGGGTTCACCTTTGAGTCACCTCTTCTAGCAGAAATTTTCATGACGGATTTCGAAAATAATTTATTTGGTAAAGACAATCTTTTATTTAAAAATATAATTTATTGGTACCGTTATGTTGACGATGTTTTGTGTTTGTTTAGTGGCACTAATAGGTAGTTAGACTCTCTACTTAAAACCATAAATTCTGTAAATAGCAACATCCAATTCACTATGGAAGTGGGTATAAATAACAGCATTAATCTCTTGGATCTTAACATTAATGTCACGATAGTTATAAATTGAAAATTTTCAGAAAACCTACCTATACAGATACAGTAATACCTGCTGATTCTAACCATCCTATCAGCCATAAACATGATACTTTTCACAGGATGATACATAGACTTATTATTGTACCTCTCTCACCTAATGACTTCAATGATGAACTGAATGTCGTTAAACAAATTGCTGTTAATAATAAGTATGATGTTAGTTTAATAGATAATATTTTAAGAAAGAAGTTAAAGCGAAGAGCTGAAAATTTAGTCTACTCTTCCCATAATGATAGCATTGAAATAGTTATATATTGTAAATTATCTTATATCAACAGAACTAGTTATAAAATCAGTAACCTTATTTCAACTAAATGTAATGGTAAAGTTGCCTTTTATTGTAGAAAAATTCTAGGGAAAATGTTGGTTAATAATAAAGATAAATAGAAATTTTAGAAAATAGTGGAATTTATAAAATATCTTGTCAACTTTGTAAATCTGAGTATATAGGTCAATCAGGTAGATCTATAAAAGTTAGGATTAAAGAACATGTAAATAGCTGGAAACATGCCTATAGAAACTCTAACTTTGCTAACCACCTTTTGGACTCGGGTCATAGTTTTGATCCGAAATTGAATGTTAAACTCTTACATATAGAAAATAAAAGCAAAAGATTAAATGAATTTAGAATGTTTAGAAATAAATAGATCTATCTATTTCACTTAGGCCTATTATCAACTTAAATAACTGTTACCAGGCGACTGAGAATTAAAGATTATTGGAACCTACTGGTAAACATGTTTAAAAAAAAGAAAACAAATTTCATTAACAAGTGCTAAAATTAATTTAGCTTAAATTTTTGAATTAAATTTGACCATTTACAAAAAATAATTAAATATAACAAACATTTCATAGTTCTTGATCTTTTTTTAAAAAAGTTACAAAAGTTAGATTTCAGATTAATATGAATTTATATAAAGAATTTAAATTTTAGATATAAAAAAAAAAAGGTCAAAATTATGTATTACAGTTAACAAGATTTTGTATTATCAAATGCTTAGTTTACTACCATTTATATATAGAGAGATACATGTTAAAACTAGGTTGATCAACATACTATTTTTCTATTTTGAGAAGAAAAGACAAATTTATGATATATAAAAGGAATTAATTTTGTTTTAAGCTATTGACGTCAATATATTTTAATTTTGAAAAATAACCCCTTTGGGGTCGTGTAGGCCGAAATATTTTGCATGCAGTCCCATCCAAATCTATTTTGATTTTAAATTAGTACACATTATTTTACAGATAGAAAATGCTGAAATGAAGACACATTATTATACACAGTTTTGTTTCTTGAACAAAATTTGTTATTCTTTATGAAAGAATAATTCACAACCAAAGTTCCTTTAATTAACAACTGTCATTTTTGAAAAGTTTATATTTCCTTTTTTATATATATATATATATATATATATATATATATATATATATCTGTGTGATGATCTGGTGCACTTAGAAAATGTTGAGAGTGAGTTTGAGCCTGTCTCCAATTGCAATCTCGAACCAGCTTTTGCTGTGCAAAAAGCAAGTTAAAAAGAGATTTAGACAAACTCATACAGGTTGTTCGACAAGTCTTTGTAATGAAAAATGATTTTTAATGTAATTAAAATGAAAAAGAAATATTATCAGAATTACAAAAATGTCCAAAAAGATTATAAATAAGTTTTTCTTATATTAATAAAGAATCTAATGTATCTCCATCTTTGTTTGAGATAAAGAATTGTAACAACTGCTAGGAAATTTTAAAACAAAAGATTTTAATTAAGAAAAAAAAATTTGAGAAGTTAATTCTTTGATTTTATGACTATTTAAATTTATAATTTGATTTTGTAAATTGTTTTTAAATGAAAGAAGGTTATTCTACTTTTACCAGACATTAGCCTTCAATAAAATTACTGAACAATCAAAAGAAAATAATCCTAGTTAAATTATTTCTGAACAAAATATATATCAGTAATTAAAACTTAAAAATATTAACAGAGTTATATCTAGGATGGTCAAATTTTAATTTCAGATACCTGGAATTTGTTGTAAAGAAAGCTTAGAAGCTTGACATGTGCATGAAGGTCATTGTAAGATGAAACGTAAACACAAAAAACTCACTAAAAAAAACTTAGTAGTATTGATGTTGTGTAACTGTAACACATGATTACTAATTTATAAAAAAAAAAATACGGCGTAATTACTTTCATGATTCACTTTTCTACTTTTTGAAATCACATCTTGTAAAGAACTACTGGTCAGTATTGAAGTTTGAAGACGACTTATCTTGCTTGCCCTTGCCCGAGGCTAGGGTGCACCGAACATCCGATGTTTAATTTTGATATCGCTCGCCAGGTATCAGGACACCACGGTAGGTACCATAGTGCCGCCGCCATATCTGGTTTTGTGTGTTAGTTAGATTTATGTCGATAAGGATGATGCAGATTTTATTTTATCATCTGAAAGATGTTACATAAACAAATTGTATTAAATTCGTCACCCCTTCTAAAACCCATCCTTAACATAGTTCATTAAATTTCATCTACCTGCTAGGTCATTCCCCCTTCCTTACCCGATTTCTCTATTGTATTTCAGTTTCCTGTTACTTGTGTATGTATAAATAGTTGTCAATACTTGTTAATTATCAGTTGCCCGATGATGCCGTAAGGCGACACAATTGTAGCTCATTTATATTATTAAAATATTTTGAAACTTCAAGCCTTATTGCTTTATTTTATCCTAGAATATGGAGTTTCAACAAGAAATATCTGTTGTTAAGATAAAATTGAAATACAGTAGTATGTTTTTTTTAAAAAGGGAATTGTATTTTTATATTATTTTAATTCAATTTTTGTATCAAATTACAAATTTAATTTATATATAAGCCTACCAACGACAAACATAAATGATTTTGTTTTTGCATGTTGTTTTTATTTTTTAAATCAAATATACCTACTCTTGATAATTTGACGTTCTCGTAAAATCGAGAAAAAATACAATTATTATTTAATTTGATTACCCCCTTCCTTACCCGATTTCTCTATTGTATTTCAGTTTCCTGTTACTTGTGTATGTATAAATAATTGTCAATACTTGTTAATTATCAGTTGCCCGATGATGCCGTAAGGCGACACAATTGTAGCTCATTTATATTATTAAAATATTTTGAAACTTCAAGCCTTATTGCTTTATTTTATCCTAGAATATGGAGTTTCAACAAGAAATATCTGTTGTTAAGATAAAATTGAAATACAGTAGTATGTTTTTTTTAAAAAGGGAAATGTATTTTTATATTATTTTAATTCAATTTTTGTATCAAATTACAAATTTAATTTATATATAAGCCTACCAACGACAAACATAAATGATTTTGTTTTTGCATGTTGTTTTTATTTTTTAAATCAAATATACCTACTCTTGATAATTTGACGTTCTCGTAAAATCGAGAAAAAATACAATTGTTATTTAATTTGAAGCTTTTAAATTTATACATGTAATAAAGATTATAGATTCAGACTAAGCATGATTCAAAGCAGTGTGCTATTTTTTCATAAACCAAACATTTATATACATTCTTGTAAGTTATGTACTGCAAAATTATGAAAGTTTTGATTAAAAAATTATGTCTGAATATGTTGCTGCAAAAGTGTTTAGAAAACTGTTGATACCTGAAATATTCATGCTACTTGGGAGAATTTTTTTACAAATTATTTCCTATTTTAACTTCAATAAAACAGTGTTCAAGAAATTACATTATTATGTTAATCGAGTATCCATGTGAACAACTCTGTCAAATGCTAAAGCTATATCTAAAAACAGTATATCTTGAAATATTCAAAATTATACTGGTTTTTATTTTCCTATGACAATGAATAAATGTTGGTTTGTGCAACAACCATGATTAGAAGAATATAATATATAATTTTTCACTGTGTAAGCAATAGGAGGTGGATAGTAATTATTAAGGACGGTAAAATAACAACTTAGTGGTTAGGTCGTGTCAACAAAACTGAAAAGAAATGTTATCATTTTTTTTCTCTGAATATTTAAATGGCTTCAACAATGGAAAAGACACATTTCTATACAAATTTCGAATCTAAAAGTAAATTTTAATCTAAATTGTATTAAAAGGTAAATCATTTAGAGCAGTTAAAATTACTTTAATGAAACTGCCAAGAAGTGCGTTGGTTAAACTGACATACAATTGTTTATATAAAGGATGAAAACCAATTTAAAACAAAAGATATAATTAACCTTTGAGTTTTAAGTTTACTTAGGATTGAACCTACATGCTATTTTCGTATAACCTAAGATTTTATCTCAATTCTGTTCTAATTTGCTTTGCTCGTTAAAATTAATCCATTTTCTTACCGTCTAGTCACGCTTCATCATAAACTAAGCTAATTAATACATATTAATGTAATCTGTATATATTAGAATCTCATATATAATATTACAATAAATTAAGGCCGCTAATAATAATAAAGCAGTTATTTTTTTAATAGTTATTAGGAGCTAGTTTAAAAGTAGTAATGATTTTTTTAGTAACTTTTAATACTAAATTAAAACGAACATTTTTTTTTTTTTTTTTTGTTATATATTTATATCTTTTAAATGTAAACTATTTTTGTGGTATTTTTTATCTTTATTGAGTTTAACTGTAAAAGTTCCAATTAGATTAACTTAAGTGAGCAAATTATCTTCTGAAAAGAACAAAGGAGCAGATTAATTTCACACAAGTTAATTATACAGTAGTACAAGATACTAACTCAGCTCTAGTTGGTGGAATTGATTTATTTGAATAGTCAACTTGCTAGGAGTCAAGGTAACTGTATACATTTGCATTGATTAGAGTGAGCACTGTTTAACAAAAAGTAATACTTTTTAAAATAAACAAAATTCCCTACTAATTTCGTAATTCATTTCTGAATTTTGATGATTTAAGGTAGTGATTTACTTTTCAAAATTTATTTTAAATTTAATAAAAAATTACTACATTGTAATAAGTGTAAATATTATTTATCAATCGTTTTCGTTACTAATATTTTAAGTAAATAACTGTTCTTCTTTTTTTTAAATAAATGTTTGTTTTTTGTAAAACATAAAACAAAAAAGAATCGGCAATTTTTTGAAATAAACAAGTGGCAGTAAGGCAATAAATTAGGTGTCAAAAGGAGTTAGCTATAAACAACAGGCAGTATGAAATCTTTCTGAATTTTTCAAAACTTATAGTTTATACAAAAACAAATATATTGAGCAAAACGTGTAGAAAATACTTAATCAATACTTTTTTAACTTCAATTTTCACAACAATAACACACTCAAAAGAAGAAGGAGCGTACAAACTCTAGAAAATATACCTAATAGGTAAGTTAGACCAGCATCTAATAGACAATAAATACAATTAGTAGTAACATCCCAGGATTAAAATGTATATTTAAATTACATTTATAAAGCATAATATATTAGAAAAACATAATAAATCTAAACAAATTACAGAACATAAAGCAAAAATTATTATTGCTGAATTTTTGTAATGTAAGACAAAAATATGAGAAGTATAAAGTATGAATAAAATAACAAAAAATAAATAGATTTTTGAAAATACCTAAACATTGGCTCTTGTTCACATTAGAATATTTTTACTTATTCTATTAATAAAATAATTTCGCAATTATCCGTCATTCTTTAAATTCCTGCATTATTTAAAGGGTAGTAACGAGTGTTTCAAAAAGAGCAAAACCTGTTTTTATAATATATATTAGTAATATTTAATTTTTAAAGTGACACAAATTAATAACATGTAATTCACATGTTATATATCACAATATAAGAAAATTATAATTATAAAAATATTGAATATCCTGGATGAATCTATTTCCTTATTTATAGGGTTGCGTTATTATTGAAACACCTATCATAACCGCGGTTTAATATATGGACATATTCTAGGCAAAACTGTAGTAGTAAATTTCTTATTCCTTTGAGAAAAATAGGTTTCGTTGCACTTTCTCCTTTATTTCGACACCGTTGTAAATATTAGTATACTTACTGGGATATTTCCAAATACTTTCAAAAACTTTATAAATTGTTTATGCATGAAGCAAAACATAAAATATTTATGAATCACTACTACGTAATACAATTGTTTAAAAAATGGTTTTTTTAAATTATTGAAAACATTTTGAAAAATTAGTTGGTAGAGTAGTTGTTAAATGTTGTCTTTTAAACGAAAATCAATATAGATTTTAACACGATATAATTTTCACTCTGGTTTTATTTGATGTACAAAACCTTCCGGCTTCCGGCCTGAGTCAAATGAAGTAAATGGATGTCAAGTATGTTTGAGTTTATTAGATACAACTCATATCTATAATTATAGATTATAAGATGTTTAAACGTATTACACAAGAATGTGTAAAACGAAAAGAATTTGTAATTTATCTATGTGTCTTACTAAGTCAAAACCTAACAGAAGATAAGTCATAGTCTTCGGTTGAATGTAATCTCTATAATACTATAATAGTAATCCATGTGTTTTGGTGTGGAGTGGATGTCAAGAATTTAATAATTGAGGTTAGTGTGATACAAGGGAGTACAGTTGGTCCCATGCTATTTTTATTATCTATTTACAATTTATCCAAAATAAGAGTGGAAGGGATTTTTTTTTTTTTTTTACGAGACAGATCATTTGATGGAAACTTTGGGGTGATTTATATAATAACAGTTTGGGATATTTCACCAATTATATGATCTTTTAATCAAAACTTGATTAACATTCAGTGTGTGCAATTTATCAAAAATATTTGTGCATGAAAAAGTATTAAAAAGTTATTTTCTAAAAGTATTTAATTGTCGATAATTGGATGAAATGGAAAGTGAATATAAATTATATTACGGGTAGTACGCATAAATAAGAATTTTCTCAGTTGATTTTATTGGAAGGAATCATATCGTAGGGCTTATAAATCTGTTTAAAACCTTTGAATATAACACAAAATTCTAAATTAATTCACCATCGACAGTGCTAAAATCATTTTCTTCTGAAGCACCTTTATAAAACATCTTCTAGCTTTATTTGTATGACTTCGGTTCTTGCTCTATTTCTGCCTATAAACAATCAAAACTTCTCGACATGGTGCTGTGAGATTATTGCTATCCGCAAGTAGTGTACTTAAGCGTTCCATCTGGTTTTTTTTTCAATATTGGCATCAGTAATTATTGGACCAGATTTTCCAAATATTAAGAACAATTTGTGAAAACTCACAGGCTTTTCTTGTAATTATAAATCTTAATTGTATGTCATTTAATTTTTAATTAGTGTTTGATTTTAAGATTTTTTTTTCTTTATTGTATTATTTTTATTGGTTTGTTTCTATAAACCATTCCTGTTAATTGCACGTCTTTATAATAATTTGAATTACGTATTATGTTATTGCTTTTCTTTCTTGTTTAGCCATGGGTAATGTGTACCTAGAGATAACGGTTGTTCAAGACTTCATGATTCGAATTTTACTCCATATTTTGTAAATATATAAATTATAAATAGAGTAACATATCATTTATTATATATAGTTTTGTTTTAAATTCTAAACTTTAGATACATTACTTCATATGTATTGATTATCTTGGAATAGACTTTACTACTTAGATAGAATATTATTGAACAAATACGATTTTTCGCCTCCTAAATTAATGTTATCTCATAGAGAATTGTTAAATAAATAAAGCATCAAACCGGTTTCATCCATCACATGATGAACTGACGTCAAAATGAATTACGTTTCAGATAATTATTCTGTAAAAATGGCAGACAATCAATCTTTAGGCGTTGTTGTATTTCAAAACATATATGAGTTTTTTTATATATGATATAATAACGTGTATCACTGCTTAATATTTATTTGGAAAGAAACAAATTAGAAGGTGATGCATGGTTAAACTAAGATTAATTTTTTAAATGTTATAATCATGTATAAAAAAGAGTAGAGTTAAATGAGTATCTATAGAATGTTTATTTAATTAGAAACATATTTTTATTTACTCTTAATTTCATTCGAATATACTTATAAATATAAATAAAACCGGTAAACTTTTTACCTCCTTCGGCCTTTAGCTTTTTTTTTTTTTTTAGTATAAGATTGGTGTAAATGGGACAATTGGGTTTCTCTCATCAGCTTTCTGATTTCAACGGTTTTATTCTTTTAAAAAACTTAAATGTAAAGAACATACGTGTATAGTCCACAGATTGTTCTTTTAAAATCTTTCATGTTATCATCTTACCAAAATCAGGAGTTAAATTAAATAGGTTGAGCTTTATTTTGATCTGTATTAGAAATTTATGTTTACTGAATCCATAAATTCCGTTGTCAAACTAAAATCCTATTTAAATATATGTTATTAATTTTATTAAAATTGCTTTTATTAAAATATTTGTGATTTTGTTTTAAGTTTTACGGCTTTGCTATACAAACCAATGAATAAATGTAAACCGCTAAGGATATTGCATTGCATACCAATCGAAACCCAAGGAAGGAGTTTTAATTAAAATGAGCTTAGTGAATATTAAAAAATGCTGATTAATTTTAATCGTAGTCAGCAAATGAGGACAATAGATCGGGCATCATTTAAATAGTCGTCATCAAGTCTACAGATGAACCTTTGAGTTTGGAGTTTCAGTTATATTGTTTTATACACCAAACTGTGTTGAAGGTGAACAAATGTTATAAATACATACATTCAAGCTCTAATATTCGGGAAACAATTTTTCCAACGAAAGTAGGATACATACTATTAAATAAATAAATATAACATCACACAAAAAATAAACAAAAGTGATCCTTCAATGAAATTTTAGATAACAAGAGCAGTTATTATTACACATTTTAATATACACAAGGAAATCAAAAATTTGAAACAACAGTGTTTGAATATCTTGGTTAAGATAAAATATAATACAAAACTGATTTAATATGAAGCAGAAATGAAGTAGGAAGAAGAGGGAGAGAGAGAGAAGGAGAGAGAGAGAGAGAGAGAGAGAGAGAGAGAGAGAGAGAGAGAGAGAGAGAATGAATTGTCTTTATTTAGGGGGCGAGGTTAGGACTGTATAGTCCCCTCTACCACCTAACCCCATTACAATATAACAACATATATAAAAATATAAAATACAACTTGAAAATAATAAAAAATTTAAAACAATTAAAAATAACTAAGATAATATAAAAAATTAACAAACTTAAATTTAAACTAGCTACAAAATGAAATTAAGAATTTAAAATAAAATAAAAATTAACAATCTTAAATTTAAAGTAACAAGATGAAAATTATAACTTAAAATAAAATAAAAATTTACAAACTTAAATTTAAACAACATAATAAAATTTATAATTTAGAAACAAAAATAAAATACTGTAGCTTACAAGTGTTGATGCAGATAAATACAATCACACATACACACACACACACACACACACACACACACACACACACACACAAGCACAAGCACAATTCATACATAATAACATTTTAAAAAGAGACCACAATATTAAAATAATCACTATTATTACTACATAAAAGCTAAAGAAATTAACAAATACTTATATCAATCATTCACACTTATTACAAAATGAGAGAAAGAAAGAGAGAGAGAGAGAGAGAGAGAGAGAGAGAGAGAGAGAGAGAGAGAGAGAGAGAGAGAGAGAGAGAGAGAGAGAGAGGGGGGGGGGAGGGGGAGAGAGTGAGGGGGGGAGGGAGAGAGAGAGAGTGGCAATAATTAAAGTAATAAGTTCTGGTCAGCATTCTCTCACCCATCTCACCCCACATCGTTAATGGAATGGTTTAATTACATTTTTTTCAAGAAACTTTCTCTCTATAGAAATGGTTCAGTTCTAGAGATTGTTAAAATTGTATGTGTGGATAAAACAAGACTCACTTATAGCATTATATTATCATAATATCAGAACAATTCTTGTTAATTATTAAACAGAAAGACTAGTTAAAATAAGAGAGAAAACATACGGGAAGTCTTTCAATCAATTGATAACTCCATTATTTACTATTAATAATGGATTCATTGTGCTGTTGATAGTCATTTTATGCTTTCCTCACCATAGTTTATCAAGTGTCAGTATTTGACGTAAACGTTGAAGAATTTTAATAAATGCATATTATAGTCAACCATATAAATCCTAAAGAATTTATATATAGTCTTTGATAAAAACACTATAAACCTTAGTAATAGTTAAGACTAGTAAAATCAATCTTCATATTTTTACATAAATATGAGCTTACAAACTAATCGATTTTGTTTAAATAATTCATAGTCCATTTTTTATATATTTAAAAATTATTAACAAATAAAATGAGAGGGAGTTTTAAAATGAAATATTTTCCATTTGTTTCATTCACTTATTGTTATTGGTAAACTAGAACAATTATGGTTTCCACATATAAAATTGTGTTATATAACTTTGTGGTATACATTTTTACTACACAGTAAGTATTGCGTACATCATCAAGGGTATAATTGTAAGTTCAATGTCTAAAAATGTATAACAACGCACATGATAAGTTCGAAAAAAGTAACATGGTAGTAATTTCAATATAATTTTTTCCCCATAAGGATCAGATTTAATGTTATTGTACAAAAACCTTTTTATTCAACAAAGAGTTTATAAAATTGTAATTGATAACAGCACTACAGTAATTGTGGACTGTTATTTTAATAAAATGTTGGTTTTGATTAGTCAACATTTATTATTTTTATGACGAATATTACACGCGCACGCACGCACGCACGCACACGCGCACACACACACATTATAAACGTAAGGTTTTATAGTGTCTGTCTAGTACACAGTCAATTTAATCTAACCTAATCTGCCCTACATACCGAATATTTTCCCAATAAGATTTCTACTGTTTACAATCACATGACAAAAATAAATACTCATTTATAATCACACACAGGCACAAACTCACAGACATAGAACAGACTAACACAACAAAAAAAATTAAACTGTCTAGTCACTTAAGTGAATATCAAATATAGACAATATTTAATGATTAAACTCTAAGTCGCTGACATGATTGATACATGTAGAGGCCATATTTAATTATTAATAACTTTAACAATATCTATACTGTAGGACTGTTGAGAGTATAGTATTTTATTAAATATAATAGAAAAATACTTTTATTAAATCAGTCCAATATTTTTTTGATTGAAATACGAATATTTCTTTTAGGCATGCTTTTTGGAGCTTATATTATAAATGTAATGATATATTTTTGTTTTCACACGCTTAACTATTACTATACGAAGAAGAAAAAAATTTTATTGGAAATGTGTATAACTTTATAAAATAAATAATTATTGCGTAGTTATTGGTTACGCCTATTATTGCAAAATTAATCATTGTAACTATAGAAAAGTGGATTTTCAAATATCTTGTACTCGAAATTAATCTAATTCCACTGTTTAGAGTTAATAAACCGAAATAATTCAATTGTATTGGATCGTTACTCCAACCCTAAAAGAAAATTAAAACTCCCTCTATCAGGTGACCTCTTGTATACAGTAGAGTTCAACTGCCTTACAGCATTTCAAAAATTTGTTTTGTTTTAAATTTGAGTTTAATAGACTATTTAATTAATATTTGTTTGAAAATATTTTCTCTTAAATACATATTAAGTTTGTATTACATGTATGCCAACGCACTGTTTTAATGTTATCATTTATAATACCTTTGTTCTTGTTAGAGAGTAAATAGCTCAGAAGAGTTTTGTAGGAACCATTTTTAAAAGGGGAGCAGACAGAAACATTTAGACCTTTGGGGGGATGGTTCTACTATTAAAGCACCTTTATATTTACTAGGTATTTAATATTTTCTGTAGAAAAAGAGGAACCTAATCAATTTTATAAATAAATATAAATTGGCATTATGTTCTAAAAGACACATATCAATTTCAAAAGGAAAACTAACATCTTTCATAAATTTTTATTCATATTTTTCACCAAAATTATTAAACAAGTAATCTGAAATAATAAAATAATCTTTCAAACAGAATGCTTTTAGAAAGCAATTTAAAAATGATTAATGGACCTGGAGGAAGTTGTTTTATTACTGTTATTAATAAATCTTAGTGATGAATTTTTGTTTTTATTTATTTATGTCAAATTTATTATATGAAAGTTTATTATTATTAATCTTTATATTCTGAATTACGGTTTATATTATATTTCTTTTTGTCTTTATTGTAACCTTCTACAATAAAAAATGTTGATACTTTAAAAATCAAAGTAATTTTTGTTTGATTTTTAACTTTGTATTTAGTTATAATTGTGGTAGAATGTGGAATAGTGGAACTCATTAACTTTGTTGTTTTATCTTTTTTTCAAAAGATAGTAAATTCTAATATAATACTGTTGATCAAAGAGGTATCTAATTGGTTTTCCCCTTTTTGTTTAAAGACAAAAAACCTTGCAATCATTCCTTTAACCTAATTTGTTTTCTCCTTTAATATACAAATCTTATTATTTTTAATGATTATTAATAATACTAATTATACCACAGATAATATTGTTAGGGGAAATAATGAAGGTTAGGGCGCAGTGATCTGTTACGATTAACACAAGAACACCTAAATAAACGTATCATGATTATAAAAAACAACCCCCCCTCCTTCTACTGAAAAAATATCCGATCCACACATAGAGAAAACCAACCTCCAATGGTAGCTGCCATATAACAAAAAACCTAATTCCGATCTTTTAAAATTTGTTTATAAGAATTTTACTATATTGTAGCCCCTAAGAAAAACAAATTCACGTTCAATAACTATCGGTTAAGAACAATGAATGAACCACATCCGTTGTGAAAGTTTGAACTTTTGATCAAATTTTAATGGAATATGAAGAATATTGCATATTGTAAATTAGAGAGAGTTCAATAGTAATTAGAAACATATTCGACGGTAGTTGGGGCTTATTTCAGTATTTTCGTTAACGTATTTTCAAACAATACAGTTTTTTAGTTTAGGATATTTTATAACGAAAATTTTTACAAAAAATATTACCGTCGCGGGATGGTGAAAACTTTAACTATCAATTTTAAAAATTAATAATATATTACTAAAAATTGTAAACTTTCCATAAATATAATAAAAATATTAATTACATGTAATGATTTTTTTCTTATTTAATACATATTTAAGTTTAAAAAAAAAAACAATGTAATTAATTGGAGAGTATTTAATTTTTCATACATTTTTAGTTTAAATATAAATATAAATATATATGAGTATGTGAGAAAGTTTGTGCAATATTTCTGAATTGATTACTAGTTTGACTATGTACGGAGTCTGAAAAGTTATAAAACAAACACGCTCGCGCATGCAGATGGCGCAGAGTAGTGGTGATTCCCCTCATCCGCTTTCATTTTCCCCCTCATTCGCTTTCATTGTTCTCGTCACTTCGCACAGGTTCACCGTCCCATAAGAAGTTATCACTTCAAAAACTTGACATTGGCTTCTTGACTTATCACATATATTTTCTTTGTACTATACACAAAAATAAATCACAATACTCAATAGTATTCGACATTTTCCATCATTTGTATTAAAAACGAATACTACTTATTTAATGACTATGAGTCAACTTGATTGTTTGTCATTACTTGAATTTGTATTTGTGTAGCTTTTTGTCTATGGTTTGTGGTAACGCATGTAATAGTTTTAATTATTTTCAGACATCAGCCTAACTTAAATCACTTGGTTTACTTACTTCAGGAAACTTTTTAATATAGGCCTAGGTTTCTAGTTCATTTTTTAGATGTTTTTGTTTTGTAAGGTAAACAACAAAAGGTAATCCATATCCTCGAGCCTCTATTGTTGTTTTTATATACAATTATTAAAAATGATCGAAAAACTATACAAATAATATAAACAACATATTGTTATTCACTATAGGTCCTTTTGTTAATTTAAGAACAGACATTTTTATATTTTAGCTATACTATCTATGAAGACGTAGAAAAAAAATAAAAATTTGGTCGATGATGAATATTGTAATTAATTATTTAAAATAAAACTACAAAAATCCTGTTTCTTTTAATCCTTTATTAATGCATGTGTAGATTGTTTTAGGTTAATGGAGTAACCTATCATGTTTATATCTATTTCTTATTACAGTGAAATATATCTAAGTGTATTTATGAACATGATATGTACAAATCTGATTAAACATATTTGACAGCGTTTATGACATATATGATTTACTATTTTTACCCAATCTAATATCCTTTGTTATGTGTTACTTTTATTAGTTCAAAACGTGTTCTTTTCTATATAATTCTTAGACATCGAATCTTATTTTAAATAATGTAATCAAATAAAAAACAACAACAGCTATAATTACGTTTTACAAAACATAAACAAATAGTTATATAAAGAAATATTATTTATGAACAATTTCTTAATAAGCTGGTGGTTTCATATTCAATCAAATACATTATATTGTGGAAATATTTCTGTCAAAATTAGGGTAGAAACAGTTGAGCGACGCAAAGAGGACAAAGCAATATTATCCACAATATTATAAAATTATGGCAGTTTTTATTATTTAATCTGTATATTACCTGACTGATTTTTATTTTTTTTAATTATTCAAATTATACTAATAAATTGATTGGTACATACAATCAGTATGATTTTCTTTTTAATCTTACATTAAAAGATATTACGCAAATACCCTCAACCGTTGAATACCCTAAATGCTTAAGCCTCGGAAGAGAAGAAGAGTAGGTTAAAAGATACTTAATAGGCAAGATGAAAGAAAGGGATCTAATCCAAAACTACATGAATAAACCTCTATTGAAATTTCTAAACTCGTACTTAGTAATGTCTTGAGGGTTTCGAATGAAGCTAATAACCAAACAATAATACATAGACATCCCCTAGCAAACACTTCTGTAGGAACACTTTTAGTTTCTATATACGTGGTTTTATAAATGTTGTTAGTGGAGGCACCAAATAAAGATTTACCCTTTTTTCTTCAGTTTTACGCTTCTTAACCTTAACAACATTTAATATTCCATCTCTTTATTTTGATTTCTGTTTTAACTGTTTGATATCTATATGTTCTCAAATAATGTTTAACTTACATACATGTGTAACTTTATAAATTTTAGTGTGTGGTTTAATATACATCGTTAGGACCTATTTCGGAATTTCAACTCTACACCTTTTTCTCTCTTTTTTTAAATAGAATCTCTTCCATTTGTTATAAAATGATGTTCTTAATAGTTGGTTTAGAAAGAATCATCACAAACATGTTAGGTTAGGATAGGTTAGGTTAGGTTACGTGGTGTCCATAAAGTCCCACCCCCTCTTATTTTTTTTTTTTTATTAATGGAAATAGACAGATTTGCTTTGGGGAAAGTTTAGATAACCAAAGGAGGAGTATTTTGAAGTATCAAAATTTTCAACCCTTACCCCCAAAATGTGGTAGTTTGGGGTAAGTCAATAATTTTAAATAGCAACCCCTATTGAGTGATACCTCATTTTAAAGGTCTTTTCAAAATAAGAATAATGGCGTAAACCACAGGTCTCTAAGTTCATCTTACCCAACATAGCAACCAATCGAATTGTGAATGTTAAACTACAAACTCCGGTTGTTTTTATTACATTACAAACTGCTCTACGTTGGTAAAATGATGGTAAGAGCCTTATATTGTTTTTTTAGCTCATATCAAGTTCTTGAAATGGCTACCATTTACTTTTTGGCAGAAATAGATTCTGTACTCAAAAGCTTGTTGTACATTTCGTAACATTTCTGGTCTAATTATTAACGTAAAATTCACAATTCGATTGGTTGCTATGTTGGGTAGGATGAACTTAGAGACCTCTTGTTTGCGCCATTACTCTTATTTTGAAAAGGTCTTTAAAATGAGGTATCGCTCAATAGGGGTTGCTATTTAAAAGTCTTGACTTACCCCCAAATTACCCCATTTTGGGGGTAAGGGTTGAAAATTTTGATACTTCAAAAAACCCCTCCTTTGGTTATCTAAACTTTCCCCAAAGCAAATATGTCTATTTCCATTAACAAAAAAAAATAAGAGGGGGTAGGACTTTATGGACACATGATATATACAACCATGCATAACTTAATATAAGTGATAAGTCTATATGAGTGCGATAACATTATACAGTACGCAGATAGCGTAGATAACTAATGTTATGATAACTTTGTATTTTGTTTACTTCCTTGTGTATTTATTTCCTTATTCTACAACTATTCAATAGCTAACAATGCCCATAATAAGTCAAATTAAACACAATACAAGCGTCTAATGTCTTTCAAACCATGAAATAAGTAAAATCAAATTTTTTAGTTTTGTTATTTTTTGGTCTAAAAACATAATTCTCTGACTAATTTTCATTTGAAAACATCATTTTATGACAAATGGATGGAATCTAAAATAACAGGAAAGTTTTTAACAATATCAATACATTTTCATTTCCTCCGGGAATGCTCCACTAAATCTTCACTTACTTCCCCACATTATGCATTAATTATGAAATCTGCTTACCATCTTTACAAGTCTTGACAGTGGCCAATTGTTCAATTTTGTCCTAACATTTCATAATACCAAAACATATATTCTCCGAATACAAAAAAAAAATTTGACCACACAAGTAACAACTGTTAGTTATATGTTTGTATGTAATTCTTTAGAATCCATTTGTTGATACATGAAAAGCATTTGGTTTGACTGGATGCGCTCCATTATGTAACAAAGCAAACCCAAACATAATACACTTTTTATCAACAATACAATGATTTTGTTACTAACACACACTTTTTAATTGCAATATATCAACTATTTCGCGAGTTAAAATTTATATTTAAATTATTTGTAAAAATAAAGTCTATACACATGTAAACCATTTAAGTTTATTTTCTTTGAACATTTCGTTAAAATTAAAAAAGAAGGAATATAACAGGAAATTACGTTAGGAATTTAGTAATCATAAAATATATACATATATATATATAAACAACATTCACAACTGTTTGACCATGTAGTGTAGTACATAATTATTTAGAAAATATTATATGTAAATAATTTGAAATAAATATTTGATAATTAAATGAAAGTAATGTTATAAATTTATCAATAGGCAAACAAAAAATATTATTAGACAGGTAATTGGACAAGCATTCTCCTATTTTATAGTATAGCAACACACCTTGACTGTGTTACGTTAGATAGTATTCATGAAATACTCTTCTTGATTTAAAACAATCATTTAGTTCAAGCAATCCCTTTTACATAAGAGCAAGTAAACTCTCAAAAGTTAAATAGCATAAACCCCAAGATTCCAGATGAATACTGTATTTGGATTTAATATTAACAGAAGAAATACTCTAATTACAAATGTAACTTATGAACAATGAATTGAAATTATTGATTACATGAAAAGCTTTTTTCAATCTTTGTGTTTAAAATTTGAAATAAAAATAAATCGAATGAAGAGAACTAAAGGATAAAAGAACATGGATTATAAATAAAATAATATAAAGGAAGTTCATTAATAAAGTATATTTTTATTTGGTCTGTGAGCACGTCGTATAATAAATTACGGCTTTCTGAAAAGGTTTTTTTTTCCCAGTAGGGAAAATTAATTACCCAGCTGTAAAAAAAAATACTTTCTATATCAACCTAATAAATATTTCAATATGATTATTATTATTATTATTATTATTATCGTCCATTTAACAGTGAGTTATATAGCCTAATAATCGTTATAAATTAACAATATTTTGTTTACCGAATGTAACTATTATTCGTTACATAATAAAATTTGTAAACAAATTTTAGGTCATAATTGTTATTCACTAAATAATACCAATACATTAAATACACCAAAAGAACTAAAAATAAATTAATTTGGCAATTTTTTCAAATAAAAGTTCAAAACATTCATAATTTAATATAACTTTTTCTCCACTATTTAGATATACATCTTACGAACGAGTACAAAAAGTTCAACAATATAATAATATACTCTACAAACAAACTAGACAACTGCAATTAATAAAACTTATACGATCGTTTTAACTTTATGGACGATGATATCATACCCTGCTAATAAATTTCGATTAAGGACAATCTAAGGAAACGTTTTTATTTTTGGATACTGAGAAGAAGGAAAGCTGAGATCGGCTATTATCTATACAAGTGTACCTAAAAATTAATTAATCCAATAGTCAAAGAAGTTAGTTTACACTCTATAAATATCTAAACGAAAAACAAAAATTTACATTTTAAAGCAAACAAACAAATTAAGTGACTTATAAGAACAAATAAATGTCAGCTATAACCATGTTTTGTCCAATTCGTGGTACAAGATTCCTTCTACAAAATAAAACCTTGGTGAAACAACCCGTATAGACCTAGGCCTACTGATCGGCTTTCCATGGTGTGCCCCCGCCAACCCCGTAAATTTCAAGTTCTTGTTACCGTAACGACTTCAATTTTGTTTGTATAGTTTTCTTGAACAGGGTTCGCTCACCATTCCCTCATGATTCTGGGTTAACACATTAAATTTTTAAGCTCCCTATGTAATCTAGCCAATCTTTTATAGAATATAGTAGATAGAGTATTAACTACTAGACTAACTAGGCTTTAGTTGCTTATAATTTATCTCTAAACATAATGCAGCATTTCATCTGTCAAAATAAGTCATATTGCTAAATATAATGGATGTTGTAAGTTTGTGTTACTGTATATCTAAAGAGTCGACAGAGGACGTAATATAAACTGAATACATTTACCTAAGCTTGAGCATTTCCTGAACTGGAGACAATTAAACCTGGTCGTATGTACAGAGATAGGATATAATTAATATCATTGTTTTAATTTCAAACAAAACCAATTATATATGGAAAACATTTCAAACATACAAATCATTATATTATAGTGTTCACAACAACTAACTGTATTTATCTCTAATACACTTATAACGATTTAAACAAAATATATTAAGCTACTCTGCTTTTATAAAGTATAGTATCTTACCTTTGTTTCCGTCAAGTGACCTCCTTTTTGTAATCGTGACGCGTTTCGGGACTTTTATCCCATCTTCAGACACAGATATATTAATTTTAATTACTCGACCGAGACATCAAACACTAAAATTATTCATAAAACACACATATCACATTAAAAGTCCGCATCTCTTGATTTGAACGCCTTATAAATCTCGTACTCCTCGACTGCATTCATATATCTACCTTTAGAACATATTTTGATTGCTTTCAGGTTATTCTGTAGGTTCGTGTATCCATGGTTCTTGTCTATTAGATGGCGTGCAAATTCGATTTGTTAGCTGAAATTGTTCTTTTTGGCAACTGTTCTTTAAATCGAGTCTTAAACGCTCTCTCAGTTTGGCCTATGTCCACCTTTTCACAATCATTACATGGCAATCTATGCACGCCAGTTTGGTTTTCTAAGGGTCTTGGGTTTTTGGGGGTGAAGAAGTTGTTTAATGATGTTAGTAGTTCGGAAGGTTACTATTCTGTTGAGTTAAACTTCCGAACTACAAACACCATTAAACAACTTCTTCACCCCCAAAACCCAAGATAATCATTTTCGCATCATACTTCTTCAAACCCTCTTCTCGTAAATTCGTCCGAGTATTGACTCTGTATCGTTTTTGAGGTAAAATCGTTTTCCTTACTACCTCGAGGTTTAATGAATTTGTTCACGAAGGAACGAGGGCAAAAGTATAATATTCTATTTAAAAATGAGTAAATATTTAGATTATATTTTTAAAATCCTGCCTTTTAAAAGTTACTCGAAGACATACTAAACAACTAAAATGGTTATTTATTTCTTAGTTTTAATTCAAAATAGTGAAGGGTCACAACTGCCTCTGTTTAATAATTGACCGCCGACTTTGAATAATAACGCAGATTCAATATATTATGCTTACACTATATTAATTTTATTTTAATTGTCCTTCGAAATTATAAACCATTCGACTAATTAACGCAGCAAAATTTTCCCAAATATTCTAAGTGGGGATGGGGACGGTCAGAAAATAAAGTCAAGTCTTTCATTTTATTTTAATTATCCTCCAGTTTTATATATATTCCGTCTTTGGATTCCGCACTCTGGGGAATAGAGAGCTACCGATGATATGCTTGTACTGGCCATCCCTTAACCTACCAAGGAAGGACCTGTAGTCTATAGTTTCAAACACACTAAATATAGCCTATTCATAATGAAGTTATTGTGGACTATTGTAGAGGAAAGTTGTAGAAGACATCAGATTTTTAGCATTATTTATGTTGGAGGGCATACTAGGAAGTATATATGTATAAATGTTGCTCAACAATGCTTGGTTATTTAGATAATCTTGTTAATAATAATAATACTATAATAATATATCTGCCAATAAATATATATATTTCACAATTAGACTAATTTTACGATAACTTATAAGTTGAATGACTTGACTTGAAATTTTTAATTTGGGGTTTACCTTTTGCTTACAAAAAAGATTATATTTGAAAGTACTTAATTATTATGATTGAAAATTCAAATTAATTGTCTACGTCAGGTCGGTTTTACTAGCTAAGTCTTATGAGATTTTTACAAATTACATAATTATAAGAACAGTACCAAGGTTTGATACAAATGGATGAACAGAGGACATGGTGAAACGAGCTTTTTCTTAACTCAAGCATTAACAGGGCGTGGAAGGTTCCGGGCATACCTTCATAGAATTAGAATATCAGAAGATCCCAGCTGTCTTGATTGCGGAGCGGAAGAAGACACGGCAGAACATGCGATCTTTTACTGCAGCGGGGGGAGTCAGGAGAGGGAAGAGCTGTCAACACAGCTTTGTTCACCTATTTCCCCGACTAATATGATAGAAATTATGATAGAGGATGAGAAAAAATGGAAGGCAATAGAGAGTTTCATTCTTATAATTATGGGCAACAAGGAAAACCGCTAAGGTGAGCTGAGATAGAGCTCCAGTTTCGGTGTTCGACCAACCGGTCGATGGGATGGTGGATGACCCTGTGGGGTAGTTAATTCTTCTCTGCGAAGTAATGTCGCTAGATGGTCCCGCAGAGGAGGAAGAATAGGATGGAAGGTTCTGGTTTTACCGGGGTAGGGAGGCCGCCCACCACCTTCAGTCCCCGGACAAAGTCATAAAGATTTTTCCATTTTTCCTTCCAAAAAAAAAAAAGAAAAAAGTTTGATACAAAGTTTATATCGTATCTCATCATATTATCTTTATAACTTAAACACCTATAAAATATGTGACATGTTTACGATGCAGACAAGATTAAACTAGAGTAATTAAATGAGGATGCACTTAGCGATTATAACTCAAGTTGCAAACATCACTACGAAAGTTAGATTAAATTTTATCCAAATTGAATCATCCCAAGACATGACGTAACTGATTTTACTGAGTCTGATACAATTCTACGCCTTTCCAATTTCCTGTGAATTAACCAAATAACTTCAGCAGTTGTAACATCACAGTGCAATAATAACTCTTGATACGTTATATAAATAATGGCACATTGTGAGTGTAAAAATGCCAGTTCTAAATACTGAAGTAATGCAAGAACTGATTCATGTGTCCATTAGTCTGGATGAATCTCATGGTTATATATTCTTATAAAATATAACATTTAGATGTACTTTATGCTAACCGCGCATAATGTTTTGTTAAGCTTGTAATAAATCATACATTTCTAGTTTAAAATTTCTTTTTAATAGATAAAATGGTGAAAATAATCTTATGTTTGAATTAAATAAAACATAAATGAAAAGCACTTCATGTTCAATATTTTTTAAAGGAACCAGTAATTTTATATCTTTGATTTAAACCTTTTTTAGGTCCGAGATCAAAGTTGGATTTACACCTTTTTTCACATAGTTTTGGGTTAAATCCTCTCTTTCGTCTTTTTTATCGTATCTCTCTTGACCAACTCTTGTTCTATTCGAGTCTTGACACTATTAGAGTATTCGACGGTTAAGAGTCTCCATTGTATACTTTTTTCTTCTTCTTCATTCTTTTTATAAGATAATGATGATTCTTTATAGAGATTGAAGCCTATAAATAACAAGGAAAAATTCCTTGAAAAGCTTAATGTAAGTCATTTAAAATTTTGTATTATTTAATTAGTATAATCTTTTATTAGATATTATTAAATTTAGGTTGAAATAATAATAACTAATATTAATTACATACATTACCGGGTGTACAAAAAGTCCCGCACCGGTTTAATATTCGTTCTTTGGATGACACTGGAAGAACTGAAAACCTGGATTTACACTTTGAATCTAAAGAACTATTGTTACACACTATGAGTGACAGCCTAAGACCAGGGTGGGACGTCCCATCAGGAGTAAAATTAAAATCTTAAATTAAAGCATATGCCGAGTTGTACATCATTTTAAAGGCCTTTACTGGCATAGTGCCGCAAACCGCACTTCAAAAGGTTGATCCAGTAAAAAATGGCAGATATTCAAAGGTGTTACTTTCTTGTAGACAGACATTTTATTAGTAGCCACAATCATAGCGCAATAAAAAATCAAAACAAGAATGCTGCTATACGAGTAAATATTGCATTATGCTTATCATACTACAAAAGTACATTATGAAGTTAGTTATCAACAAGGCTTAATAATTTGGTCCTAATTTATTGATAAAGGGAAAACCCGGTATCAGTTACAATAGGAAGATCTTATCTTTAGGTCGACCCTTTTCACTTTGTATTTAACCAGTCTACTCCTGTATTCGAGTTTTTCTGTTGTAATAGTGCAGTCCTAATTTTCTATCCGTGAGCATTATTCAAAAGAGTTTCTCATATTTCTTGTAATTATTAAACTATGTCGCTTGACGAACGTGAATGAATAACACTTCTCATGATGGTTGGATGGAGAAACAAGAGACGTTCACACGAGGATGCGTACCATGTCATTTAATGACAATTTTCCCGAGAGGCAGTCAATTTCAAGAATATCTGTTGGGAGAAGTGTTCAAAATTTTATAGAGTCGGGAAGTGTTTCCAGTCGTAGTAGATCAGGAAGGCCAGCTTTATAATGTACATGTTTCGGTGCACGAGCTCAACTAAAATGACTTTGATCAACGTCTAGAATTTTGCGAAACAATGATGAACAAAGTTGATAGCAGAGAAATTGTTGTAAACAATATCAGACGAGTGTTCATTTATGCTAAATAGAACCGTAAACAGTGACAATTGACGTTGCTGGAGCAACGAATAGTAATCTTCATTGGATGCTAGAGCCACGCACGCAACATCCACAAAATGTAAATGTCTGGCTTGGTGTCCTTTCTTTATAGAATGCTCCATCATACCAACATTTTCTCCAAAATTATATTATCGCTGTACTTCAAAAATACAGGAGAATATCTTCAGAATATCTGGTTTCAACAGGACGGAGAGCCACCACACTATAAGAGAATATTTTAAACGCTGTTTTCCACAACAGTGGATCGGTGGGCGGGGAGCTGAAGATTGGCCAACGCGCTCACCAGGTCTGATGTTTTGCTCGGGGTTACAAGTCTTCAAAACAAAACCTCGTAATTTAGATGAACTAAGACAAAGAATACTTCAAGAATGTCAAATATTTCCTCCAGTTTCCCTACAAAATTCTGTAAATAGTTTTTTTGTACGTCTTTCCAACTGTCTGGCAAATAACTGGTATAAAATAATTCGTACATTTACTCTGCAAACATTTCGAAGTAAAACATCTATCTTTTTTTTAAATAACTTTTGAACATCTGCCATTTTTTTCTAGATCAACCTTTTGAAGTGCGGTTTGCGGCATTAAACTCTGCCAGTAAAGCCCTTTTAAATTTCGGCCTATGCTTTCATTTAAGATTGTCTTTGTACTTCATCCGATAATTCCAAAAACAGTTTTAAATTCGTATACAGATGGATATATTTTATTGTTTTCAAAATTAAGACTTTATATAATAATTACCTTGTATTTATCTCTATAAGACCAATAAATAAAAGAAATAACGAGGTAAACACCTGCAGTTTTAATTTTTTTTTTTTTTATTTACTTAACTCGTACAATTTTACATATATGTAACATCGAAAGAAAATAGGAAGAGAAAAACGTATGCAGTTATAAATAAAACCGTTTAAATAATTACACTCTTACCGTCGGGATGACTATTTATTATTTTATTAATTAATGACCAGTTTAAAACAGGTCTCCAATATCATCAAACGGACACACAATTCATAAGAGATTGTTGAAACTACGTCTATTAGTAAAGATTATATGGGACATATTTATTTATATCAACCAAACAGTTCGTTAAGTATGTATTTTAAGTAAATAAAATTAGGTTTTTAAATATTAATAGTGTCTATTTACGCTTGATAATTTGTAAAAGAGGATAGAGGTAATATTTATTAGATATTAGAAGAGCTTCGACAATATGTGTACTCAGTAGGAATGACGTTGTAGGAATTTAGAAGGAAAGTTCGTCCCCGGTAGATCAGCCCTCGGACAACGAACAAGGTAGAATGCTGCCGGGATCTGCAGACAGACCACTCGGAGGATGAACGTTCATCTCGAGAGGATCAGACCTCAGACAATGAACGGGGTGTCCGCCCTGCCGGGATCACCCGACAGACCACGGAAGGATAGACAGTTAAAGAAAACAAAGAAAAAAGATAATTTAAGTAACATAGGCTGCGAGAGAGAGAAGGGAATGTTGCAAATGACTTTGTGAAAAGGAATGAATTCTGACCGAGACAGGTCGCTATTTATAGGATATTTAAAGAGACTTGCCCATGTCCCCCACTCTCCACGACCTTGTCCCCTCTTCCGTGTTCTTTGTCTCTCAACGTTATTTATTTACGACGTGTTTAGACTATAAAACATTTGACAAATATAAATATATCAATATCTGTCAACAATTTAATTTAGCGTTATTGATAACAAAGGGGTAGCATATCCCTACAACCCATTGTACAAGAAATAGATAATTAAAATCACAAGTTTTGAACGATAATTACTTTCATTACGTAACCAAATTTAGTTTATTAATTTATTATTGGTCGTTGTTCAAAAAAAATAGCACAAACCACTAATATTTTGTATTGGAGAATCTAGCCTTTATTTAGAGCTTATTGAAATGTAAATAACCCATCAAAGAAGAACAATGATTCAAAATAAACTTAAACCCATATTGTTCGGGCAGTTTGGATGATAATACAGTTAAAATCGTGTATTAATTCTGCTTATAATTGTATAAATTCGACATCATCTACCATTCAAAATGTTTAAAAAAAACAAACAAAAGGTCGGAAAACTCAAAGTACTTTTAATTATAATTTCACTTTTTCATACATACAAGGCGTTCGAAGACTGAGTAGTATATAGTGGAACAGCCCTAAGAAGGCACTTGTGCCCGGTGCGGGGCAGTAGAGGAAGAGGTGGATTATGTCGGAAAATAACACCGTTCCACAAACATTGACTTTACCTCCGAATCACCAGCTACCTGAGACTTGCCCTCCTCGCACCCCAACGTTTACTTCGATAATAGTACAGCGTTTTCACCCGGTCTGTGCCTTCTTAGGCCTGTTCCACTATACACGAGTATGGATAAGAGAGTATACTAATTCAGATGTGGTCATTACATAATCTGTGACGACGGTATGTCTAATTGGGAGTGACTCCTTGTAACTGATTAACACGTACATAGCTAATGGGTGTTGTTTTATAAATACGGTTACAAGATTTTAGTGACATGGGTTAGTTTCGTTGAGAAGCAAGAGGATCATTAACATATCAACTACTTCAAAATATTTATATGATAAATAAAATTATTTAATAAACCAACTCAACTGGTGTCTTGTATTCATAATATTGTCAAAATGACAGTTTCGCTGCATAGGCGGTATGGCATTTATAAATCTAAAATGTTTACTTAAATAACACATCATTAGTTCAAAAATTCCCAATAGTAGGCGGGTTTCAATATAATTTAGCAATTGCATTTATATTAATTTAAGCAATTGAATTTAAGTTATTTGTCCTTATAACATTAATAAAAATATTCTACAAAATTAAAATTCACACAAAAACAATAATTTATTTATACTTTAACATAAGTAGTAACATCATGTGATACAAATATTACGTCGTAATTATTCGTAGTGTCGTAGATTAGCAATGAGATAAATAGTTGCCCAAAATAAAATAACACGGTGGCGTGTAGTAATGACAAAACTCACGTTCGATAGCCCCGTTTTCTGGCTCTGCAGGCCATCATTTCGTACTTCCTTCGATCGCATCGGTTCATACACCGCCATTTCTTCCTTGCTTCACGTACAAGACAAGATATAGGCATATTTCTTCGTGATTTTCTAAACTGACGTAAGAAGTTTACAAATGCATGAACTGATATCCGGCGCCAATTTCTATTGCAGAGAGTAACCTTCGAACGCTGACCACCAGGACAACATCTTTTTGTAACAGCTTTGCGCTTTCTGGGGCATCGGTATTTCCTTTTCGGACCAGTACAACACCAGCGGGGCTTACTACTTTTTTCCGTTACGACACTATTATCAGAAATATTACGTTCACTCATTGTAAATTTTGAAATTTTTAGGAGCACTTATAAAATACAACTGGAATTTGTGGATGCTAAATTGAGAATGATGATGCTTGGCAACAAAAATAAAAATATCAAAATCTGTATTGTTGGTAGAATACATTGTTGCTAATAATAATGTGTATATACTCACACATACGTAAAATATTTAAAAAAATTTTAAACATTTACCATGGTAGTTAACAACCAACGTTTTCATTTCTAATGTTAATGTAGTGGGCAACACGGTAATAATATCTCGCAGCTCCTTCCATTCCTTGTTGAAGTAAGAATAATCATTGTGCTTTTAAAGAGATCCTACTGTAGGTTTTGAACTAAAATTATAGTATTAAATATAGTAGGAGCAGTATGTTCTATAAACGTTTTCTCATCTTTGTATTTCCGTTAGCATGTTCTAAAACTTCAAATATTTAGTATAACTTAATAACTTTCAAAATATGAAATCTATTAACAATGTAGTACGTTTAGGTAAATCTGAAAAGCTTTTTTTTTACTTATTAGATTATGATGACCTTTTATGAGTTTTTGTTATTTTTAAAATAACTAAAAGTGTTACAGTTGTTACTATTAGAACAATTAATGGTTTATAAAACTTGAAAATCTGTGTCACTAGGAAAGGCATCACAGAGGATTCAAACTAACTAATCGTATGCATATTTTTCTCGATCCTCTTTTTACCCACCTACCCTTTATCCTGGGTTAGCAGGAGTTGTATTATATATAAATGGAAAAAAATTACCTAGACGTGATTACTGACTTAATATTTTGTATTCATTTCGTAGATTTTGAAGTATTGTAGGTCAATGTCAAATTCTATTTTAAAACATTTAATTTTTAAATTTCTTTAAATCAGTTCTGTAATAAGACACGATATTTTAAGGTTGTTTTTATTTTTTGGAAGATCATAAAAACTTTTAGTCAAATAGATACAATCCATTATTTACTACAGCTTAGTTTAAAACTTATCTTACATCTCTAGAACTAATTTTAAGTAAAATGTGGAAATAAAAACTTGTTCAGTTACAAATTACAAGTAAAGATCATGTTGAACTAATTCAAATTACCTTCTGTATGTATTATTGTACTACTAAATCGTATTATTGTATTATTTCTGTAATGACTAAAATTATTATTATATACTATTTTTAGATATGTAATAGTACAAAATATAAATATCTATGTATTTCTTTAAAAATTGGAATGGAAGAAAAGTGAAGAAGAGAGGTTGGTAAATCAATACAATCCATGTCTAATTTGCTAGGTATATTAAAATTTGGAGGTAGCAAAATTAAAAATTAAAGTAATCCGAAGTGCCCCTTCCTCTTCACCCAATACCTATAATCTGTATACTCTAACTTGGCGTCTGAACCCTTGGCTACATGCGAGCGGCCCGAACCGTCCCCCCCCCCGTCGCTCCCTTCCTCACCCAGCTGTGTCAGTGATGAGTCACCTACTAGCGTTAACAAATGAGGATAATATAAGCAAATTGATACCAAACACGACATTATTCCGTTTGTAAAAGCCGACAGTAGAAAGCTCTTTACACAGCTACTTTTTTCATAATCACATACTTATTATTTACATGTTTACGTACTATTTACATACATTTGTGTCGTGTTTGGTATCAATTTGCTTATATTTTCCTAAACATTTTAACCATGCTTAAAAAAATTTAAAAATGTGTCTCCAATAAAAAAGTTAAACAGTGCAGTGTTAACGCTAGTAGGTGACTCATCACTGACACAGCTGGGTGAGGAAGGGAGCGAGAGGGGGACGGTCCGGGTCCAGACGCCAAGTTACAGTATACAGATAATATAATAATAATCAATTTTCAAAAATTAATTAATGTGTGTTTAACACATACATTGAAATTTTCCAATGGTCATCAAGGCGAACAGTAATGAAACATTCAAAACTGCTATACTCCAACATGTTTTAATTCCTTAAAACGGTTGCGTGGATTATTTGTGATTACATTTTGAGTGAAATTTGGATTTTAATGACAGAAACCATTGCGTCTAACTGTAAGTTAAAATAAAAACATATTTCTGTATCTGGAATAATTTGATAAAAAAGGAAATTTATATGATTTGTAAGCTCCATTCTAATAACAGGCTTAAATTCAAAGCACGTGTTAGATATTAAATATAATAAATTTATTAGAAAATATTATGAGTTACAAAAACCTATTTAATCGAAAACTAAAATGCAAAGAAAGTGACAGCGTTTATGGTATCAGAATACCTAAAACAGTTTTTAAGTAAGAACAACTAAGAGCCCGTCTGGAACAAGTATCAGAGAAAAGCAAAGCGAGTAGTGACTTTTTATAGAGAGAACGTATTGTGATTAGTAGACAATCTCAATGTTAAAACATTCATGAGAGTTTTAATATTTCAGTATTACATTTATTTAGGTTTGTTTTTGTGTTGTACTATAATGGATCAACATGAATGTTTACTAAAAAAAGTTTTATATGATATAACATGCTTCACTAATTAGGTAATGAAATATAATTGTCTAAAGTGATTAAATAGTCGTACAAATATATTGCATACTGAGTTGATTGTAGGCCTACATATTGCATTACCGATTGTTTCAGGCAGATAATATAATAATAATCAATATATCAATCAATATATTATATAATAAAAGGAAGTCTAGAATGTGCGTGCCGGTAAAACTCAAAAACGAATCCTGGTACAATCAAAGGGGTGTGATAGTCTTCTTAAGCCCATCCGTGAGAAGGTTTCCGTTTTGCCTCTATGGGCGTCCATTGGGAGATAAAAGGAACGAACTTATGACCGTAAAATACAAGGGAAATACAGTATTTTCCCCAGAATACCACTGATATCGACTGAATTACCATTCCAATTAAAGAGACTGCAATTTCCCATCAAACTAGCCTATTAGATTTTAGATTTAGATTTAGAATGGGGTGGAATTCTAAAAAGGATTCCCTGCACGTCAACCATTGGCTTATTGTGCCCCCTGTGAGCCGTTCCTGGAAGATTAGAACCCTGTTCCTCGAACGAGGTTCAGGATTTTTTCCACCAGGTACGTATCCTCTTCATCTCCAGGTTGCTGGATACCAAAGAGCTCCCTCCTTCTGCGCTCTAGCATCCCGCAATCGAATATGACATGTCTTGCAGACTCCACGGCCTGCCCGCAGAGCCGACAGCTTTGGTCGCCTTCGAAGACTCCTACTGTTGCAAGATGTTTCCTGAACTGGCCATGTCCAGTGATGAGTCCTACAGCTCTTTTAAGTTGTAGCCTGTCTAGCTTGATTAATGACTTCGTAAGGTTAATACTGGGTCCTTTAATCAGCTGTTTGCTTTGTGTGAGCCCGGGAGTCCTGCGCCATCTCTGGCGATGCTCTTCCTTGGCCCAGTTGTTAACTGCGCTTTTAGCCATGCTGCGGCTGATACAGCACATAGGTTCTGGCCCCATGAAGGGTGTAGATGCTCCTTTCTTTGCGAGAGTATCTGCCATCTCATTACCTTGGATGCCACGATGACCTGGCACCCATCTCAATTCCACCATGTTCCTTGTGGAGAGTTTCTTTAGTGTTAAGAGGCAGTCCTTCACCAGTTTTGAAGTGATTAGTACTGAGTCTAGCGCTTTAAGTGCTGCTTGACTGTCAGAGAGAATAAGGGTTTGTCTATCTCGAAAGCTTTTTGACAATCCCAGATGGGCACAGGCAGAGATAGCTAGTATCTCTGCTTGAAATACTGTACAGTGCTTGCCAAGACTTACACTAATGTTTGTCCTTGGTGATGAACTGTAAACACCATAACCTGAGTTTCCTTCCATAAGAGACCCATCGGTGTACCAGACAAGAGTCCCTCTGGAGGATCCTGGTTTACTGTTTCCTTCCCAGTCTTCTCGGTTGCCAAGGGTTACCGTGAAGGGTCTGTTGAAGACATACTCGGTGTGCATTGCGTCTGGCACCATGTCTAACACCGAGTTTTTAAGTACGGTGTCAACTATGTCAGTGTGTCCTGCTCCAAGCAAGACCTTCCGCCACTCGTTAACACACGTCAGTCTGTAGGCGGATTTCCTTGCCTCCGACATTATGTAGATATCAAGAGGCAGGAGCCCGAGGAGAACCTCCATTGCAGCTGTTGGGCTACTTCTAAAAGCTCCGGTTATGCACAAGCATGCAAGTCTTTGCAGGCTTGTTAGTTTGCTTCCTGCAGTGGTTTGGCATGATTTCTTCCACCATACCACCGCTCCGTATGTAATCTGGGGTCTGATCACTGCCTCATATAGCCAAAGGGCTATGTGAGGCTTGAGTCCCCAAGTGGTACCAATAAAGCGTCTGGCTGTCATTAGCGCCCATTTCGCTTTATGAATTAAGTTGTCCAGATGTACGTTCCATGTTAGCTTTTGATCAAGGGTTACTCCAAGATACTTTGCCGACATGGACATGTTTATCCGTGTGTTATCCATGGATATCCTATCCAGGGGTGTCAAGTTCCTCTTCTTAGTGAAGGGAACTATAGTGGTTTTGTTGGGATTGACGTTGAGGCCTTCCCTTGCACACCACAATTTCACTCGCCTCAGATTACTGTTCATGATATCTGAGACAGTGTAGTCGCTTTTCCCAATAACCAAGATTGCTATGTCATCCGCATAGCCTTGGATGTATGTTCCTGACCGGCTGATTTCCGTAAGGAGATCATCTACCACCATGCTCCACAGTAGAGGTGAAAGAACACCTCCCTGTGGACACCCTCTTGTGGTTGTGACCTCCAGCGAATCACCAAGCAGGGAGCTTTGGATGCGTCTGCTTCTTAGCATAGAATGAACCCATCTTGTTACAGCCGGGTTCACCTCTCGCTCTTGCAGTCTGCGCTCTATAGATCTAAAGGAAGTGTTATCAAATGCGCCTTCTATGTCCAAGAAGGCGCACAGGGCTATTTCCTTCCTTTCCAGTGCGTCCTCGATCCTGCCCACAAGATTATGTAGAGCAGATTCACAGGATTTACCAGGTTGGTAGGCATGTTGATTTCGGTGAAGAGGTGTCCCAGAGAGCACCCCCTCCCTAATGTATCTCTCAACCAACTTCTCTAGTGTTTTCAATAGAAACGAGGATAGGCTGATTGGTCGATAAGCTTTGGCATCACAATAACTTGCTTTGCCACGCTTGGGAATAAACGTAACTCTGCTGACCCTCCATGCCTGCGGAATGTAGCCGTATGCTACGCTGGCTCTGGAAAGCTTGCAGATCAGTTGGATCAAGGCGTCAGGTCCTTCCTGCAATAGTGCAGGATAGATTCCGTCTCCGCCTGGTGATTTAAACGGGCTAAATTTGTTTATTGCCCATTTTAATTTAGAAATAGTGACAATTTTCCTGGCTATCTTCCAGTCTGCCCGGGATGCCCTTGGCCAAGAGATGTCCCCAGCTAGACTTAGACCGCCGTCTGTATTGTCACTACTTATGTTACCAGGGAAGTGAGTTTCAAGTAGTAACTTGAGCGTCTCTTCCGCTGTTTTAGTATACTCTCCTGTTGGTTTCCGCAAGGTGCCTACAGGATTGTAAGGTTTAGAAGCCATAACTTGTTGCAGTCTGGCTGCCTCCTTTAGACTGTTCACTTTGTGAGTGAATGCCTTCCAGGAATCAAGTTTGGCTTTTTTTATAGCTTTGCTGTATGTTGTGAGAGCTAAATGGTACTCCCTCCAATCACCGCTCCGCTTGGATACATTAAAAAGCCTTCTTAATTGATTTCTCTTACGGCCGAGATCCTGTGACCACCATCTTGTGTTAGGTCTGCCTGATCTCGTACGCAGAGGACAGTTATCCTGATAGCAGTCCATGATGGCATCGCGAAGCGAGGTCGCCACCCTGTCTACATCTGGAAATGTTGCAATGTCACCTTGCATGGACCCAAGAACCGTCGATAGTTGGTCCGAGTAGGACCCCCAATCCGTCGCTCTCGGGTCCCGAAAGTGGGATTTGACGGTTGATGTCTCTAGATGAAACATGATGTATTTGTGATCTGAGAGGGAGGCTTCTGTTGAAACATGCCAGTTCCCAATCAGATTTGCAATATTTTCTGTACAAAAATTAATGTCTATGACCTCGTTCCTGATTTTATTGGAGAAGGTCGGTGTATTACCTACATTAACAATTTGTAAGTTATTGGACAAGAGAAAATCAAATAATGACTCACCCCTTGTATATTTTGTATCAGAGCTGCCCCAGCCTAGGCGATGATGAGAGTTAGCGTCACATCCCACCAGAAGCTGCTGCCGCCTGACAGTAGTTGACTCCACCAGAAGTTCTAGATCTCTTGATGGAGGAGGAGTTCTGGCGTCATAGGGTAGGTAGACGGAGCTAAAAATTGGACCATCCTTTTCCTTCCCGTTGCGCCAGTGTATTAGCACCGTTGTGATGTCTCTAGAACAGAAATTCATTAGGGGCAAGCATTGCAGACCTGACCTTACTAGTATGCAGGTTCGGTTGTTATTAATTGTATTGCAGTATATAAGCTTACCTTTTGCATCTCCTAGCCCGGCAATCCGGCCTCGGTGGAGCCAGGGCTCCTGGACCAGTGCTAGGTCGATGTTAGACCTAATGAAGGTCTGACAGAAGGAGGCCGAAGCCGCCTTACTGTGATGTAGGTTTACTTGCAGGACCCTCAGCATTGTCTCTTCCTGACAAGAAGACAAGAGAGACTTGACAGAGTCCCACATGCGCCTTGCACCCTGCTGCTTTGATAGCTGTAAGGGAGAGATCATCCACAAGGAGAACAAAAGTACGACCTTTTGGGTCCTCCTTCGTTGCCAGAGTTCTCCACTCTCCGACCCTAAGGCTCAGGTTTTGTTTGCCAAGCATCTCAAGGATCCTTTCAGGAGACTCTTCCAGCTCAGCAGGTGCTCTGAAAAACACCTTAGTGGCCCGAAGAATATCCTTCTTATCACCAATGATAAGCTCGACATCCTCGCCAAGGGGTCGAATACTGGAGATGGTTTTCATCAGCCAGGATTTGCTGCTGAGATTAGAGCACGAGATGATTAGTGCTCCTTTCTCCATATAAGAGCCTGAAAAGACTGGATATGACCCGTCTTCCAGGCACTCAAATTTTGCCATAATGGCCTTTTGGACGGTCCTGCCCTGTTCCTCGGAGAGCTTGTCTTCGGGGAATCTTTTGGGCACAACTGACATTTTAGTAGAGGCTAGAGCTTCCCCAAACGAGGTACTGGGTTGCGCCGATGTCGATGCACCGTGCTCACCAGACTGTTTGGGTCTTTTCCTCTGGGTTTCAGTGGAAGGGGGAGTAGAGGCTTCAGTCCTGCTGCGCTTCTGTCCTCCCTCCATTGTATTTGGAGCATTGGCAGCTGTCTGAGCAGCACCAATGTTCCTTTTTTTGAATGAAAATTTAGGATCGTACTCCAGGCCGAACTTTTTCTTAGCGGCCAGTTTCCTCTCCTTTTTAGTCATTCTTCGCTTCCTTTGCGTCACTCTAAGCTTGACTAACTGCTGAGTAGCGTCCGTCAGCCCATCAGTGTTGCTCTGGGTGCCAGGGTTAACAGGGAGGAGTACTTCTCCTAGCTCTGGGCCAAGATTTTCCACCCCCTTTTCCACCTCCATATCCCCAGACTTCGAGCCCTGCTCATTGGCGGGCCCCCGTCCGGAGTCAGGAGGTGTTAGTTTTTCTTGATTTTGGATCAGTCCCGCGTGCTCTGGGGCCGCTACTGATCCTGGGTTTGCGGCTGAGCTTCCAGCTGGTGGCTGGTACCCTGCCGTTGTTTGTTTAAGATTATTTTTGTAGTTCTTCATAGAGATCCCACGAGTAATGCAGGGTTATAAAAGGTCCACCACACAGAGCCCGCATATGTGGTAAGGCTAAATTGAAACCGGAGGTCGCCTGGTATCCGGAGTCCGCATACTAGAGTCTAAGCTCCCCCTTAGACACGCATCCTTCGGCATATGCTGTTCCACCTTGGATTGGGTCCACAGATTGTGGGGATAGTGGGAATTAAGAATAAATGAACGTCCACAAGAGCCTCAAGCTTCTTGGGACAGAAGACAGAAGAGAGATAGGACAGATTATAGAGAGGTCAAAGAATGGTTGACGACCTCATTTTGGTTGGGGTGGTGAAAAGAAGAGGCAGGAGGGGAAGGGAGGGGGTAAGACGTCCCATGCTTTAGCCGCCTTCGGTGCCGCCATTAGGCAAAGCATCAGGCCACACCGAAAACGTTGCCCATCCTGTACCGCGGGGAGGCGCATGAGTCCGCTCTTGCTGCCACCAACTGCATCCCCGGACCAAACCGCCTTCCAGCAGGAAGATCCGTTAGGCAGTCAGAAACTAGCCTATAGTTTTACTATTAACAAATCGCTGGGACAAACTATTATTGCGGCATAAGTCTCAAAGATTCCTGCTTTACTCACGGTCAATTATACGTAGCTTGCTCTCGAGTAGAAAATCCGAAAAATTTGTGTATATATATATATATATATATATATATACCCCAGATAACAAAATGAAAAATGTTATTTAAAACAACAAGTATTACCTAAAAAGCTTTTACTTCTTATATTTTGAGGTTTATGTCCTTATATTCCAACTACCACACAATCCTATAGCCCCGGATCATCTTGAAAAAAGGTACAGTTAACTTAGTAAATTTCTACTTTGTAAAAATACTTTATTTAACTCATTACTATCATTTTTAGGGTCTTGCGCTTGATTCTTCAATTAGGTGCTAGCAGACGGGTTTGCGAATATTTTGAAATCAAGATCATATTCAACATTTATTCGTGAATAACATATATTAGAAGTCCCGGGCGAAGCCGAGTTAAACCACTAGTGTTTTCATAAACAGAAGACTACGACACTTTTGAATTTTTATTTCGTCCATGTAAACCAATGTGGTTATTGCCTACCGGGCCACTTGACGTAACAATTTCATGGACCATGATTGAGCAGTAAATAATGTTAGAGTTACTAACAATTTAAAGTTACATGGTTTATGAGTAGTAACTTCATTCATTATGATCACTCCTTGGTGGCATGGTAGCCTATATTATATCATTCTCTATTTATCAATGTACATAACCACTAGAATTTTCACTACGTAATGGTAAAATAAAACATTAAATTCACTATTGGTGAACATCGCTGTCTGGTGGAAATATTGCTTTAAAAGTGTAAACTATCTGTTGAATATTTCACTCAAATTCACGTTTATTCACATACACATGAAAGTTACATAACATTTTATAGGAAATCTCTTGAACTCTTTTGTAAAGATCATATATAATATGTATAATCATATATAATAGGGTATGCATTCCCTATTAGGAATGAAAATATTATAATATTATTACCCATTTCATCATGTATGTATTATAAACTAATTATATAATATGTATTTTTAGACCAGAAACATTCTGGTTATTTTTGTTTTGAATTTTATTACTAAACATTATTTAGGCCTACTATAAATATATACAAAGGAATTTTCAAAAAAAATTTATTTCCATCCAACAAAGACATATTCAACATATAATACAGTATGTCCAGCCTAAAAGTGGGCCATACACAAATCTACACATTTGAAGGAGAAAAAAGGTGGTACAAAATACCTTTTGGAAAATTAGACGCAGTTAACTCTATTTTATTTCACGAATAAACAAATTATTACAAGAGATGTTCGAAATAGTCTCTTCGCGTCTCTTGTTTTACATGAAATAATAATCAAATTGACTATATAACGTCCACAAAATGTTATTGTCGGAATCTTAAATACTTCTGTGTATTTTTTTTTTCTTTCAATTTGTCTACGGTTTTAGAATTATTTTTGTATACTTCTCCTTTGAAATATTTCCACTAATAAAAATCACATGAAAATAAATCATGCGAACGAGGTTGCCACAAACCTGAGATAATCGCGGGCAGTGAGCTATTAAAAGGGTAGCATGTTAAATCAGCCAGTTGGGTAAGTCAATAGTATCGCTCCTTTTCAGTTGAAAGTAGAAGTTTAAAATGTTTCAGAGTTCACAGAGGTTTTAAAAGAATAATGTGGCGACAATTCGACTAGCACAAACTTTACACTAAATTCCAAATTTTTTCCATCTTGGAATTAAACCTTATTTCACATTGTGAGGCTATTTGATGGACCAGTAAAAATTAGTGTGGCTATTTACATGGTTAAAAAACTAAAACCGCGCCCTGTTTATGAAATATAGTGTTGAGTTAAATTCACCATTCACTCTGTTATTAAATAAATCACTCGCAATACTGTACCCATTTTGCTTTGTCAGCTGAAATAAAAACTTAAACGATGATAAGAAAGTAATCAACATAGAACATTGAAAAGGCTATCTCAAAATATCCTAAGTCATGTATACAAGCTATATCTATGGAAGTATTAAAACGTCAGTTAGAATTAGACAGTACGCAATGTAAACGAAATGTTACTAAGAAACTTAAAAAACTGATACAATCCAACAAAAATATACATCCATTTATGAGAAGCTGTTTGAATTATAAGTGAAAATAAATATTTTGATGAAGGTAATTAATTGCCTTTCCTAACCGTAATTAGCCTATATGTGATTCATTATTTAGCTTATATTAATAATCCTATCTATAAACCCAAAGAAGAATTCAACAATCAATGTACGTTTTAATCTAATGTCAATAATTTAAGTTATAACTACATTTTTAATACAATTTATGTTTTGAATTATAATTAAATACAAAATTTATAAAGAACTATCATTATTTTTGTGCTTAACTATCGCCACGATTAAGTATTTAAAATTGTAATAAACCTGTTTTGGTATTATTAACAAATATCTAAAATAACTAAGTAAGACATAGATAATTATATTATTACAGTTACTTCATACTTAGAAATGAAATATAGAAATATGATACAAATATTAACATAATTTTATTTTAAAAAATTATAAACACAAAAAAACACAAATTGTTAATAAGTTATGAATAAATATCCCTTGGCTACTAGTTTGGCAAAAAGTTTATCAACACTTATTACTCAAGCTCCTGAATGTACAATTATTCACTATGCTTCATACATTTATAAGTTCAACATATTAGAGATATAGGCATATTTATATTTAATTATTTAGTCTGATTTATATTTTAAAATGTTTATATATTTATTTAATTTGTTGATCTCGGGGTAAATTGGTTGGTGCTGGCTTCCTCCAAGTTATTTACTTGACAATCAATCAATATAAAATTTATTAACTGTTGAAATAATATGCCTAATAATATTTAAAGAAGTTAAATATAGTTTATAACTTTAATTCTACCTTTGGATCAAGTATAATAGTTTTAGGGATAAAGAGGTAAATGAAATATGTATAATATTTTTATGAATAGCTGTTTGAAATTTTCTTAAAGTTTAAATAATTGTTTGGATCTTACCCAGTTGTGCAAAATATTGTTTTAACAAAATTTCTTGATGTTATAATAGGAAAAACGAAAATCAGTTACTATCACTCCCGCACAACACACATATGTAAATACTGATTTACTTTATAATAGGCCAAATTATATTTTGGTATTTTAACAGAATAATCAGCCTTATCTCCTGAAAGTCTCCTCTGACTCTAATAGAGGTCCACTGCCTTCCTTTCTCTTCAACAATTAAATTATTTTCCATAAATTAAAATTTTTACCATCTGTAAGCTC
The DNA here is from genome assembly GCA_963513935.1 of Aphrophora alni. Lineage (NCBI taxonomy): Eukaryota > Metazoa > Arthropoda > Insecta > Hemiptera > Aphrophoridae > Aphrophora > Aphrophora alni. The sequence continues at coordinate 114,737,129 of OY740768.1, read as the reverse complement.
TCACAGCCTTACATATCTTTCATAACATTGAAGGGTAATTGTTTGTTAATGTAAAATTTGGAAAGTGTATTATTTATTCAATAATGATATAATTTTGGATATGATAAAGAGATATTATTAAATCGTTATTATTTACATAAACACACTACAAATACCTTCTCTGCATCTAAATAATTAGTTTAAATACAAGTTACATATACTACCTACATGCATATTAACTTATTTGAGATTATTTAATTCCTGCTGCCAGCTGATTGCAAATACTGTTATCATGAAATGCTATAAAATAAAACTCAACAACAATTTCAGTACTTCTTATAATATTGTTCAATACACAAGTGTACGCTATGCCAACGCTGATCCAGTGACGTCACGCCTGATCAGTAAACTACATCTCCAGCACCCGCGCCATGACTCGATGGTGTAGACATTAACATAGACAGTAGCGCCTGTATGTAACTCGTAAACCCTTCAAATAGTTTAGAAAATAAATAGCAATTCAGTTCAGCTCTGCAATCAACGAAGAAAATATTTTTGACAACGTGTTAGATTGTTTACAGACTAGCTATAATTTTCTGCTGAATATTTAAAACAACTCCCGTAATCCTTAGAGAAGCGCAGACGATTACGTTTAGCATTAAACACAAAACCAGCCTCTCACCATTACTTTTACAATATCCTAACACTGCTCTTGGCAGGTAATCTAACATCCGGGACATATTAATGAAAAATGTACGTGTCCCTTTGAAGGAATTAGGACAAACGTAAGCTTAAACTACACATCCTTTCATAAGGAGAATAAAGCATATTTGAATAGAAAAAATACAATAGTACGGGTAACAACTACCGCTGTGCGTTAGGTGATCAGTCATTCAAGGTGACATTACGAACTAGAAGAGAGGCAACATGAAATAGGCGGGCCGCTTTTAGGTGGGACATAGTGTATAACTAGAAATATGCTTTTATAAATATTTTGAATGAACTGCATACCAAGTACGTTGGGAAAATTTGCAATATCCCCGACCAAAAATAAAATAAAGTAATACCTTTATAATACGAGTATTTTTGCGAAAAAATATATAATGTTTTTTTGAAGGTTACCTTCTAATAGTTATAACTATTTTATAACTATAAATATGCTTAGCTAAGTATTCCTATTGAATTTACGTTCATTACAAAAGTTTTCACCCAAAAAAATGCATAATATACTTATAGATAGTGTTTCTGTTTTAGTGGTAAAAATATCAATTAATCAATTATTGTTATTATTATATAACATCACAATAAATATGCTGAATGAATTTATAGTTCATGTGTTTTAGCCAAAAAAACATCATTTTTTTTTATTACCATATAAGTGATATCACTATAAATAGGCTGTCACGTATTCAGAATGTATTTATAGTACATATGTGTTTCAGCTGAAAATGAATTGTTCTTTAGTTTCCTTTAACTGTTATTACAAGAAATAACGTACGTATACCATTACTTGGCTGAGAATTAAATATTTCTTCAAAGCACTCAGTATCCAAAAAACGTAAGGAAGCATAGTTAATATAATTACACTTTTTTACATTTCACTGGAAATAAAGTAAAAATGTTTAAATATAGTGATATAAATTACTACATACGGAGTGCTTTGCAAAAATGTTCCGTTTAAGGCTAAACATCCCAGGATTAGGTACAAATTCTGCCACCACGGCGCAGCACCAAAATGGAGTCATTTTGTATTAATGTTTATTGGTGGAGATTTCGTCCGATTTTTATTTAAAAAACTGATTTGTAAACAGAAAAATATTACAATTTACGCTACGTAAGCCTAATTTTAATTACGTTATTGGTTAAAAAAATAATAATAAGATCTTCATGTTAAAAAAAGAAATATGCAAATCGGAGGTAGTCATTTTGTAGACAATAATTTTTAATTAATTTTACACTTTTAATATTTAAAATCGCCCGAGTGGTTCAATCGGTATCATGTTTTATACATTTAAAATAATTCCTCTTAGGGGTATGAGGGCGCGGGAGACACGAAACACTTGCAGGCCGAGGTGACTCACTGTGGCACACCCCCCCCCCCACCATGTCGCTCGTCTTACAATCCTTGTGCTGGATGACTACTATCCCGCCCTTCCACTCATGTGCTCTCGGTTATTAGTTACCGTGATTCTTCTTAGGGATTTGTTTCGTCGTCTGTTTATAATTTTTATTGGGAACGTTATTTTGTTAAACTTTTATGTTCTCCATGGATTGCCGAGGAACAACCAAATCTAAAAAAACAGATTCCTCTGTAAAGTAAATTAAGGTCTTTTGCACTGTTTATTGTTTATTTATTTATCGTTTTAATTGAAAGTATTATCGTTCTAATTATGGTTAGCAGCTTAAGCTGCTAATGCTAATATTGATTATCAGCTAATATTAGCAACTGCTAACTGTCGTATGCAATGATAAATAAGCAGTAGTGAGTAGGTTGCTAAACTAAATAGAAAGTCATTTGATCTGTTATCATCTATAGCTAGATTCGTGGAATCTATCAAGTATCAATTCGTGGAAGTGTCGGCTTCGCACAATAACAGTATCTGTCTGGACTTTGTTAGTCTTTTGTATAAGTCTGGTCAAATATAAATATACAAATATTATATAGTTTAATTTGTGTTCATTAATTTCAAATTTTTATTAAAGTATTGTTTCTCTCTCTCTCTCTCTCTCTCTCTCTCTCTCTCTCCCCCTCTCTCTCTCCCGGTATATATAAATTTAATTAATATTTGTGTAACCCAAAAATATCTTTCTATCGTTTCGTTTGTACTTTTTTGTAGCAAATAAGTTTTTTCGTTTGTTATAGTTTTGGTTAAAAAATATATTCTGTTTGTTAAAAAGAATTTTCTGTATTAGCTTAACATCAACCATTTTCAATTTTATTAGTCCTTTAGACAAATTTCTTTTGTATAAGACAAATAAATTATAAATATACAAGTCAAAGCAGTTAAACAAATAAACAGCAACAACAAATTAAAATCATTCTTGTAAAATGTATAATCAATCCACAAAATAAGCTCTATTTAAACCAAAATTTACATATCTCAATTTACAACCCACAACCTAAATCTATGCCTTAGTTGTTGAAAAATACAATTGTGTAGCCAATGTCAACAACATACAAAATTAAATTACAATACTCAAACATTCCACAAAGCCAAGTGTCTGTTAAATTAGTTTCCATTCATCATTGTATTTAACTGCTAAATCCGTATTCCTGCTTCTTTTAAATGTTATCAGAATCAGCTGTCAAAACAGTTGAAAATACTACCATCAGCTAGTATAAGTTCTGCTAATGGTTAAGCAGCTATTTGTAGTTGTTAGGAGTGCTCTGCAACTGCTAACGTTCGTTAGCTGCTTGGAATTAGCTGCTTTGCTAATTAGCACCACATCACTACAGGAGGGGCCGCGCTTCAGAGCGGCTGGGCAGTATGGCGGTGCGCCACGCGGAAGGGGGGCGCGGGGCGTGAGAGAAATAATGATAGTATATTTAAAACACGATTCCGATAGGACCATTTGACCGATTTCATATCTGAAAACGGCAAAATTCGTTTAAAATTATTATTTAAAAAATGACTACCTGCGATTAAAAATAATGATAATAATAATAATATTTTTGCTCAACAACTTTTTTATTAAAAAAATCTAAAAAAGTTTCACCTTCGTAGCGTAAATATTTTATTGATATTATTTACAAAATAACTTACAAAACAAAAATCGGACAATAATTACGCAAATTATCAGTAATGCAATTTTGCCGCAGAGGTGCTGCTATCTACCGGGCCAGAAACACAACTTTTTCAGGGATGTTTAGCCCGGCTAAAAACGCGTGTACTCAAAGTGACTGAAATATTCAACCGTTTATTTTCTTTGCAGCTGTTATTACTACATAAAAACACTGCAAATATAATAACATACTTTTTCTGAATCTATTTATTACAGATAAATTGATTGTAAAAATGTTTGATTTTCTGACTTAATAAATACACGAGCCATATTTTTTTGAGAAAAAAGCACCGATTCTCTGTTTACCTCAAGGCGTTATTTCCATATATGTAATATGACTATAAATATGCTTACACAGAATTCCTATTCTGAATGTATGTTCTACATAGAAAATTTAGTTGTCTCAGGCAATAACACGTATTCCAAAAGTGTTATTACTACATAATATCATAATAAAAATACAGTACCTATATATTTATTCTAAATAAATTTACTACATTATTATTACTCACATATTGTTGGTTGTAATAAGTGTATTATGGGTGAAAATATCAATATAACGCCGTACAAGACTGTTCTTTACAATCATCTTCATAAATATACATATTGTAAATAAATCACTAGAAATATGATTAGTTATGTATTCTGAATTAATTTACTCAATACATTATTACATACTGCTTTGAACAAATGTTTTATTTTTCCAGCTGAAATATATACGTACGTTAAAATCACAATACTTCTATTTTGGAAGAAAATATTAAATAGAAGCTATTTTTATTTCTTCCAATACTCACGTGTGTACTTTAATTTATAACTGAAAATATCAAACCTTTCTGTACAGAAGTTAGAATGCTGTAAATTGATTGAGAATGCATATACACATATTTAAAAGGATAATATCACTTACAACAAACAAAAACTTTTGTCGGGGAAAATCGAAGAAATTATCGAATCACTTCTTTTTTGAATGACATTTAAAACATTTCGTGAGCAAAACATTTAAAATTTCGATCACAGTGGTTTCAACAGGACGACGTACTTGCACTGCGAGGGCGTCACTTCATCCAGACTTTGGGAACTGTTTGGTATCCCGAGGGACTGAAGTTCCTCATCCTTTCCACTCTCCAGACTTCACTCCACCATTGTGGTGCTGGAATAATGGATCATGTTTGAAGAAAACTTAGTATGCCGTCAGTTCATTCATAAAAGATATTTAAACATATTTGTAAGAATATTATATTATAATAATACTTATATGGCAAAGAAAGGAAAAGTAATGTTTTCTAGCAAAATATGCGTACATTACATACTAGAAAAATGCATTTTTTTTTTCGAAATATGTATGGAATCATAATTATAGTGATAGGTTGTAGTTTAGTTATAACTCCTGTTAGTAAACAAAGAACCTTTGATTTTGGACCTAAACAAACATACAAAATGTTTTTGGCTGGAAAATCCATAAACTAAGGCAAATACAGTAAGTTCGTTATAAATAAGTGTTTTTGACAAGCAAAAGGGTTTTTTTTTAGTAAAATTAAACGGTTAACCTGACAAGCTACTATCAAAATTGAGAATTATTTATAATAATTATAGGGAAGATAACAACTACTATACTTTGTTTGGGTCTTTTTGTCTTCATTTAAGCGAAAATGTTAGAGTCAATTTTGAGAAAACGGAATTTTGTGTTTCAGTTTTACAGCATCTTCAAAGTTTTGTGTTAGAAGAAAAACGAGCCTCGATTTGTCCACATACCAATTTGATCAAAATCAATGCTCTTTGTTTCCGTTTTAGAGAAGAGCACAGACGAGGGATATCTTTCACTTTCTCGGGCTCACAGAGTAGGTAAGCTCAAAATTGTTATTTCTCCAACAAACTTGAAATTGTTGTTTTTTTACGCAACACATAATTTTTTCTGTACTGTACTGGTTATATGTAAGAAAGTACCACAACGAAATCCAATAAAACATTTGATTTACAACGTTTTTATAAAATCGAAGACCTAATAAAATCATTTCGGTTTCACGACGAGTAGGCTGTGATCTTCCAAATTTATTAGATAGGTCAGTTATTTTAGTTTCGTACATTCTATAGGCTATTTTACGTAAATATATTAATTTTTGTAATATATTTACATTGCTTTCATTTTCATTTCATTTTATTGTAATATCTCTTAAAAACAATGAAAAATCAAATTAAAAGTTAAATCTAATGAGTTTTAAAATTAACATACAATTCCACCCAACCGTACAAATAGCAAATTATTCAATAATGTAAAATAATATTTTCTGCCATTAGTTTCTGTTTGTCGAAACTGTTTTAAATTTGTTGCCTAGGTTACAGCACATTCCAGATTATAAAACCACTAAACAATAGAGATTCTTCAAATTGTTACAGAAAGCAGCACCACACTGTATACAATAAATTCACCGATATTTTGTTACATGAAAGTTTGTGAAAGTGGTTTAAATGCTTACTCACCATACGTTGACGGTAATAGTGAAAACGCGGTTGTAAGAAAAATCGTTGGAAATTTGATACAAATAGCAGCACAATACAGGATAGAACATAGTAACCTATATTATGCCTTCCACTATTTCCAAAGTATTATTTTGCAGACAAAAGTACCAAAGGTATTGTTTAATTTGGAACTTTAATTTATTTATTTAATTTGAAGGTAAAACGTGGAAATTTAAAAAATTAATCTAACTTATTAAACCTGATATTTTATTCGAAGTGGGACAGTACAAAAATGTATGATTATTTTGTCATACTTTACTGAAAAAAAAAAGTTGATAAAGAACTTTACAGATTTCATTCTTTTACTGTTTAGATTACTTTTCTCGTAGTTTTTAATAAAAAGATTGAGCAGAATTTTGTCAAAAACCGAAAATCTTTAATCGTTTACAAAAATTATTTTTTCTTTTAACAATGAGCAACAAAAATTGTTAAAAGATTTATTTTTATAATGAATTCATTCATTTTTGCACCGCTATTGAAAATGGTGAAGGAAGAGCCTAAATAAATTTAAACGCAGACTTTTATCATTTTTATATGACAAGTCCCTTGTTCATGCTAATTTTTTAGTTCACTTCAAATACTAAGGACCACTTTCCATAAATGGATTATTTTTATAACTTTATACTTTTATTTACGAAGTAACAGACATTTCTAACATTTACGACATCATTTTCGAAGTTCTCGACGTTTTGAGACACCTACAACATTTTCAAAATTACGCCTGTTTTTTCTGTGGAATTTTTCTACCATCTTAATAAGCTGATGTCATAACCATAACTGTGAGGGGCAAGCATGACTCTGTTATAGGGGAGAGAATGCAGAAAGCCATTAACATAACAAAAAACTGGTGTCTCAAAGAGGGCATGAATATAAACCCGTTAAAGACCACTATTGTTCCATTTACTAAACAAAGGAAATTAAACTTACCTAGCTTTCACCTAAGTGGAACCACAATTCCCCTCTCTAAGGAGGTAAAATACCTTGGGGTGACACTGGACCAAACGTTAACGTGGGAGTGTCACCTATCTAAGACGACCAACAAGGCCATTAAAACACTTTGGTCGTGCCGCCAAATGGTTGGCAAAACGTGGGGTCTGAATCCCAGAGCTAATAAACTGGATCTACAAGCAGGTCATTAGACCCTCTATCCTCTATGCGTCAGCAGTTTGGTGGAGGAAGGTAGACCAGAGTACCGCACAAGCAAAGTTGGCTAAAGTGCAAAGACTAGCATGTCTAAGCATCATAGGTGCCATGAAAACAACACCCACTGCCGCGATGGAGATCCTTCTAGGTTTGGATCCCCTACCGGTTGCAATTAAGGAGGAAGCTATGAAGCAGGTCCTCAAACTACATGAGGAATACCATTTCAAAGTAGGAAACCTCAAAGGACATCTGGAAATTCTCAGAGCCACTCCTTTATTGGATATGGCTGCTGCAAGTGACCAGATGAAAGTAAAAATGATCTTTGATCACAAATACAAAGTTCGCTTCCCCATCAGGGAAGACTGGACGGGAGGCACGGAATGTGTGCCGGCGAACTCCCAAAAATGGTTCACAGACGGATCCAAAATGGAAGTTGGTGTGGAGGCAGGAGTGGTGGGACCAAGGTTCAAAAGACATGTGTCCCTCAGTGCTGACGCCACCATCTTTCAAGCAGAGGTACATGCCATCCATTTGGTGGCAAATCATCTGATTACTAAAAACCAATGTAAACAGAAAATTAGCATTATGTCGGATAGTCAAGCGGCATTAAAAGCACTTCAAAGTAACAACTTGAGATCAAAGATGCTTCACGAGTGCCATCAGGCCCTAAACCAGCTGGCGGACAAGAATAAAGTTGAACTTGTCTGGGTGCCAGGGCATGAGGGAATAGCAGGCAACGAGGAAGCAGATCAGCAAGCTAAACTTGGTGCATCTAAACCCTTTACAGGGTCATCTCCTATGTATGGATTTGGCCCTAGGGACTACCAGGAGGTTATTACCAACTGGGCCAACAAAGTAATCAACAGAACCTGGAATACATTGCCGGGTCTTATACATTCCAAGAAGTTCTTTAGCCCTAAAAAAAAGAGAGAGGGAAGGAAGTGCTAAACCTAAGCAGAAGAAAGCCTAAACTCCTCTGTGGCATACTAACAGGACATATCCATTGCAGGTATCACTTAAATAAAATGGGCCTGGTGGACGATGATACTTGCAGGTACTGTGGTGAAGAGGTGGAACACATGGAACACATCATCATGGAGTGCCCAGCCTTATGCCAAAAAAGACAAATCTCTAGAATTCATCTTCATTTCGGAAGAAGAATTACTAAACCTCCCGACCAAGGGTTTCATCAATTTTGTTAAAGACATAGATCTCTCCTGAGTCCAACAAGAGGGGGGCACAAAAGATCTAACTAGGTCGCAGTGCAGGAGGTATTATAAAACACTCTCCCCAGTCTTAATAAAAAAAATAAATTTTAAATCATCTTAATAAAGAGTTAACACAAAATTAGCCTAAAGGGTGGGCATAAAGTAAATTAACGATTGACCAAAAATGTATGATAATTTGTATTATAATCCGTTTTTGATAAAAATTTATAATTAAATGTTTTTCATTTTAGAGTGCCGATTTTGAATTTGGCATCCGTCAATGGATACGTCAACCTTTTTTTTTTTTTTTTACTAACCTTCTCTTTTTTATTTCTAATGATAAATGTAACATAATGTACCTTATGTTATCATTCCACGCTTTACTTAATTTTTTGTAAATCAGTTTCTTACAACAAACCACGGTTAATCAGATTGTGTTTCTATGTATGTTTTGGTGGCCCTATCAACTTTTTACTTTCAAGTTACGTATAAGGCAAAAATTAATCTGGAGCTAGAATTTCAATTTTCTACAGCTCTCAGTGTTTTAGCACATTTAGATCATTTTCAGCATGATCTCTGCCTGTTTATCCATCAGTTTATCTATATATTTGCCATCATTTCAAGAACAAAGAATCTGATTGAGGTAGAAGTAATTAAATTTTAAACTAATCCACTTAAGCAGTAGGAGTGGAAATAGTGGTTGATTACAAAGTTAAGAAAATTGTTACAATGAGTCCGTAAAGTATACTTGTTATTTTTGAGCTCATAATTCGAAATTCACATTGGTTTCTATGTAACTTTTGTATCCCAAAATCCTAAAGAATTTTAAATCGAGTTTTTTTTGACTGAGCTTGATGGAATTTTAAAATGTTTTAATTAAAATGTTTAATGTGGTAGCAACATCTGCCTAAAGTGTGTTCTGACTACATAGACCTTATTAAATACACTTTCTACAAACATACCAATAGTGTCATGGGGTAATGAGGAAAGAAAATATTAGCAAAAATAAATGTCCATTAGAATTGACAAAACATAAATTGAACTGGATTAAGACTTTTTAATTTCAACCACATACACCACACTCACGAAAGAGCAAACCTAAAACTCTTCAAATTATATCCACCGCTCAAAAAAACAAGTTATCTTTTGTTGAGATCGATCACCATGTTATAAAGGTCACTTATTCGTGAGTATCTTTACATACACAACTCCCGTTGGGGGACACACTGGGGATATCCACATCCGAAGACTACATCTATTCCAAAACAAAGTTTTAAAAATAGTGAATAAAGCACCAATATGCACAAAACTTAGAACAATACTCAAAGGCTTAAATGTGACTTTTCTCAAACACATCCAACATCTAACAGTAAACCATTACAAATTGGCTCACTCACACCCTACATCTACACTAATTTCCTCACCTGACAGATACAACACAACATCTGATAAATACAGAAGACTGCTGTCCCACAACAGAACTTAAACCCCTGCTGATCCTGTAATGCCAACCACATCCTTATTATTATGACATTTGCCTAATCATTATGCCTATCAGATCAGTGTCAGATAAGTAGATGCAATGCAGATGCATGAGACAAGGCTCTTGCAGTCCAAGAGAAAATGTTGCTTGCAACTCCTTAATAATTTCTTTCTTGGAAATGTGGCAATTAGAATGCAGTTTTAAGCAAATTGCCTCTTTTGCATGCTTATTTCAGTTTTGAGTAGGCAGCAGAATAAGAAGGATGCATACAGTGCAATCCCATATTAAATATAAAACAAGATATTTGTAAGGTAATCCTTTCCTTCATCTACACAACACCCTGATCAGAACTCTTGCATGATCTGTCTTTAGATTATCTTTGTCCAGACTGTGTCCCAGCAAGGACTTTACCTCACTCTTAACGCATTTACATAACGCTCTGTTTTTCCACATTATCTTCTGGACATCTCCTTAAAAATAGCTTATTAGCTTGGTACATAGAAAAACATTCCTGAATCCTTGTCCTATACGATAAAGATATTAAGAGGAAGGGAGGTGGTGTTTAGTGAGTAAAAATTTCATATTTTTTGGAAGATCATATGTCTCCCTTTGTCTTTTGAAGATGTTTCACCTTTCCTACGTGTGGTGAAATTAGGGTATGTAAAATTTTGTAGAGATAGGAATTATAAACTGACTTAGATAAGGGTTAGGAGTGCCATTGATGTCCATACATAATTTAAGGAAATATTTAAAGGTTGTAATTATCAACCCTTGTTGCCTTCTTGTCTAACGAAATTTCAATAACAATATTTTTATGCCTTAGAGATTTAGAGAAAAATTTTGGTAAAGGTTAAATATATTAAAATCAACAGAGGTATCTCCAACTTTACGTAGTAGAAGGGAAGGGAGACACTATTTTGGAAGAGAATGGATACGGAAAATAAAATTAATCTAGGTAAAAATCAATCAAATAAAGAAAAAAAGAATTGCTTTAAAATACAAATCAATACACTCAAAAGTTCAGGCATTATTAAGAGAGATTATAGAAATATTTGATTACAAAATAGGGCTACTTAAGGACATGGCAGAACAACTTCCGTATACTTAAACCTAATTCTGTACCAATTTCACAAAGGCAAGGTCTATTCCCTATGCGATAGTTAGTTCAGAAATTAATAAATTGGAATAAGGGAGTATATTAACAAATATTGACCAAAGTACATAGGCTATACCAGTAGTTCCCGTTCTTGAAACTAATGGTAGTAAATATTAAATTATGTGGTGATTACAAACTTATTATAAATCCTCAATTTATTGTTCCTGAAAAACATATTCCTAGAATCGATGATATTTTATCCAGAAAGGAATATTCTACTAGTTTTTCAAAAATAGATATTTCCGAAGCATATCTTTACATGCCAATTAGAAAGGAAGGGTGAAAATTATTAACTATCAATTCAAATTAAGCCCGGATATAACAAGGCTTCCTTTGACATAACAAATCTATATACCAATGTACCAATTAATGAAACGATAACCATTCTAAAAACAACCTTACATCAAATAGCAAACTTAACAAAGAAGCAATAACTGAATTAATAGACTTACTACAACTATGCCTCCGACAAAAATATTTTTCCTTTAACAATAATATCTATAAAATAATGGCCTAGCAATGGGATCTCCTTTATCTGGAATACTAGCTAAAATTTTTCTCCAAGAAATAGAAAAACAATATATAATGAACACCAACAACAAATTCCATAAACAAATATATATTATTACAAATATGTTGATGACATAATCTGTATGTTCAATGATAGGTACTACTAGGAAACAACTGGCCAACTTCAATAAATACTTAAACAATACCCATCCTTCACTCACTTTCACCTCTGGATTAGAAAACAATAACCAATTAAATTACTTAGATCTCACCATCATCAAAACAGACGCTAACCACAACTTCAAGATATACAGAAAACCAACCCTAACAAACCATACCATCCATTCTCGATCTAACCATCCACATTCTCATAAAATGGCTGCTTTTAATAGCTATGTCCACAGAGCACTCTCAATACCCATGAACACAGCAGATCTCCATGGGCGTACCCAGCGAGGGGCAGGGGGGGCAGCTGCCCCCCCCCCCCCCTGGAAGCAAAAAAATAAATCTTTATTATACATTTTGTTGCTGGAATTTAATACAATTCTTGAAATAACTATTTCAATAATCAATTGTATATTGAATGACCATGGCTTGCCCCCCCCCCCCTAGTTTTGATCCTGGGTACGCCCTTGCAGATCTCAATGATGAAATTAACATTATTAAACAAATGGCAACAGCCAATGGATACAAAGCTTCCATTGTGGATAATTGAGTCCGAAAACAGAAATTAAATACTATCAAAATTCAAAAACCATTAAATTCTGGAAAAGATTTAGGAAAACCAAAATTTGTGTCAATGAAATACAGCAGCCATCTTGAACATCCTATTCGTAACATTTCTTCTGGAAGTCTGAACTGGAGCCTTTAACTCAAACAATAATATAACACCAATCGACCCCTACACAAAATGTGGTGTATATTAACTACACTGTGACAGTTGTACAGTAGTAAACAGTATATTGGAAGGAGTTTTAAAACCAGATTTAAAGAACATTTGCCTCATAACAACATATACAAAGTCAGCTTCAAGTATGCCGAACACCTAGTAAACTATAACCATAAATATACTAACATTGAGGAAAATCTGGAAATACTTCACGTATTAAATAAAGGCAGAACCATGGATGTATTAGAGGAATATCAAATTTACAAACATTCCAAAACCAACCTGGAGAGTTTATTGAATGAAAAACTAAATATTGCATCCAACTGTTTGTATGATACTCTAACCATCCTCGATAAGAATATCAAAGTCAACAAAATCTAACATACTGCATCAGTACCACCAACTATGTTAACTACAGCAACTATGTGGCCAAATAAACATTATTTTTAATTTAACGTGTACAGTAATTTGATAGTACCAATTCGTATTTTGTTTTTGTGCATTGTGTAATAGTGTTTAAATTTTCAAAGTGTTTTGTTGTCTGATGATGGTATGATAGTACCGATACTGCTGTAACAAAGGATATATCCGAAATAGACTGCTTGACATAAATACTAATATTAAAACAATAAAGCTTTAGCTCGTTCATATGTTTGGTGGACTAATATTGACGTGGATATTAAGAATTTAGTACATAAGTGTTCAGGTTGCCAACATATTAGCAATAATCCTGCTAAAGCTCCAATTCACCACTGGATATACACGTCAAGGCCAATGGATAGAATACAAAAAATTTGTACGCTACTATGGGTATTATTAATTTTTTATTGTTGATTCTTAAGGCAAATGGCCAGAGATTGTAGTTCTTAAAAATATTACCCTGTTTGAAACAATTGATGAATAGATTTTTGTGTGCATTCAGCACACCAGATATTGTTTCTGATAATCAAAGTCAGTTCACTTCACATTTATTTCAGTAATTTCTCATGGAATATTGTATTAAACACAAAGATCAGCTCCATACCACTCTGCAATGAATAGCCAGGTAGAATGATATGTTCAGGATATGAAAGAGTCTATGAGATCAATGCAATATGATGAAGGCCCTAGTGAAATAAAAGTACAACGTTATTTGATGGCGTACAGGAGAGCACTCCACAATACTACAAGCTACTCTCCAGCCCATTTATTTATTGGTCGTTTTATTTGCTCAAAACTTCATTTTCTTTTCGCTAGTCTGTGCATTAAAATTAACACTTCTAAACTAGAGGCAAATAACTCCTCAAATAAACATGTTGAGTTTTGAAACTGTTTATTTTAGAAATTATAATTGAAAAAACAAATGGTGTTTTGTAAAAGTTTTAAAACCAAAAGGTACACAAAATTACAAGATTACTACAGGAAATGGAATAACACAGTGACACTTCAATCAAATGAGAAGTGCAGAAACATTGTTTCCTGAAAATTGTTCCATAGATATTATACCTTATATAAGAAACAATACTACGTACAGTAGTCAGTTTCAAATGATGGTAAATAGAACAGGAGAACCAACAACAGAGGGAGACAATGTTTCAGTTGCAAATTACTTAATTTTTCTTCTATAGATACTCAACATTCAACACGATCACCAAGGATACTAAAACCTATTCTACATCTTAATCTGTAGCAACAGCTTAACTTGGGGAAGGTATTAAGTTACGTACATTCAATATTGAGCTGATTACAATCTTGTGTGTTTCCTGTATTGTTGTATTAAGTTTTGAGTAAATGTGTTCTAATTATTATAAATGTTTGACAATCAATGTTTACTTATGAGTAATTTATTATTTCTGTATATTACATAACAATACGAAATAAACTATGAAAAAACAATGGTCAAACCTTGTCATAGTACCATGTACAAAATTTAATACGCTAAATAAAAGATATTCTTCATTACCTCCCCATATATTGCGGTTCTTGTACTGCGGATTATTGAAACTTAAAATTAATCCTAAGAAGTTAAAATATCTCAAATTCGGAACTAGATATTTCAACCAAATTTTGGTCTACTGTGGAAGTTTTATAACCCAAACTAAACGGCATTAAAAGAAAACTAAGTTTACAAGCAACTGAAACAATACAAAAATTAACACAACATTTAAACAAACCAAAAAACCATGAGTCATTTTCATTCTTAAGAATTGTGGGAGATGGTGACCAATATGTTTTAATTGGGACCTTAAAACCCTTAGATGACCGAAGGTACTAATAAGTACCACCTTTATTTTAGTGCTGTAACTTACCATGTATTAAAATTGTAAAGCTTTGTAAGTACCATAGGTACTTTCTAGTACCATTATTCTTTAAGGGAATGTTGAATTTAGTAGGTTGGCTGCAATGATTAAACATCTGTTGTCAGTTAAATGTCATGTAGCCATGTGTTTTGAGTGCCTACTTATGAATGAGATGTGTTTACACTTTTAGCCTTATAGTATGCAAAAACTGGGTGCAGTTGCTTTATTTTATAATTCCCTATAGTTTTAACTGTGGTTTCATTCCATTTTTAGTGTGATTACTTGTGTTTTATTTGTGAAAACTGTATGGAATTAAAGTGGACTCAAAAGTACCAAAGGGTCCTAAGCAGGGTATTGTTACATAACCTATATCATATACTGTTTTTGTTGTTAGTAACTGAATGAACTGAACATTTTTAATGATTTATTATTTGAGAATTAAATTAATGAACTATTTTAATTATTAAAATATTCTAAAAATCCATTTACTTTGGTTTTATAAAGTTGTTAGAATTAGAGGTTATAAAATCTAGGCCTATTTTATGAATAAAACATGGATCGTTATTTGACTGATGACCAACTGCTTCAAGTCCTGGATACAGAAATATAATTAGATAATACTGTTCACACTGATACAGAGGATGATGATGATGAAGAAACTGAAAAGAGTGAAGTAAATATTGATAACTTGCATAGGCCTACAAACACATTTGATTTAGTTTTTGATTCAGAAGTCACTAGAGTTAGACATTTTTTTAAGGATAATATTGACACTCATGAGCCTACTACTATTTATGAATGATGTAAATGACATAAATAAGCCTACTGAAAATGAAATGATAGTAACTGCCTTATTAATAAACAATAATATTCCTCGCAAATCTACTGTAAATGAAAATGTTGTACCTACATTATCAGTTAACCATGATGTGCAACCTTCCACATCTAGTTGTACCAGTGAAAAACGAAATAAGCTCCCTGAAATAAATAAGAGGTCGAAAAAAGTTGACAAAGCAACAGAAACTTTAGATTATAATTTACCAGAAGGAGTAGATAATATTATGTTTACCAGTTGTAAATCAGCAACTGATATCATTGTTGAAATGGATCCTGTTGTATCCAATGCCATGTCTAGGAATAGGTTTGATAAAATTCTGTGTAACTTACATGTTAAAGGCTACATTTGAACAAAATTATATCAAAATCGTCTTTGTTAGCAATCATCTTTGTCTTATGGCAGTTACCCTTAAATTTTGTATTATCGAATATATATCCATACCAAAAAACCATTATTTTTATAAGTCATGGGACAAAACTGATATTACCATCAAAAACCTATTAATGATTTGTTGACCATCACATAACTTCTCTGCGCTAAGAATATGTGAAAAAGTAAACGAAATACTTAAAAACATCACCTTAAAATATGTTAAATATCTAAAATAATAGCTGGAATATTTATTCAAATATTTCAGTCAAATTTAGTACCTAATAAATTGGGTTAACAAATTCATGGAATACAACATGAGTAAAAATCCTGGAGTAATCACAAAATAGTTGATGGTTAAAACAGTTTTTCAATAGTTATTCTTATCTAGGTAATAAAGTTAGTTTACTTATAAACAGTGGAATACTTTCTCAAGCACCTATTTACAAAATCAAGTACAAAACAAACTCAAACTTTAATCAGTTACCTTAAAAAAAACTGGACATACCGTATTTTTTAGTTTTTATTTATCATGAATAATATTATCGGGGAAGATATCCAATTAGAGTTCTTTGAAAGCTTTAACTTTAGAAAAATTGTTAAAACCAATGTTCAGAAATTAAAATTTTGTGTTTTAGTTTAATAGCAACCTCTCATTTAAATTTATAGTTAAGAAAAAGCCGACCATTATAGTTATTAGTCTACGGCCATAATATCAAAATTTAGTCTTGGCCCACATACCAAATTTGATCAAATCTGAGCTCATATTTCGGCTTCGAATCACAACACAGGTGAAAAACGACAGACATATTTCCAAAAACTACTTTTTGGGTCACAGGATGAAATAACTCAAGCCTGTAAAACTCAATGGATAGATGTAAAACTCAATGTTTTACTTACCTATCTTTGGTCTTGGCTTTGGGAAGCATTAGCCATCATTGTTGATCATTTAGCACTACCCAGGAGACACGTACAGCAAGATCAAAGGTTACAAAATCAGCTGTCTACATAAATCCAGGCAGATTGCTAGTGGCATTCTGGTAGGCGTAAGGAACAGCCTTACCCACAAATTCAAAATCATCAAGGGAATGACGGACAGAGACAAATCAGAAATGGTACAAGTGGAGGCGTGGAAGGGCAATGTCAAGTACTCCATCTATGGAATATATAGCCCACCTAACAATTCTGGCCTAAACATGGACATACTGAGGGTAACAATAAGAACAATTATATCTGGCGATTTCAATGGACATTCAAGACTCTGGGGATATCAAGACAGAAATGCAGCAGGAAGGGAAATAGAGAGCTTTATCCATTCTCACCCAATCCAACTCCTGCATGACCAAAACAACAAAAAAACATACATCCATTATTCAGGGACATCTTCAAATCCTGACCTGGCAATGGCATCAAGCGACATCTATAACAACACAACCAAATATGTCTTAGAGGATGAAGGCAGTGGGCACAGAGCGGTTGTTACCAAAACAACAATGACGACTCTGGACAGATGCAAAAATATCCAGCACAAATCATGGAACTTCAAGAAGGCAAACTGGAAAGACTTCCAAGAAGCTGTAGAACTGAGAGTGGATGAGATGAAAGAAGAGGATTGTGCTGAGGTGCAACTAAAACAATTATGTAGTGTACTGCTAGAGACCGCAAAACAACACATTCCCAGAGGAAGAACTAAAAACTACAAACCCTTTTGGAGTAAGGAGCTTGAGGCCATGAAAGAAAGAAGAAACTTGCTAAGAGATAGAGCAGACAATTCCAACAGCATGGATGATGTGCAGGAATGGCGAAGAGCAAACGCACTATATGTCAGAGAGTTGCAACAGGCAAAAAGAAACAACTTCTCCACCTTTATTGGACGGCTGAACTATAGAACAAACAGTAGTAAAGTTCACAGATATATAAACACCTTGACAAACAAATGGGAAGACAAACCAACCAATCCAATGAAAGGGACATCCAGGCCATTACACTGCAACCACGAAATTGCCAGGAAATTTAACACCTATTACAAAGAAGAACACAAACTAACCCACAAAAATAAAAAACTTGATAAAACAGTTAAAAAACAACTCAAAAACAAAGACAAGCAAAACCTCGACATTTTCTCGCAGGCATATACCACTGCTGAATTGGATGTTGCAATACAGAAACTTAAAAACAAAAAATCTCCTGGCCCTGATAAGATCCATCCTGAATTCATCAAGAACCTAGGAGAAAGAGGCAAAGCATTGTTACTTGGAATCTTTAACAAAGTATGGACTGGAGCATCTAGCATGCCAACAATGTGGAAGAAAGCAGTCATCATCCCAATCAAAAAGCCAAAAACATCAGGCGAAGAAATGAACAACTATAGACCAATTTCCTTGACATCTGTGATTGCAAAAACAATGGAAAGAATGGTTGCTGCAAGGTTACAATGCTACCTGGAAAACAACAACCTGATATCGAATAATCAAGCAGGATTCAGGCCACACTGCACACCCATGAACCAGGTGTTGAGATTTACACAGAGTGTTAGGGATTCCTTCAACAGAGGAGAATCAGTATTGGCCGTCTTCATTGATCTAAAAGGTGCCTTTGACACAGTATGGAGATCTCAGCTATTAAAAAAGATTAAAGATCTACGTATAGGAGGTAACATGCTACATTGGCTTAAACAATTCCTAAACCAAAGGTGGGTATGCACTAGATGGAAAACAGCAACATCAACATTCACACAAACACAAGTAGGCCTCCCACAAGGAGCTATCCTCAGCTCATTATTGTTCAATATATACATAAATGACCTACCAAAAGCCTTACCTCAAGATAAACTCAATTTTGCAATGTATGCAGATGACATACTGATATGGACGGCGAGCAACAACAAGAATAAGAATATTTTTGACTCATTGAGTGGTAAGATGAATGCAGCACTGAGGGCAATGGCAGAGTGGAGCGATGATAACAACATGAAGATTAACATTCAAAAGACAAATTACCAACTCTTTTCATTAAAAACAAAGACACAGGAAATACAACTTCAGCTGAAGGACACGGCAATTCAGCAGAGTGGGGGAAACAAGTACTTGGGGGTCATCCTGGACAAGAAACTGAACCTAAAAGAACATACTAATTACATCACATCAAAAATCTCCTCCAAGAGTAATATATTGAAGAGACTTGCAGGAAAAAAGTGGGGAGGAACACTGGACTTGCTTAACCAAACTTACAAGACATATATTAGACCAAACTTCTTATATGGTGGGGAGGTCCTTGCCTCAGCTGGCAATGATACTATGAGGAAACTTGAAACAAGCCAGAACAACTGCCTACGAATAGTAACAGGAGCAGTAAAATCTACACCAATTTCAGCTCTACATGCTTTCACAAACACCAAACCACTGTCTGATGAATACAAATGCCAAACAATCATAACCTACGAAAAAATTCTACACAGAAAACACAATAACCCCTGGATTGTGGAACCACTGGTGGAGCAGAAGCTAAAGACACAAACGAGCTTTAAACACCTAGCGCTTGAATGGAGACCGGACAGTTCAGCAGTTGAACAACCGGCACAGTTGAAGAATCCACTAGACTACATGAGTTACAAGATCCGCACACAACTCACAGAACCAGTAAACAAAGCTAATGACAACCCAGTCAGGGTCACCCAAATATCCTTGGAGACTATCAACACTTGGTACCCTTCAGACCAGTGGTTGCGAATATATACAGACGGATCCAGATTTGAGGGAGAAACGGGAGCAGGAATACATTGTGAGCACTTCTCTCACTATTTTGCATTAAGTTCAGCCGCTACTGCATTTGAGGCAGAGTTGTTTGCAATCAATGAAGCACTTAGACAATTAATAATGAGACCTTGGCTGAAGAACAACACAGTGATCCTGGTCGATTCCAAGTCTGCATTGCAAGCAATCGCTAACAATGACTTACACACAAGCTCTTTAATTGAATCCATCCAGAGCAAGTACAAGGTGGTAAAAAATCTTACCAAGGAAATAATAATGCAGTGGATTCCATCTCATAGAGGCATAAAGGGCAATGAGCTGGCGGACGAGTTGGCCAGACGTGGAACCCACATAGTGCAGAAGCCAAGAAGAGTGCACACACTTAAATCAAGGATCAACTCCCTCAAAAGTGTATGACAAATGGAATTTGCCAGTAGAGTCAAGGAGGATATCAAGAACAAGCCGTATGAAGACATAATTAACCTGTACAAAGAAGTCAAAGACCTACAGAGAGGAGAATCAGTTGCAATGTTTCGTCTTGCAACCGGACATGACTGCCTGGCTGAACACCTAAAAAGACTAAAAATACTAGACCAGGACAAATGCACATTATGTGATTGCCCAAACTCCATCATGAACAAGGACCATCTTCTGGTCTGCAGGAAGCTGGACATGGACAAGCAGAGGAGGAAGGATTTGACTGGTCTGTACTGGGAGGCACGACAAAGGATGGCGTGAGCCAACTGGAGCCATTTGATAACAACAACAACAACAACTTACCTATCTTATAACTTTATCTATACTGTATCATCTACCATTAATGTACAACGTTTTTAGACTAACACAGATTTAATACAATGTTAAAGGTGTTTTCAGTTTTACTATATTTGGGCTTATAGATAATATATATATATATATTATGGTTGGGGAAAGCCACCTTATGTGGCTTTAAATTTGTTGGTTAGAACAGTTATTTCAGTTTCATAGAATATTGGCTTGTGTTACAGTACTTTTAAACATTTCACTTTACTGTCATATTTCTTTAAAACAATAAATTTTGTTTTAAAATAGATATAACGAATAAATATTCAAATTAACTTTTAAAACTTACCTCAAACCTACGGATTTAGAATCTCATACATAGGCTAAATAGAAATTTTCAACAAATTATAGCTACAATCAAAAACTTACAGCAAATAAAAATTTGTCGAAGTTTAAAATCGTTCCGCTAGAATACACCACTATATGATAAGAATTAGGGTTTATAAAATTTGCTACAGATAGCAGCACCAATTCAAATAAAGTAAATTATTTTTATTCTGTGTTTTTCCATTCCATTGTAGTATTTTCGGAGACAAAAATGTTACGTGAGGTACAACGTGGTAATTAAAAACACTAATCTGTGTATATTGATAATTGAAAATTATTTTGTATCTCTTCACTGAAAAAAGAGTTACATATTATTTTTCTCCTAAGTACAAAGATTGTTCTTGTAGTTCATACAAACAACACTTGGAGCAGAAGGATCAAGCAAAAAGAAGATTAGATAAAAAAAATAATAATAAGGAATTATGTTGCTTATAGAGTATTGTTTCGACCTATATGCTTCAAATGTTGATTGTATGACCTACAAGAAGTATTCCAAATATAAAACTGTAATATTTCTGCAACACTGAGAAAAAATATAGGTAACAATATTGCACATTATTTTTGAATCGATTAAATGTATAATGTAAAATTTGCCTAGCATTTTTCTGCAAACTACAAGATCGAGAAATTGTAGAAGAAAAATAAATTAGTTAGATATTATGATCTATATACTATAATGTTACAAACACTAATTTTGTATGTTTACCATATTAAAGTTTTCATTATCTGGGAGGTGCTATATCTATATCTATAAAAGGTAAAGCCCTGGCTGACTGACTCACTGACTGGCTGATTCACTCATCACTAATTTTCCACCTTCCCATGTAGGTAGAGAGCTGAAATTTTGTACAATGATTCTTTAGGTCTTAAATAGGACAACTAAGCAGTTTACACGCCGGTATCTCCATAGGGCTCCACCCCACAGGCCTTCAAAGTTACCATATTATGCAATGGTATAAAATTTATTGAAAAAATTAAATACAAAAATTAAACAGCTGTTGATAATAACAAGCCACATTGTTGCACCAAAGATCTGTTTTTAACTATATTAAGGTTAACAAAAAAGAATCTTTAAATTAAAATTAGGTAGTCTTATGAAATCATCTGTTTCCTTGAAGCTTATTATGTATTTATGTTGACTTTGAAGAAACTACTGTAACAGTTGTTTTCAATGGTTTTATTTATGTTTTTAGTTATTCAACAAAATAGTAGGAGTGACCATTCAGTTTTCACTACGTGTTTTGTATGAATAATGTGTTATTTTTATCGATTTAATTTTGAATCAGTTATTTATCGATTTAGTTTTATATTAGTTATTTTGAAATGAATATAACATTGAGTGATCATGGACAATCAGGAACTACCCTTAGTGTAGTAACCATGCCTTCTTGATGGCTCATGCCTATTTCACGCAATTGATTATTTTGTTCATGGACGTAATTCGAGTGATAATAGTTTTTATGTGAGATGAAGAGTGGTTGATTACGTTTTGGCTAACTGGGAAATACTTAAAGTGTGGACCCACGAAGTCACAGGTGACAATTTTACATCTCCTGATCACTATCATCGTGAGATTATGAAACCCTCTACGTATGGTTCACCCTGTGAACTGATCGCCGCATCAGAAATGTTTAATTGTGTATTTATAGTATACCGTGACTGCCAATTACTGTATAAATTTGGTCCAGAAGGAGTCTAAATATTTTCTCAATTTCCGGTAAGAGTTTGTTTTACCATGACAGTTAATAAGGCTCAAGGACAGTCTCTGAAGCAAGTCGGAGTAAACCTAAAAGAAGACTGCCAGAGGGTCGCACAGAGAATGTTGATTATAAGAAGAGATTCGAAAGTAAAGCATTTAAAATTATTGTCAAATCCATAGGGGCTTTAAAATTTTAACCTAGGTTTAATTCTAATATTTCAAAATAAATTGTTCATTAGTATTATTTGTTCTTATTTATGAAAACCTTAGTTCAACCCGTGCAAAGAACGGGCACAACAGCTGGTCTTGATATATATATATATATATATATATATATATATATATATATATATATATATATATATATATATATTTTTTTTTATTTTTAAGTATTTCAATAAGCCTTCTTTTAATCGCAATAATATTAGTCTTCTTATTGTGTGGCTACCACATTACTAGCCCAGTTTCATAAAATTACCAATAGCTTATAGAAAATTTTAATATAGGCCTGAGCTTATACAATTATTTTGTATAAGTGTAAACAAATTCTGTTTCATAAAAGAAATACGTTTACTTATAAAATATTAGCACTAGTAGTCTATTATAGGTTATAAGTTAGCTGATGTGTGTATATATATATATATATATATATATATATATATATATATATATATATATATAAGGGCATTAAGTGGATATAATTAATAAAGAACAATCAATCAGATAATTGTGTTTTATTAAGTTCCAGTGATTGTAGTTAGGGGCAAATTCAAATTATTATTATATATATATATATATATTGTATTATTAACATTGTTCAAATTACTGTATTTAGGAAATCTATACACTGTGTATATTATCATTTTTAGAAAATTTCAAAGGTGTATTATAGAGGTCAATAATAATTTACATTTTTAAGGAAAGTGGGAGAAATTAAAATTGGTTTGTTTGATGCATTTTCACAAACAATTAACAAAGATACAAAGAGAAAAATCATAGTCTAAATTACGAGATAATACCATTGAATTTAAGTTGTATTTGCTAAATTATATTGTGATGCCAGGTCTTTGATGAGGACATAATTTCTCTACTATTGGCAATAGGAACAACAACAACCATTGAATTTATGTAAAATCTATGGATGATGCCATACTGTTTCCATTATCTGTACCAACGATAAAGATTACACCTATGTCTGGGATATAACATACTGTAGTTATAAAAGAACAATGTGGTAAGTTAACCAAGTTCATTTTTGTAAGTCTATATGTATTCGATCAAACAATAGATATTTATATAGCTTATACAAAATTGGTCATTGAGCATTAAGAGAAAGTTCATGTCGGACGCCAAACTATCGAGTTACAATGACACTGGAATCTAGTTACACGCAAGATCTTACCAACACCCGCACTTACAGAAAGAAAAAAATACATCACATTGCACATTCTTTATTTAAAATCACTAGTCAAAATTTACATCCACTAAACATTGAAGATTATGTATGGATTATATTGGTTGTTACCGAACTTTAATTTTCCAAAAAAAAATGTGATACATTACAGACTAAGTATAAGCGGTAAGGTGGATGGTTCCACTGCTCCTAGCCAAACTGTTTAATCAGGATTTGTGTAGAACAAACGACATGCGGTCAAATGTTGTCATGAAGGAAATTTCACCTTTTGGCAAAATCTCAATCATTAACAACAACCCCTTTCCTATTCCAGAACACAGTTAATATGATTTTACATGTTGAAATAGTGGTCTGAACTTAGTTCCCTTAGAAGCTGACTCACAGTTAGTATGGATGTGGCAAACCCGAGGAACCTAGCTGGGTCTAGACCTTCCTTCATGTAGTCTTACATCCCTATCTTTCATCTTTACTATCAGGTCTTCTTGACTTCTCTTCCGACTCTTATTCTACTAGGGAATTTGAGGGCTAGGGGTCTTATTTTATACACTTTTCGTCATCTTTTTTTTTTAATGATGATGAAAAAGAGAGTTTTTGCCTTTAAATAATAAGGAAAAAAATCATTCCAAAGACTGTTGCTTGGATTTTGGAATGATGCGAGATATTTAGATCTTGTTATCGTTCAATATTTGACTTTAAAAAACATCATATTCATTATTATATTGAATGAAAAAACTGCAAAGAACTTTGAAGTGGTCTTTTCGGTACCTAATGTGAGGACAAAGATTCTGATAACCTTAATGATCTGTCACAATTTCATCAAGAACATGTCTTGAAATTGAGGAACCTTGTAAGAAAATATGGAAATTGTAAACCATTAATCCTGGTCAATTTTCTTATCCACTTTACTTACCAAATTTTCGTTGATGACACTTTCCTTACCGCCCACTCCTTGCTTCGTCATTTACATTCGTTCATCCATCATTAATCTGTCTCAAAAATTTTCTCACAATTGCATTACTCATTCCATTTTCTCCATATATTTCACAAATTTACTAATGAATTTACTCAGATCTGACATTTCTTTCACTTAAAAAATCTATTACGGAGCATATTTCACAACCGGTGCAAACTTGAATAGAGATAAATATTTTACATGATTAAAACAAACTGAAAACTCACTCTGATCTAGCTGTGTGAAAAGTCAATGAACCAGGGAGAGTAGCAGGCATAATCGCAGAACTGCAGTGGTCATGCAGCCAAGTGGTACTTACTTTCTAGACAAGCCTAGTCTGAGTAGAATTAAAAGGAATGAGTGCTTGAGAAGAGAAAGAATTTGAATGGATATATCTGAAGGGGAAAATCTGTGGCAGAAACTATAGGAGCAGAGGAATCAGTAAACAGAATTGCAAAAAAAAACTAAAGAATATGGGAAATATTGTTTTTGATTTAAATGAAGCTTATTAGAATGCCAATCTTTTTTAACTTTTATATTAATTATTTTAAGAAGGAATTGAAAGATAGATTTATCAATCCCTGATTCAGTCCAAACAGACAGCGAACTGTATGATATTTTAAACAAGTTTTACTCTCCTCTTACTGAATCCAATTCCTAACCTAAAGGTAGGTGTCTGGAAAGTAAGAATGAAGAAAAGGACTGGGAAACACCAAGTTGTACATAAATCATACACTTGGTTACTAGGTCATACAAGTTGAAATTTGTTTAGGTTACTAACTTTATATTCAAACATTGTTCTAGGCTATAGTGGTTCCCAAACTTTTAAAAGCCTTGGCGTCCTTAACATTTAGATTGGCGTCCTTCATATGAAGCAAAACTGGAGACCTGATAATTTTAAGTCTAAAATCTTAAATTTAAATAAATTCTATGCTATGATCTCTAAATTTAACTATTAGATTTTTATAAGACTTTAATTTTATTTAAATACTTTGTGAATAGTTGTTGGTAAATTGGTTTTTTTTTAGTAATTGCAATAAGGAGGAAAAGGAAAACGTAAATAAATTTAAAAATAAAGAAAATCACATTTATTTTGAGAACAGAAATAGTAATTAATTAATACAAAACAGAGAATCATTTTAAACGTAATTGGGTGCAAGTAATAAGAGTTTCAAACATGTTATCTGTCCTAATGAGAGGGATGGGCTTGTTTATCCTTGATCAATTCGTAGAATCTTGGTGTTATTTTTGATAGAGAAACATGAATTTCATTTTCGATTTTAAGGTTACCTCTATTTTTAGATTTATTTCATAACAGCAACTGCTGAAAACCCACATTCACACAGGTAAGAACTGACAAACGGTATCAATGATCGAAGTTCCTTCTTGGTTACTACTGGATATTCATCTTCGATACTGCACCAAAATCAATCAAAGATTTAGACTGGAGTCTATAATTTAAAGACGAGTCTGTAGAAATATCATTTCTTTATTGTCATTAAATATGCACAGAAAAAAACATACAATAGACATTGTCAGAATTTTAACAAACAATAATTGTGAAATTTAATAATAGTCTTATAAGATACTACATTCAATTCATCATCTATCACAAAATTTGTACTGATAAATTCATTTGTACAAACAGAAAATTATACAATTCTTTAAAATGCAGAGATTTAGTTTAAAATTAGTTGTACATAGATTCATATAATGGATTTTTATTACTATCGCTAAATTCTGACACATTATACAGTGTGTTATTAATAAACCATTTATACAATTTATTCTTAAGTATTTTGATAGGTAAATCTTTTAATTTAGGTGGTAATTAGTTAAAAAGTCTTACTCCCAAGATGTCATAATTGTTGGTAGTTATTTCTGGTATTATAGCTATGTACATTTGATATATAACATAAGTCCAAATCAAAAAGATATAAGTTTATCACTGTTATAATTTCCAACTTTATAAAAATTGGCCGACATCTCTACAGCCAGCATTAAATATTAACCTCACTTGAGCTTCAGTATAACACCAATATTACTGCTCTTGCCCCAGAGATAATTGCCTAACTATACTTTGAAAATGTGAGAGGTATAACATTATGTTTATGTATTTAATGATTTATTTAACTTAGATTTTATATTCCTAATTAAGAATATAATTCTCGATAGTTTTTTTACTCAGTTCCTCTACATGATAATACCATTTAAGACTCAAATCAATGTGAATACCTAACAGCTTAACTCTATCCCTGAAACCATTACTTGTTGAAAAGGTAACTTTTTGAGTCTTATTTTCATTCAGAAATAAATTGTTTCTGGGGTGGATGACCCAAGACATCCACCCTATTCCTGCCTGAGAGAACTACTGCTTATTAAAGACTTGGTTGCTCTCAAAATATCCATAAAACTGCATTTTAATTAAGGACTCAAAAATCTTAGTGATTATAGGTATACATCAAATAGGCTGATAGCTATCCGGGTTGGTGATATTACCAATTTTATATATCAGGGTATTTTTTGATATTTTTAGGCTTTATGGAACAACACCCACTTTGAAACAGTTATTTATACAATATGTCAAAGGTTTTACAAGATATATTGCAGTTTCCTTAATAATATTATTGGTTATACCATAGTAATCTTTTGTTCAATTGTTTTTTAGGTGTTTTATAATTTTAATTACTGTATATCATCCTCTTTTATCTCAACCCATGAAAATCTACAATCTGTCACCATATAGTTATTAAAGTAACTGTAAATGTGTGGTATTCGGTGGTGTTACGGTCTTTGTTATTTCGTTTGCTACATTTACAAAATAGTCGTTAAAAATATTTGGAAGAATAAAAGTTACATGTTTAATGTTTTCCATATCAAGATAACCATTAATGATTGACCATGTTGCTTTACTCCAGACATCTCAATGTATTCGCATTGACAACGAGCTTAGCTTTAATTTCCTATAGCCAATATATAATCTTTTGTTTTCATCTGATCTCATGTTACAGTAGAACTTGTAGAGATACATTACTCTATATTTCATAATCAAGAGTTCATCTGTGAACCAATTAATCGTACATTTACCGGAATTCTTGAGTTTATACAAAATACACTTTTCACGGGAAAACAGTCATAAAAAAAAAACCCAATAAACAATCAAAAACAGAGTCAAACACCTCAACAGAACCAATACATGACATCAGTTCAACTATGAAAGAATCACAGTTAACAGGCTTAAAATATTTTTTATTCTATCTATGCCTGCATCTGTAATGTGCCAGCAGTTAAGTAAATTATTTTTTTATTCTAGTATTGTGGAAACTATCAAAGGAATTAGATTTTGATATATTGATGTACACTGCTTTGTGGTCAGATAAAGCAGGTTCTGTTACTCCCATTGTGCAATTATTCCCACAAGAATTTTTACTTGTCGGCTCCAATATTGTACAGTAATAACCAAAAGTTTGTAAGATATTCCTAAACCTAGTATTTATCTAATCTAGTATCAGAGTTCATATCACCACAAATTACAGTCTTATACCTAGTAAACCTCAATGATATAAACAACAATACGCCATCAACCTGTCCTATAAAATAATCAACATTACTATAGGTGTCCGATAGACAGTTATCAATCTAATTTTAAACTTATTTAATTCAATGTCAGTGTACTCAAAAGTCAGTTTATTAGGTTCTACATTTAATGTTAATTTCTTAAATTCGATTTTCCTGGAAACAAAAATGTACACCCCACCATGATTATATTGCATCCTACAATAATGGTTTCCCATTACTTACCAGTACTCATTTAAAGTCAACCCAGGAATTAATTCATCTTTCATCCAATGTTCATAAATGCAAACTATATTGATATTTTTATTAATTAAATACGCTTCCAGTTCATCAATTTTATTTCCCTGTATGTTAATGTGAAAAATAGTTAGCTCAGCTTTGCCAAAATATATCTGATTCAATTGACTGTTTCTATTATTGCTAGATATCAGTCTCACTGAAGACAGCAGATCTATTCATTGTTGATAGATTTACACATTTAGATTTTTCTTCACTGTTCTTTATAATTTTTTTCCCCTTTTGTTGCAAGTGTGCCAGTAGGTCCATGTCTATTCTTCTTAATTGTTCCTCTCTTTAACCACTTCTTTAGCACTGTTAGTTTTTTTCTGAAATGTTGGTTACTTAGTGTTGTCCCGTCCATTTTTCAACAAATTGTCCAATAAAGTAGGTCTTCTAATCATATTGTTTCTACCAATATGATTGAAGTAAATCATATACCGTAAGTTGAATTAGATCCTGAGATCAAATTAACAAGTTTTACAAACTATTTCTTTTGCGATTTTCTTCAACTGCCCACTGACAATATCAGTAAATGATCATAGTAGAGTCTTTCTGGAGAGAAGTTAATGGATATATTTTTACAGTCTTTGTCCGGGAATTGGTTTACTGTTTTATATATTTCCCAGTTTGCCAAGTTTATTATAAGGTTTGTTTGGTGAGAGAGTGGTAATGTTTTTTCTAATGGTTCCCTGATGCTAGTAATTAAATTTTTCTATGGTTTTGTATCATTAGCACCACCAAATAATATAACATAATCAGCAGGCTTGAAAGTTTTGGAAGATTTTATAACAGAATCAATAACAGTTTCCAGACTTGCTCCTGGCATTACTGTTCCTGTAACTTTATACTGCTCTTTATTGGTTTGCAGTATGTTGGCCATACCTCGACAGTGACTGTCCTCAAATATATAATATACTTTGCTCTTGCTGTGTGGTTTAAGAAGGCAAAACATTTTCTTGAATTTAATAAGTAAGTCTGAATTAGTATTTAACTTGCAGGTTTCTTTTAGATTTATAAAATCTTTTTATGATAACCATCATCAGCTTAAATCTTCTTTTTATTCATTACTTTTTTTTGCATAAACTTCAATATTAGTTTCCAAGACTTGAAATCTGTTTCTTAGTTCTAGTCCAATAGACTCTCTTGTCTTATGTAAGTTAAGATCTAACTGTAACCTATTTCTATTTTTTTAGCTAGTTTTTTAAAGATAGTTATGTTCTCTATACGACTATTTATTGTTATTATCCATTTATCTGTTCTGTTGTCGGGACGGGATTCCGCTCCAAGACACTGACAACTTAGATTATTCTATGATTAAACATTTCCCAACTTCAGGGAAGTTGACTCTCCTTAAAATATACAATCGTATATTCGAGGGGCAATGTTTTCCCGATACTTGGTTGGAGTCTATAACAATTCCTCTTCTAAAACCAGATAATGAAAAAACCAAACCAGAAATTTACCAGCCTATTTCTCTCACTAATGTGCTTTGTAAGCTGGAAAATGGTCAATCGGTGCCTTGTTTGGTACGGTACTTAAAAAGTAACTTGCTCCTCTGTAATGAATGTGGCTTTAGACAGGACTGATCCTCTACTCTGAACAGCTGGTTTTATTAGAGTCTGCACTTTGAAAAAGACATTTTCTTGTGTGAGACACTGGTAGGAGTATGTTTATAGCTGGAAAAGGCCTGTGATGGCTTGGCAAAGAAGAATTCTGACCAATTTAAAAACAATACAAAACAGATATCGTTAGAAACAGATATTTCAGGGTATGTTTTGGAGCTAATTTATCACATCTTTTCATTTTGAGAATAGTGTTCCTAAGGGTAGTCCCCTGACTGTGACCCTGCTTGGTGTGGCAATCAACAGCATTACTGTTAAAGTGCAGTGCACTGACCATTATTCTTTATTTATTGACAATTTTGCTATGTATCTACTACCAGTTTTGAGGTATAGCAACTACCAAAAGAGTCATTCTACTTGTAATAAATAGATTACAATCTTTGTCAAGGTTCACAGGATTTAAGTTCTCTGCTTCAAAAACACAATGTATTGCT
This sequence comes from Aphrophora alni, assembly GCA_963513935.1. Classification (NCBI taxonomy): domain Eukaryota; kingdom Metazoa; phylum Arthropoda; class Insecta; order Hemiptera; family Aphrophoridae; genus Aphrophora; species Aphrophora alni. Next base: position 114,706,095 of record OY740768.1, on the reverse strand, counting down.
TTTAGTTGCCTTAGACTTAACCAAGAACTCAACTTCAAACTACTGCAACTGCTAAATTCTTAGACCTATTATTTGATAAAAGACTTTCTTAGAATCAACATTTATCTGATCTGAAAACAAGCTGTAATAAAACACTTGACATGTTACATCTTCTTAGTGGCTCTCGATGGGGAGCCGATAGGTCTTGTAGCCATCAAAACCATCAGCAATTAGGAAACTTGATTTAATGCATAATTTTACCCTTCAGCTTGTCTTTGGGGAATTTTGTTAAAGCCCAGTCTCTAGCTTACTTCCTGAGACTGGAGAACCATCTCTTTCTTGACGAAGATAGCAACTGCAAATATCATATTTTGGTAGGCTATGCTCCAAAAGTATCACCAAGTTTATGACATCACATTTAATAATCCTTTGTCTGAACAATATAAATATCATCAGAAATGCACTGCCCTATTAGAACTGTTAAAATCCTTGACAATTTGGGACTTGTACTTCCTTCGGTATATATATATATATATCCTCCATGATTGTTAAAATTCCTATTTTTAATTACTCGATGTCCAGATTCATAAGGTAGAGCATTCCTGACATAGTGTATCATCAGGAGTTTTAGTACATACTTAATTAAATTATTTTAACATATAGTTCGAAACTGGACACTAAAGTGAGTTGTGCATATTACTCATCCAGTCAAACATATATGTACATAATTCCTCAACTTCTAGTGTATTTACTTACTAACAAACTATGCTATTTTGAAAGGTCTTAGTATTATTCCTTTTGGTGTTCATAACTTTTTGTGTTTTCCAATTCCAAAAGTGCCCAAAAGATTCCAAAAGTGGCTATCCACGATATGTTACCCAGGCTAAAAATCTGTGTTGCATACACAGACTTCAGCTACAGGAAATTGAAGTATCATTTTGCTGGGTAAGTGGGCACTGCAGATTTGTTAGTAACACAAAAGGTGACATAGCAAAGAATGTTACAAGTCATATGCCAGTAACAGGACATGTTATAACACCCCATTTCATATTAGTAATAAAATATCTCTTGCTTAGTCAATGGGAGCAAAAATAGACTAAATATAGTGTCTAATAAGCTGAGGTAAATTAAATATACTGTACGTCCGTTGAGAAAAAGTGTGATTACCCATCTTTGCATTGGTCACTCCATGATTACAGGTTAATTTGGTGTCAAGTACCAGCCCTATATATTTAACCTTGATCACACTTGGAAGTCTTACCCCAGAAAGTTTGATACCACTCAGCTTTGGTGTGATTCTCTCTCTTGTGACTGGAATCAGTGTCATTTTACTTTGGGTAACCCTTAGGTTTCCTTGCAACATCAGCACTCAACTAGCAATATAGCTATTTTCATGATATCCACCACTGTCATCATACCTACCAAAGATGGTCAAGGAAGCACCACCACATATCCCTGGGTATAGTATCCTTCTGATGAGAGAAAATCCAGAAGTGTGTCTATCACCAAGCACTATAAAAAGGGAGATAGAACTTTCCCCTCTAAACAGCCCCTTGTGACCTCAACTACTAGATTCTCTCCCAGGACTTTAGCTACAGCTGTCCTCCCAGTTAACATGTCCAACACCCACTCTCATTCAGTTGTGTTAACCCTATCCCGTGATAGGGTGGGAACCATCGAATCATAGAACCATCGAATCGATTGGCAAGCATTGTCAATGGTCCTCTTAATATCAAAAAAGACACCGAGGGCATATTCTCTGTTAGAAAGAATCCTTCCAATCTTTGTACTTAGGCTGTGGAGTGCACTCTTACACTCTCTACCTGATTGGTATGCATGTTGATTTAAGTGCAGTGAGATCATGACCCCGAGTACATGTTTCTCCAGTGTCTTCAGAATTAAACGAGTCAAACTGATCAGTCTATAAGCCTTGACATTAGCATATGATATGCCGCCTGGCTTGGGAATAAAACTACTTAGACTGCTTTCACTGCTTTCAAAGCTTTCAATACATACTTGGTGGCTGGACTAGCCTGGAATAAACTCTTATTGGGGGCAATGTACTTCACACTCCTTTCTGTAATAAGGCCCAAAAAATCCCATCTGGGCTCAGTGATGAATGTGTTGAAAGAGTTTATGGTCCACCTAACTTTATCTTTATTGATTATCTGGTTAGTACTACACCAGACCTCTGTTAGGATCATTCATTTTACTACGATTTCTGCCTGGGTTCTTTTAATTTAAACTAAATAATCAGTGGTTCAGTTATACAATTAACGCTTCTTTATTATTTATTATTACCTGATTATCTCTCTCTATCTCTCTCTCTCTCTCTCTCTCTCTCTCTCTCTCTCTCTCTCTCTCTCTCTCTCTCTCTCTCTCTCTCTCTCTCTCTCTCTCTCTCTCTCTCTCTCTCTCTCTCTCTCTCTCTCTCTCTCTCTCTCTCTTTTTCTCTCTCTCTCTTAGTAATACAAATATTTTAGTCTTATTACCACTAAGAGTCCAGAATGAGTAACTATTGTGACTGATTGACATGATTCAATGTCAATAATTTAACAAGCTGACTATGAATAATTACAAGTTATTTTACTCATAAAGTTTCTCATCCTACTTGCAATGCTCGCAGATTCTAGTATGAAGGTCCAATCCCCCTCAGAAACTCTGTCTAGCCAAGTATGTCTGGCTATCTTAAAAACCTCCAGCCGTTGTCCACTTGATCAATTGACCATATATATCTGTGACTTTAATAATGTCCATTGTACTTGCAAAGTAAGCAGTGCCATCAGTTTTTCAGGTCTATCACAATAACTGGTGTTACTCTTGCTTCTTAAAACTAACTTAGACTATATTCCTAACAAAATTTATCTCTAATTCCTAACATCACCGCCCCTGAAACATCATCTCGATGTTTAAAACAAATATATCAAAAAGAAAAAATAAGAAGTTTAACATTTTATAAATATACATTTAAACTGAGGGTAAATCCCTTTCAAACACTTGAAAACATTTCATTCCAGATACTATGCATACCTTAAACAATAAATAATATAATTAATAAAGTCATCGGGTCAATAATTATTACATGTATGAAATCCGTTGCATATCTATCACATCCGATCAACCCCTAGGTAATGACAGTGATGCTAGTTCATCTCCTATTATGTTGTTATGTACAAACACACAGGAGTGGAAAGCGTTATATTATTGTTTAAAATGTGGGATAAATTTAAGAATTTTCGAGGGTCATGTTGTGAAAAAGGTTTCACAAGGGAGTTAATGTGGTCCATGATACAGGTCCTATATGATGCATGGTAGGATCCAAAGATGCCTTGCTATCACATGGAAACATTTCATTAATATGGATAATGTTACGATATAGAGAAAAAGACAGGGTAAGGTAATCTCAACCATGCAGGATTATCAAGAGGAATTGGAATGTTGTGGTTCATACCACCAAATATACTCTTTCTTTTGGGCTCCAGGACCTCATAATCAAACAAAATGTGTACTGCGGTCTCAGGTACAAGACCTCAAAGACGACAGTTATGTGAGACTTATAGTTGTCCCACTGTGGCTCCAGATATGGCCATGTCCAGTAATCATGGCAATGATCTGTCTCAAGGACTTCCTGTCATACTGAACCAGTACCTTAGTTAGCACAGGATCTGGTCCCGAAAGAAGATGCTCACCCAATCTCTGGTCAGGAAAATGTCTCCATCATTCAATGTGCTCTTCCTTGGCCCATTTTCATACCACTCGTCTTACGTTTGAATGACTGATCCCGTAAGCGGGTACTGATCCCACAAGGCAGCCAGCGGCCTCTTTCTTTGCTAACAGATTCACCTTCTCATTACCCTTGATCCCGCGATGCCCAGGTCCCATCCCAATTGCACCATATTGGCAGTGAAAAGGACGCATAGAGAACGGAGAGAATCCCATACCAATTTGGATGAGATTTCACCGGAGTTGAGGGCTTTAATTGCCGCTTGGCTATCTGAGAGAATTAAAATGTCCTTACCTCTAAGGCCTTCTTCTAATCCTTGATTTCACAAATCTCATCCTAGAATACTGTACGACACCTTCCTATGCTAGCTTCGAAAGCTGCCCCAGTGATTTGACAGTATCCTCCTTATCCCGACTGTTGATCATGTAGTGATCTATCTGTATACGTGGTCCCTATAACTAGCATGTATATTACTTAAAATTAACATTATAGCATTATAATACATTTGGCGCTGTAGCCTCAATACATGGGACACCATAGTCTCATATACATCTGTAGAAGTCACATTAGATATCTGCTGCATACCATCCTGGAATTTCTGTAATGCTTCATGTACCTGTTGCAAGACGCTAATCGCATTACACATGTATCCTTGCAGTGTTAACCAAGTCGGCATGATCACCACGAATTAGCACCTGTACCTTCTTCAAATAATTGTAGACAGTCTCCTCATCGGTGGTCAGAATCTGTAACTTTTCATCTGTTGCCGTACCACAACACCAATTAAAAACTTGGCCGATGCTAGTAATGGCTCAGGATTATCTGATCTGCGTACCCATTGCCAATTGTGTTCCCTGATTGTTGATTGCTAGACATCATCTGTGCTATTTAACATTCTTTCTATAGCTCGAACTGCCTGACACACGGGGGAATTATTATTCTTTTGACATGATTTAGTCATTGTTGGAAAATTTTGAAAATGTTGTAAGGGAATGAGAGGAAAAGGGTATGTTAACGTTATAACAGAGTAATATATAATATAATCGGCAGCTTTTGCTTGAAAATGTGCTCCCATAGACACGATTACTGAAAAATCAAGAGCGGAAACAAGGGTCATGGGGAAAAGGATCAAACAACCACACACCAAGTTCTACACCATCATTGTCAAAGTTATTTTGTGGATAACTTTACTTTACACTGGTCGCCTGTAACTGAGGAAACAATTTGCTTTAATTCCCTTGAAATTAGAACTACCTCTCACTAAAGTAAATTTTTGCAATACCAACCCCCTTGTTAGAATCATTCTGCATTGTAAAATATGCAATAAAATTACAAAATACAAACATTCATAATTACTATACTTATTTACAAACTATAATAAAAGAATTATTAAAAATTTATGAATCCGTATTTAAAAAAAAAAAAAATCATTACTAGACATGCACTATATCACCTACCCATTTCTCATATCAACACCTCAATCTCATAGTTTAGTGGTGGTAATTGCTGTAAACTTTTGTACGGACCAGCATACTGCTGTAACAACTTGTAATTTTTCATCTCTACCTTTATGAGAATGAACAGTTCTACCCTAAATTCTCTTTCTTTTTGTAACAAATTATATCGGTATCGTTGTTTTTCCTGTGTATAAGAATCCAACTGTGGGAAATCTTGTCTAACTTTATGTACTATTTTCAAAGCTGCTAAAATATCTGTATCTGGGACCGTAAGAAGCACATCCAAATCTATAGGCTGGTTAGGATCAAAACCATGGAACAAATAAAATGGGGGAAAATCTGTCGATGAATGTCTACCTGAAGTATATACAAATATTACCTATTTTATATATTTCTTTCATCCACATAACACGGTAGCATATTTATTAACATGGAGTTCTACCTCTCTGTAATCTCCTGACTTTATGGTAAATACGCCATCGTCATTTTATGCACAATTCCTAAAGCCTTGTACAATTGGTTCAATGTTTCAGCAAAAAAATGCGTACCTTGGTCAGTTTGTATTTCTGTTGGCATTCTAAAACATGGCAAGATGTCCTCCAGTAGACATTTCGCCATAATGTTTGAATCTGCCTTTTCTGTAGCCTTACAACAGCAAACCATGTAATGTTATCTGTTGCCACTAAAATTAAAATTGTTTATTAGATTTTGGCAAAGGTCCTAAATAATCGAGTGTCAACTTAGTAAAAGGTTTACCACATATAGGTATTGACTGTAAGAAATATGTAAGGTTTTGTAACTCCGTTTTCATAGTCTGACATTTATGACAATCCTTAATATATTTCACATCTGCCTTGATACGAGGCCAATAATACTTCTGTCCTATTTTTGACAATGTCTTTGAAATTCCTGGATTGCCTTCTGGTATTAATGAATCGTGGAATGCTTTCAAAATGTCCATAATTAACGCCCTTGGGACAGTTAATAACAAGGTCAATTCTCCATTTATAAGTTGTTTATATTGTAAAACATTTTCCTGTAATACGTAAAACCTCGAGGCTCGCAAATGTGTCTTGTCAGCACCTACTGGATCAAGCAACGCTTATCTTAAATTAAACAAATAAGTGTCTGCCAACTGTAACTGTTCTGTATTAACCATCTGAATATTAATTATTTTAAATTCACCCTGGACTTCCGATTGTGTGATGTGTAGCTCCCCTGGGTATTGACTTAAACTATCAGGCACTCTCATTGCTGAGTCTGGTTTATGTTTTATTTCAAATAGGTTTAATTATGCATACCCATAGGTAGTCACGTGTACTGATAAACCTCCTATCTCTAAAAAATGCTGTAATATGGGTTATGCTCCAGAACTATAGGTTGATGAAAAAATCCCTGATTGATGTCCATTGAAGAAAAATATGTAGCTGTGCCCAAAGTATCAGAAGTAGTGTCTGCCCTAGGTAAAGGAAACCTATCTGGCTCCATATTCTTGTATTCGATAATCGACCACCATTCTATACTGATTTCTTTACCAAAAATGTTGACACTCAAAATGAACTTTGAGAGTCTTCAATCACTCTCGCATGTTTTAGTTGGCCTACCTACCTGTCCAACTCCACTCTCTCATCATTACTTAACAGATATGGTGTCATAGCTACAGGTTTATTACTCTTCATGTATATAGCATAAGCTGGCATATTAGCTTCCTGCAACATCATCTAGTCCCCGAGCAAAGATATGAATGTATTTCTGCCAACAATGCCCATGACACTTCATAGTCTTGTCTAAATAAATCGTTAATTATGTCTATAACAACCCCCATGTCTGAGTCACTTTCGCCTGAGAAATCTTGTTTGGAAAATTTCATCTTTCTCCATCTATTGCTCTTGTAAGTGTCCCAATTTTGTAGAATTTAAAATATGTTTCCTTTGCAATGTCGGGTTAATAAGTTTCAAACACACCGGAGTGTGTTGTGTATCTGCACACACATGTATTCCCTGAAGAGATACCAGCTCTCCCTTTTAAATCAAACTCATAAGGCAAACCTGTAGGAATTGTCTTGTCGAACTGTAGGTTAATAATTTTATCTGAATGTAGGCAATATAATATCAATATTTGTACAAAACTCCAGGTGTGTTATAATATATCTTTCTTCATATCACATTTCTCCTGAATCATTATTGTATTGCAAAAAGTAATCTTATTATCCTCTATTAAAACATACCTTTCATTACAAGTATTAAATAAAGCAATAAAGCTAAAGTTTCAAAATTTATTTAATAATATAAATGAGCTACAATTGTTTCGCCTTGCAGCATCATATTGCCTGATGATGCTGCAAAGCAAAAGAATTGTAGCTAATTTGTATTATTGAAATAACTTTGAAACTTTAGCTTTATTGCTTTATTTAATCCTTGAATATGGAGTTCCAACAAGAAATATCTGCTGTTATATTAAAATTCTTTCATTAGAATTGATAACAGCATTTGTTTACCAAAAAATCGTTTTCTATCAAAAAGTCATAAGCCAAGTTTTGAATTAAATAAACACTCTGGACACACCCTGTATTTGAAATGTAACTATACCCTTACCAGTAATTTCCATAAGTGCAGAAGATAGACACACATCATCTATGGTAATCTTAACTGTTAAATGCTTATATTTGCATTTAAACAAGACACACTACATCCTTTGTCTATTAATATATATTTATATGGTCTTGATCCAACTACTATGTTCAAAGTTAAATTTCTTTTTTTATTTTCCAATGTTGTATACAAGACATTCTGTTCCGACATATATGCAAGAGTGTCATTCTGCTTAGCACTGACTCATAGCACTGACTCAGGAATTTCATCCCAGTCAATGTATTCCATACTCATGTCATTATTATTGTTACTATTTTCTTGTTGTTTTCACTTCTGTATATTTTCATAACCTAGATCTCTATCCCCACAACTGTGGACATAACATTTTATAAATTGCACATGTTGCTGTTGTTCAATTTTATGTAAAATATACTGTCACATTCTTGTGTTATTATCTTGTGTACAGAATCGTTCATTATATAACCGATGTTGTTTAAGCCGATTAGAATACACTTCTCACCCTTCTTGCAACCACTAAGAACCTAGAATGACTCTAACTATTGTGACTGATTGACCTGATTCTAGGTTAATAATTTAATAAACTGATTGTGAATAATTACAAGTTCTTTTACACATAAAGTTTGCTCACCCATCTTACAACTCTTGCAGATTCTTGTAAGACAGTCCAATTCCCTCAGAAACTCTTTCTCAACTAGTATGTCTGGCTATCTTAAAAACTTCCATCCGTTGACCACTTGATCAATTTGCTTCATTCTCTCTCAACTTAGTGTTTTTATACAATTGTCACCTTATCCATCGTACTTGCAAGGTAAGCAATTTCATCAGTTTTTCAGGTCTCTAACAATAATTGTTGTTACTCAGGCATCTTAAAAAGAACTAAGACAATAATCCTAACTAAATTTATCCCTGATTCCTAACACCTCCCTAGTAGGAACCCAATAGGGAATATCTGACCCTTGCTACCCATCTACATTTCTCACCACAGAGTCAGGAAAATGAGCCCTGAGTAGAACTTTGATAATTTCTTTCCCAGTCTCTGTGTATTCCCCATTTAGGCCTAAAAGACTCTCCATTAGGTTAAGAGGATCAGAGGCAAGAATCTTCTGAAGTCGTGCTCCTTGAAGAGTCCGATCTATCTCCTTACAGAACTTCCTTCAAGACTCATGCCTTGCCATTTTTAAAGTGTTGTTGTACTCAGCGAGGGACCATTTATAGGCTACCTATCTACCGTTATATTTAGCTATATTGAGAAGCTGTTTCCTTTGGTCAAAAAAGTGATTGAGTTGACTATTTAGCTAGACTCACATTCACCCTCCTTGTAAGAGGATCATTTTCATGAAATGAGGTTACCACGGTATCCATCAATCTACTTACCGCCAACTCTAATTCATGTGAAATACCAATCAATTTCCCGATCACCTGTAGGTTAATTTTAAGGCTATCCTCATATGCCTCTCACCTACCATCAATTGGATTATGGAAAGTATCAACTGATTTATTATCTGCTCGAAATTAAATGACAATGTGTCAATGATTCAACATAGATACCTCACCTGACTCATACCACTTGCTTAAAAAATTGTATACACCATTAGTTCCGAGTGTGTTCTAAAACCTGACTTGGAGTTGGTGGGCAATGAATTTTTAGCTGAGTCTTATGGGAAGTAAGCAGGAATGAGTATTACTTAATCCCATACATAGCTCAGTACTAACTACTGATGTGTCTCTGGAACATAAAGAAGAAAAAACAAGTACTTCAATATTATTCGTAACAACTATGCAGGTTTAGGGTTATTAGTATTTCTATCATCACAAACCAACTTATCTCCACTTATGGATAGCACTGTAATTATGTCGCTGGTCACCCATGGGTCTTATCTTAGGGCTACGTCGGCTTTTCCCTGCTCAATCAGTCTCCGTAAGACATCCTCGTCGGTCCATGAAGTTGAGACTACTCTTGAGGTCTGCTTTAGACAGGCCTATAAGCACTTCATAGCCCACTGCCTGTAGTGGCTTTAGTGAGACATTATCGATCACAATCACCACAGACTGGCCATGTGTCTTCATCATTCGCAGAACTTGTTCTGATGGCAATTTACCTAGTGGTTTTGGTACCCATACCAACACCTTTGTTGTCCTGACCACCACCCTAGCCAAATCCACCTTTAACTGTAGTCCCTCTTCCAAATTGATCTTAAGGACCTTGTCTTTCAGCCACTTCTATGCCATCTTATCCACACATGTGATAAGGAGAGCTCCTTTCTCCATATAGTAGTTGTGGAATTTGGGTGCTGTATTTTCATCATCTTAGGACAATACTTTCCCTACAATGATCTCCTGAATTGTATCCACTTTTTTTTCTGTAAGAATTTTCTCTAGAAAGTTTGATGACACTATTAAAAGCTTTCAGGACATACCCGGTTAACAAGCCTCCAAACTTACTATTCATTCTCTTGTCCACCGCCGTGCCTCCATAGCAAGGTCTATTGTTTTTCTTAGCCTTTGATGAACTCCTATCAGATCATTCTCTTTGGATTATGCTGACAGATTTTAGTTATTGATATTCAAAAGAACATTTTTTTTTAATTTAAAGAAATCAGATTAACAATTTTCAATGTGCACTATAAAATAAAAACATCTATAAAATATTTCTTTATTACCATGCCATAAACTTTTATTCTTTTGTGAGGAAATGTCTCTTAACGATTAATTTCAATATCCTTCAATTTTAGCCACAGCCCTCAAAAATCTTCATTCTACTAAATAGAAAATATTTGAAATTATGATTTTAATTGTTAGAAAACTACACCTAAGTATATGACAATTCACAATTTAAGCCACCTCATTGAAATACTGTACAGGACATTTTAGTTATTCTTCTGAGAATTTATAAGAGTTATCATCAATTTTACTGATTTTCTAAGTACAAACATTTTTAATTTGAAGAAATCAGAAAACAATTTTCAATTTGCACTATTAACTCTAGAATGGGAACGCCTTTTTACATACATGAATGGTAACACGTAGTCTCTTAGACTAGCGATGGACAAGATTTTTTTTTGCGAGGAAATGCCTCCTTTGATTCATTTCAAAATCCTTCATTTTTAGCCATAGGCCTTATAAATCCCCATTCTACCAAACAAAAAATTGTTGAAATTTTAAATTTAATTGTTAGAGAATTTAACATTACAAAACTGTTTTTATAAATTTTGAATAAGACTTCTAATTTAGGAAACACTAAATGAAATAATTCTAAAGAGAAATTAAATTAAAACTAGTATATAACATAGTTTCATTTCCTAAAATGAAATCAAACAACTCCATCAGCTCTACCTTTTGGTCATAAACAATTTCAACAAATCGAAGATTGTACATTATCTAATTTGAGCTACTGAGAGGAAACAAGTACTGTACTTACAATTTCATCAAGACAATGCAATCCTTTAATTGGGTGTGAAAAAAGACAAAGTTATTAAAAACTCTTTACAATATTTAGTATTTTGCTTAATGAATTTTTAATTTGTGACCGTAACAAATTATAAATATTACCGCAAACATTTTGATTTTTTCGATTTAATTTTGACAGCAAGTCTATTTTAATATTCTATATTTACAGATGCGCCTTCATGTTTCTCTTACAAACTTATTATTATTACAATAGTATTAAATTAATCTAGGAAGTTGAATATACGTTTTAAAATTTAAACTACTCGATCTTTACCAACATTAATGAATCTAATGAACCTCTCTCGTACTGTATCACTTACTAAAAACTATGGAAAATTGTGATTTTTTAGCATTACATGTAGATTCATGAACAGCAATAGAAATATAATTTTCTTCTGAAACTTCTTTTTTAATGTTTTACATCAAGTGCTCACTTCAAGCTTTGGTGAAATACTTTTGATTTATTGGAGTTTGACATTAAAAACAGAACAATTTTGAAGATTGATGTGTATTTGTGCTTCATTTTCAATAAATAAATGCAATAATTCCCTGTAATTCGCTCTATTTGCCAAATTTTCCAACTCATATTTTCCATAAAATGGTAATTCTCTGAGAGCTAGAAAACAAATTAGCCCATCAAATTTTAAACTACATTTCAATTCTTTTAAATGTATATTATGTTGTTTTTTTTACATGTGCTTTGCTTAAAGAAAATTCCATTCTAGTTTCAGTATGTGTAAAAACTACATAAAAGTTACAGAAGCTCTTTTGATTGTGCTCAGGTAATATACACCCCAAATTATATTTATTTGCAATCTCATCTTAGAAAACAATAAGCAAGGATAACAAAAATAATGTTTATACACATCCAAGGGATATTACTACACTTACCAGTATAGAATTTAAATTTAACCATTATGCCATTTTTTTCATGAACTTAGGTAAAAAAAGTTAGGCCTTCCTTTTGAAAAGATATCCTTTCAGTGAAACTGAGTGAACTATAAATGAAGTGAATAAAGGCTGAAATCAAAGTAAGATGACCTTGACTTTCTAATTGGGATGATTTTAGCAGTTATTTCCAGTTGAAACTGAATGCATCTAATATCTAAAAGAGAGTCTTTATGTCACTCTTTGATTATGCAGGGTGTTTTAAAAAGGACTTTACAACTTTGTAAATCTATATAAATTATTAAGACTACTTACAGAGCTGGTTTTGATGTCATTTTGTAGCAAAATAAATCAAGTGTTTTACCTTATAGCTAGTTAGGTTCAGTGTGATTATCACAAGTCATTTTGCAGACATCCCATCTGAACATCTTAAGTCGATTTCCTACCAAACCCGCAGTAGCTTGTGAGGTGTAACTCTTTAACTGTGGGATAGAATCTTACTCAGAGCTTAGCGAGAGAAGCCGGTAAGGGTAGTTTATGAATTTTATCCTTGATAAATCCCCAAAGTAAAAATCGACAGGTGTCAAATCTGGTGAACGAGGTGGCCATGATATCAACCCACCTCGACCTCTCCATGTTCCTGGAAAGTAGTTCTTGAGGAAATTCCAGACCTCGGTAAGACAGTGCAACGATGCGCCATCTTGCTAAATGTGTACGCTAGGTTCTTGATTTGATAGTATTCAACAATCTGTGAGATTGAAAAGTTTATCAACATATCTAAATAAACTCTTCCATGAAGGTTATATCTTGAAAAAAAGAAAGGGCCGTAAACATGTTTATGTTTAAACTTTGCTCTTGCTTAAGTACAAAAACTGTTAACCTGTGAACTATCATTACGTATCCCAAGGATTGTCATGAATTTTCATTCCCCTAAATCCGACCACTGTTTGTATTCACTTACATGAAAGTCAATTTATCACTGAATATTATGTTTGCAATGCATCTTGGTCTTCATCCAATCGATGGTACATATACACAACAAACTCCTTTCTTCTAACAACAGAATCAGTATCTTTTAGTTTTTGCACCATTGTTAGTCAGTAAGGTTTGAGATGTACAAGTTTTCTCAACACATACCAAACAGTCGCACATGGAATGCCCAGCTCCCTAGAAACAAACCATGTTGATTTTTTAGGACTATTAAGAAAACTTTGCTCTACGACATCATCAGACACACAGGGACACCTTGATAATTTCTTATGGCTTAATGAACACTCGGCTTAAACAAAACAATTATGGCACTCATCAATATAGGCCTATTGGGAGGATCTTTCCCATACTCGGTACGAAAATTCCATTGAAAAATTGTCACAGTCTTCAATTCTTCAAACCAAAACACACAGCAAGCACCCTCGGAACTAGTGAAGCACCCTCCTTTATTACAACTGTCGCTAGTGATTATGGTGATATTATTCAGTACTAATCACTACAAGAATCAAAACGATCTATTATGTTACGAAATGACACTAAACCTAGTTCTGTAAGTATTCTGAATAATCTTATTCAGATTTGTAAAGATGTAAAGTCCTTTTTGAAGCACCTTGTATTTAACATTTTGTCTCTACAAAACATTATGTTTAGGACCTCATTCCTAAATATGTTGACAAAGATTAGGATATTACCTACATTTATAATTAGTAAGTTATTTGACGTAAGATAATCTAACAAAGACTCACTTCATATATTTGACATCTGTACAACTTCAACTAAGTTGGTGTTGCCATCAGTTACTTACCAAACCCTACCATGTAAATCAACCCTTACATAAGTTTCTTGATTGTACCTATCACTACTCTAATGACATAAACACTGCATCCACTTGCTTTGCTCATGTCAGTGTCCCTTGGCCTTAAAAATAATATTAATGAACAATACAAATATTAAATTTTCCTCAAAGTTCAGTATATAAATTTATAAATTTAGCAATAATATTTTTCATGGTAGAGAATTGAGGGACTTTAAAAATTAATAGTTTCATTTAATTTACTGTATTTAAGCTAAATAATCAAACAAATATTAACAAAAAAGCTACAACTCTGGTATATATTTAAAAAATTTGATTTAAATGTTCTGTAATAGGTTTTTTCCTGATTCATTGGACCATAAATATCAGTAAATATCCCAAGATAAATTTGTGTGTGTCTGTCAATGTATTACCTATACTATATATGGTAAATAAAAAATACAACATTGATGTATATGTCAACCAGTTCAAATCTAATAAAATACTATATACTATACTTTATATCTATATAAATACTATATACAATTTTATTTTTTTGATGGATAATGGTTATGCAAGTTTGAAATTCGTTGTGAAATCAATTTGTTTTTATTAACATAAAGTGTTGGTGCATTAGCTAAGTCTTTAAAAAAATAAAAATAAAGAAAACAGTATTAAAAATATTTGAAAATAAATGACAAATATAAAACTAGATCTTTATTGAGGATTGCACTGTACTCATAAGCAAAAAGTGTACAAATGTTCTCGACTAATGTACAGATAGAAATCAAAATGCAGCGAGTGTATTCAGTCAAATGTGAATGAATGTAAACAATGGAAAATGTTGATCAAAATCACTTAGGCCAAATTTTAAAATTTTTTACATTCTATGGTTATTATTTACTTTTTTATCAATAGTTTCAGAAACAATTAATTTTATTTGGGTCATAGAGTTTTCATTTTAGCAAAATTGTATGAAGTTACTAAAAACAATTATGATGAAATAAAAATTTTATATTTTGATTTGTCCCTTCAAATTTTAAGTTATTCAAATTTTTTTAACCTTGGGATAAACAGCCAAAATATATCCAAATACTAAATATAATCAAAATCGGTATATCCTTTTTGGCTGTCCACAAACCTCTTTTTTGTACATCTGAAAGCTATTCTGCCAAAGAAAAAATCATCATTAGTTTTTTGTCCTATCAAATAACTTTCTCTGTGCTAATGAGACAAAAATGAAAATAGAACAAAATAATTTTAAAGAAAAATTAAAATTATTACATTGAAATTTTAATTGTTCTCAATTTTTAGTACATTTCTTAGTAAAAAATCGCAATTTTAAAAATAAAAGAAGTAAGTTTGAAATAAAACACACAAATTAATTGTTGATAATTTTTATTTGCTCTTTTTTGTCCTGGGTACTACTATAATACACATTTTTGTCTCTTCGACAATTTAATTCGATATCAAATAAGTCCATTTATCAACGTATATACGTATAATCTATACAGCTAATTACAATGTAAATTATTGCAAACCGCATCACTCCCATTTAATAATGTATAACCTAAAAATGTCATTGTACACAACTATAGTATATCACAGCACAATCATAATCAAGTCGGCTCAAACATTGCATAGAACACAAACACACAAACATGTATGTTTGTGAATATGACAGTTTGTCACATACTTGTCACAGAAAAACAGATTTATCTTAAACTAATTTTTCATCTGAATATTTACTTTACCAAAGCCTTTAGGACGGATAGATGGGTAAATATTCAGACTTTGTAGTACCATAATGGCTAAAAATATATACCTATTCGTAGAAAGAAAATTGCTTAAAAATATTCTTTGGATTGCAGAAATGGTTTGGAAAATTAAAATGGATCATTTTGAATTATAAACAAGCTATAACATTATATAATGTTATTTTTATTAACGAATAATGTTATTTCATTGAAAAAATATTGTGTCATATGATTAGTGTAGAGGATTATAAGTGTAAAGTTTTTAAAATATTTGAAGAAAATTTAATTAAATAATGACCCATGACAAGTCAGAAGTATATTTCAAGAATTGTGGCTATATTTTCCAGTAAAAATGAAAAATTTATTACCAAATTTTTGTTCAATAATCATTGGATTAACAGTTTTATCAATATAAATAATAAATGTAATTTTTGTTCCTATTTTCCAGTTGTTATTTTATTTTATTATTTTTTTTTTATGTATATCTCTTGTAGGAGAAATGTAGGATCCTCCATTATAATTTTTTTTTTGCAAAATTTATTGGTAGCTTTCTTTCGAGATTTAAAATCAAACCTAAATTGGTGGACATCTAGCCAACTCAAAGAAGAGATTAGTGAAAACGGCATGCAAATTGGTTTAGCCATTTGAGCTGTATTCACGCTACATCAAAACAACCAGGGTTTCTTTCTTTTTTTTTTCATAAAATTTTATCTTAGGTCTGAAACAAAAAGTTATAAAAATTCTAAATTTGAAAAATCATCTTAAAACTAAAAAAAGTAGGACCATTTTGATCTAACCATATGAAATAAATAGAATGAATTTAACACATGTTTTAAGAATTCGTAACTCTATATCCAAAAATCGATTTTTTGTTTTAAATAATTTGACTTTTTAACATACATCAATTAACAAGAAAATTAAATGTGTAAATTGCAAAAGTATCTAACGGCAAGATTAGTACCACTAGCATTTTAAATAAGCATTCTTTTGCGAATTTAGCGTTATTTATAACAAAGAAGGAAAAACAAAATGACAGGTTAACATTTTGCAGACTGGAAAATTTTAATTCACATTTGGGAACTAAAGTGTAAAAACTAATAAAATGTTTGATTGTAAATAATGAAATGTATGCAGACTAGATGTCATCGGTTGTAGGTCTTGAATAAAAATCATTATAAAGTTCAGCAAAACAGAAGTTGTTATTTACATTTGAACACATATTCACATAAATATACATAAAATGATACAATCTATAATATTTACAAGACTATATACAATTATACCCTATACGTAGCACTGGACTGAAATATCCTAACCTGAGCTGCACAATGTCGTTGACTTATAGAAACATAAACTTACAATTCTGGTAATAATTGAAACTTATAAACTAATAAAAGTTATACAAAGAGAACCTGCTGTAAATTATTTTATGTTTATCTTAATTTTTTTTTAATTTTTAAGGTCAGTCTTAAGTTAGGTGTAAAGATGTGAGCAAAGTTTAAAATAATGAATTATAATTATTAATTAAATAAAGCCCAGTTCATATAAGCACGTCAAATAATCAAGGTTTTCAAGTAGCAATTAATAAAGTGTTTATACAGTTTTTAACTCAACATAAACTTTAAAAAAGAATCTATCCTTGAGATAAATTAATTATCAATTATCAAATATTGATTTTGAGCATCTCACTCTTTTACAGAAAGCAAGTATGGTGAATAGATTTATTTGGTAGGCTTCCATGTTTAAATAATTTGTAGAACATGTTGATCTGTCTTTATTTCCACTATTTCTCAGAAACAATTTGACTAATTTTACGAAAAATTGAAACCTACAGCTCTCTGTTAAGTAAAATAATTATAGCCTCTATTGCTCTAAATTTCTGTGCTATACAAATTTTGAAACAAATTTTCCAAAACTTTAAATAATGTATTTTTGCTATCATCCCAAAAATGTGGGTTTTAAATTACCTGTTTAAAAAAGGCTGTATTTTGAAGGCTAATAAATGATTATTTATGGTTTGTTCCAATATGCACATTCATAGTTTAATTTTATCAGCTTTTATTTAAAGTTAGTAGTCTTTTTATTGGATTTAAAAATAAAGTTGATGCTTTGGATTGACAATGGTACTGTAATTCAAAACTTTTTTCTAGAACAAAAGGGTTTTTTATGTCACACTAAATGTTCTTTAGCAAATTCATCCTATTATAAATCATTAATTTGAGACAAAAATCTATATGAATAAGGCTTTACATTTCTTTTTTTTTTTTTTAATATATAAAAGTTAAAATTAAACTTTTTTTTTTAATAATTATGTTAGGTCTAAAAAAATCAACTCACTTTAATACAATTGAAAAAAAAATCCAATCTAGAAAACTGTCATTAATTTAAATAAAATCTGGTAATAAAACATTGAAATAATTATCATAGGTTCCATTTTTAATTATATATGACGAATAAATGTCTACTATCTTTAAAAATGTTATAATTCTGCAACATTTTATAAATTTCTGCTGTATGAACACAAAATTGTGTGCATTTTCAAAAATGTAACATACGGAAAAAATATAACTGTAATAGCACAAAAATACAATATTTTAAAATTGTCTTTCAATAAACAAGTTTTCTAATGTGTCAGATTTCATCTGTATTAGACAAATTGTATTATAAGTCAAAAATGTAACACTTTTACATATTATATTACAATCAATATATTTTATAATTTATTGATCTTAAAAACACCTCGGTTGTGACAATATATTCTTCTTCTCAACAAATTTTAACACCCTAAATATTGTTAGCACAATAATTACTCCTCACACAATAATAATTGTCCCAATTGTAACATTTAACGAAATTGAAACTACTGGTACAGGTACGTGTAACATAAATTGTGCAACACAAAAATGCACAGTTCTGCAGACTGAAAAAAAATCAAGAATTACTGGTGCAGCTGTTTTAACTTTGGCTAAAGTAACAACGGAACTAGTTACAAGATCATTTCAGCATTTCCAAAAACAGAGTAAAACTAGGTTTGACTAAAATCAGCACTTAATCAGAAACTGGACTTATTTAAGGATGAGAATGTTTAGAAACTGTTTTGGAGCGCATATTACAAAATTAAGCTTCTAGTACACACTATACTTCCAATGGTAGATATTAGTGAAAACTGCAAGAAAATTGGTCCAGCTGTTTGAACTGTAGACATAACTGCAGATTTATAATAACATAACAAACTCGATAGAAGTAGCATTTGTTCATTTTTACAGTAAATGTTAGCAGTTTATTTTTATTAATAGTCTGTCTGAGGGTAAAAAATACCAAGTTTCACATAAAATTTAATTAATCCCAGAAAAATTATGTCTCACTTTTCAATAGATGAATCTAAAAATATATTCCTTCAATATCATAGAATTCCCAGTACAGCTACAAAAATTGAATAAACATATTATCATGTATATATTTGTATTTTCTTAGAGTTAATTTTATGATGAGGAATAATTATATAGCTTAACAATATTTAGACTAAAAGATTTGAAAGAACATATATTCATTATGGTTGCTGCAGATTAAATTCTTAAGTGACATATATTCATCCACCTGTAAATTCCATTTAAGGATAAATATGATTTTTTTTTTTCAGTGTAGAACTATATAAAAAGAAAAACTCAAATTAAAAAACAATAAAAACTTTTTAAATACAAAATTAATAACACTCAATACAGTATATGAATTACCTGTACAGTATTTTGTGTATAATATAAAAATAATTTTATAAACTACAAAAGAAAACATTCAAATAAAGACACAAAGACTAAAAATAAAGTGATTAATAAAATCTGAAATCTTTTAAATCAAGAGTGCATTAATTCAATTTAAAAATATCAAACTCTGAAAAATAATATAATTTTTAAATAAACATGGCTGTTTTAAACAAGAAGTACATAATTGTAAACCCATTTTTTGATACAATAAAACTAATAAATTGTACTCTTTCATAAAAATAAGGGAAAAACAATCTTGTAACAAATGATATCTATAGAAAATAAGTGCTATGTTTCATTTATAATAAGGGACCAGTAAAATTATTTTAAATTGAGCATTAATAAGCACCATTGTAGCACAACTTTTATAAAAAAAGTTAGAATAGATATTATGGTATGTAAAAATTAAAAATAAGATGCACATTTTTTTCTACAAGACATCCAGGTAATGTAGTTACGGTAAAATAAAATCTTTCCTACAAGCAATAATAATAAATCAAAGTTGTTTGAATAACTTTCATAACCTCAAAATAGTTTTAAATTTAATTATTAAGAAATTATTTGTATAACATACAAATACATATGGTATAAAACATACATATGGTATGTATGATGTTTCTCATGTTATAATTCAGTTGAAATAGTTTATAAATTATCATAAAATATCTACTATACTTTTGACTGCAAAATATTGTTTTTAAAGCATATAAGTTATATTTCCTAAACTGCTTGAAATACAAAAACAAATCAAAACTATTTCATAATTATATGAACTGAATAAAATCTAAATTTAACTAAGAAAATCTTTAAAAGGAGAATACAATAAAACTTATAAAATTTTAACATTGAAACAAATTTGTAAACATGGTAAAGTGAAAACTTGTAAAGTGATCACTTAAAAGATTATACCATCAGATAAACTTGTAAACATCCACAGTGATCAAAACTTAAGGACTTAGATCTCATGATTTTTTAAATTGCAAAAGGAGTGGAAATCCATTAACTTTGAGCTCGGAATAATGAAAGTGAAATTATGTAAAACAAATTACAAAAGAAAGACCAAACAGAAGGTTGAAAATCTTCGGATATCAAATTGTGTACAAAGAGTGAAGCTTTGTATAGGGTACCTACATATTAGTGTATGAGGGAGAGATTTTACTAAACCAAATCTTTAACAAAGACACAGCTTGTGTCACTCTGTCATAGCTCTCTATCAATGTGAAAGGTTCCATTTAAATTGGCATGTTCGCCAACAAAACTTTTTTTTCATTCACTCAATGTGTAGGTAACCTAAGATATACTGTAGGCAACAGTTACACAAATAAATAATGTTATTTTCATAAACATAAATAGGCAAGAGCCTAAAAGGAAAGATCCTAAGCTAATATTTATATATTAAATTATATTTTAAAATATTTTTTTTAAATTTATTCCTTTTCAAATACCATATTAGCCTATATTCGAGATTACCTGAAATATAAGATAGGAGACAAATACTAAGTATACAAATTTTATAAACAAAATCATTTGGTCCACAATTGATCTAGTTTCAAAATTTCTCTGGAAATCAAGACTTTTTTAGATCCTATAATATTTGTTACTTTTCTTACAATAATTTGAACTATTTTACTGATATTTCATATTCATTATTAATGTGTAATATCTTTGAATTAAAAAAAACCAATTGCAATTAGTTAAAATGAAAATCAATATTTATATCTATGTCTTATGAGCACAGCTTGTAAGCAAAAAGTGTAGACATAGAACTTTAATAAAACTTATTGCATAACCTTTCCGAGCATTAATTAAAATTATTAATTGTATTAGAAATTAAAATGAAAAACAATAATTTCATTTGTTTTTATAGATATAAACTAACATCACATAAAACAGTATATTTTTTTATAAAAATTTGCAAAGTCAGGTAAATGATTATAACATAAAAGTTATGGCAAACATTTACATATGAGCAGTGCTCGCATCACATTGTCGTTTTCATTGAATCTCAAAATATTGTTGCTAAGAGAAGCAAAATAGCAAGATAAGATTTGCTAGTAATAAGTCTGAAAAGCATTCATGATTCGCCATCAGCTATTTGAGAATAAGCTGTTATAATTTAAATTATTACTGTATTGTATATTTAAGTATAAAATTGTTGTACTTTCAATTTAAAAATGTCAATTTTCTAAATTGAACTTAATGCTTTTCAAACTATATTTAAAAGAAAAACAAAATTTTTTATATTTGATAAATTACATATCAAGGTCTTTTACTAACATTGACACATAACTAAGTATTCCAAATTTGATTGTAAAACTTTTTGATAAAAATTAAATGTATTACATCCAGTTTTAATCACAATAACATTATATAGCCTAGGACATAATTATTGTTGTAACAATTAATTACAAAAAGTGTTATTCCTACCAAGAATTTAGGAATTTTTAAACAAAGAAGAAATATCTACAAATCAAGAAAAAATAAAATGGGATAAAAGATAAAATATATATTATTCTCTTAAAAGGAAAGCAGATAAAAATACATGAAACATGGCAAGAATATTTACTTCCTCTTATTACTACTAATATAATATTTTATATTTTAATAAATAGCTTAACAATTAATATTTACTACGAATACAACCCATTGAGTGTCTTAGATAAAATTTGCCAAACTTATATTGCACAGTAAAATGTGTTCTTATTAAAGTATTTGAAATGGTATTAATGGCTTTATAAGTCTATGGAGGCAGAATTAAATCATGTTCCTACCAACACATGCATTATACTGTCTAACTCTGATGAATCGGAGGCACGAGGTGGGACTGAGCGAAGGAGATCATCTGGAGTGAGTTTCCACGAAGGAAGGAAATCATCCAAGTCTGGATCCGTATCTAAGCAATCGTTGTTGTTGAGAGGATCTAAATCAGATTGGCTAGAGAGACTCAAAACTGATCCCCAATTGATACTTCGCTCGTCACCCAAACTGATGCTGTCCTCCTGACCAGAGGGAGGGAATGGGGTAGCTACTCTGGGTGGTTCATAAGGTACAACAGGCACTTCGGGGAACTGGAGGTGAGAAGGTTCTGGAGCGGGTGGAGGACCACTGTTCCCTGAAGAAAAATATCCTTCCTGCTCCATTTCCTTCTCGATCAGTCTGAGGGTATTACAGATCAGAACCGATCGATGAAGGCTTGGATCAGAAAATTGTCGATAACGTCCTAACTTACACATTGAAATATTGAGCACAGCGAGCCTCTTTTGTCTATAACACGAAGGCCCACGAGAGCACCAAGAAGTCCGACCTTCGCAACACTTTCCACCCACATTACTGTTCCAACTCCCGAGATCCAGGTACGACTTACCATTTTCATCACAACGAATTGTCTGTTGCACTTGATAACATGAACGATATTCTTCAGGAATGGTGGACGAAGGAGTGTTATTGTAATAACTTCCTGATGGATAACACTGGTATCCTCGAGCATTCCCAGAAGGTAAATATTGATCACCCCATTCTTCAGTTCTACCCATCTTTGCTGGTTGTGGACTCTCGCACTCTGAAGCGCCCAATTTACGCTTGTTCGCAGTGCCCTGGAGTCCCATAGTGACAGGCTCCTATAACAATATAACCAATGAAATTGTTAATAATAATGTCATAAGAAAACTATTTCTATAGAGTGCTAATAAACAGATTGGCAGAGAAAAAAACTGCCTCAAAAATTGCTAATCTAACTTAATTTTTATATGAGGTTTTCCCATAGCAAAATGCTAAAATTTTATTCTTAAGTTTTTGTTTTTCAAGTTTAAGAAATGAACTCAATATTTTCTTTTTTTAATTTGATATTTTTTTTCAGAATATCTAAGACTGAATCAAAAAAAAATTGTGTTATTTTAATAACTATTTTTCTTAAATTTCTTAAGTGGTATAGCTGACTTTTCAATTACTGATTTTAACCTACCCCACCCCTCCCAAATCCTAACAAAAATTTGTTTAAAAAAATTATAAGGAGGAACCTACAAATCTACTTAGCCTGTTAGAAATAATTAGAGAAATGTATTTAACAAATTTCTTTTTATCTATTATGGTAAAACATCAATACTGAATTTAAATTTCCCACTAACTTTTTTAATTTTGTAAATTTTAGTAAAAAATATATGTATTGTTTTGTACGCCAGGTATTATTTTTAAAAAATAGCTTTTATTTTACTGATTTGATCAACTTATATAATATGTTATGAGATGATGAATTCAAATTAGACAATAATTAATGGCTCCAATATAGCCTTAAAAGTATATAGTAAACCTGTTTTTGTTAATGAACAAAAATTTGTGTTGGTAAATTCTAATAATACTTATATTGTTTAAGATGTCAAGTTTGAATTTATAACAATTTCCTATATGTAGTAATTGCCTTACAAAATTACGTGTTAACACAACATTCCATTTTTAACTCTAATGTTTTCATATTTTATAATTAATTTGACATATATATGAGATAAATATTTAAATTTTATAAGCCTCAAAAACACAAAACAATAAAATAAAAAGTTATTCAATCAAAAATGAATGGTGCCAAAAATAGAAAAGCCAAATTTCCCAGTTGACATCATGGTTCCTGAAATGGTAGAAATTAGTCGCACATTGAACATTGAAGTGAAACATGACTGCAAGTTGCTCGCCTTATGTCAGGAACCAGTATTTCAATAACAAATGTGACAGCACGTTTTACAACCTGTAGACCCTGTAGTTAGGGGTGGTCAGTCTTGCACCCACACCAATGTCCATCTATCACTATTGCTTTTGCGGTCGAATAAATTTGGCAATAGAATTCAAGCTGTTTAATTCTGTTGAAGTTTGCTTTTGTGTTATAGTCTAGTTAATTGTAAATAAGTAATTAAAAAAGCTATACAAAATAGCTATTAAAATAGGTATGTAGAAATTTCTAGTTATTGTAATTTATCTGATAGAAAACTCGACCACTGAGGTTATGAAATTTACACTGAACAAACCAAGATACTTCTTTTCAACATTTCAGCAACATTTTTTGTTAACTTTATAATAGACTAACAACAGTACTACAATTTTATTAGTGAATCCCTACATGTCGTCTGTGAAATTCTGAGTCGTTGAATAAGTTTGTTAACCATAAAAATCTATTAGTAAATTACAGATTGGTAATCTATTTTAAATATGCTATTAAAGATAATTCTTATGACAATCCGAGATAGTTTATTTTGTCACAACCTAAAATTGTGCATCAATAATGTCTAATCGTGTCTTCCATTATCAAAAATAATAAGAGTTTGTTACTCAAAAACATAATCTTAAACTTACTGTAGGGGTAAAATCTACAATAATACAATAGGGATCAGGAATTTTAATCAAATTTTAGCATGTACCCGGGTTAAAATTTTCCTACCAATAAAATCAGATTTTATTTTTCTGCTAAAACTTATTTGTGTTATATAGTAAAACCACTAAAAAAGTGGTTTGAAAAGGCGGCCTTTGAAACTGTTTAACAGTAGATCCTTCTTATAAAGGACATAGCTTTAATTGCTCATTTTATGCAATTTAACAAACAGTAATAATAATCTTAATACCAAAGTCGAGGTCGACAAACAAGGAGAAAAACAAAACAAAATCTCATCTTATCGGTTTTAAAATCGACTTGAAAATGTGCGATACATCCCATAAGAAAATTTACCTTTTTTTAAAAAATCGGCTTCTAATTAATTATCATCTAATCTAGGCCTATCCAAAGAGAATTCATTTATCACTGTTTTCCAAAAATTCCAAGTTATAGGTAAATATGAAAATTCCTATATTTGGTTCAAATGACTTGGATCAAATATTGATAAAATATGAAGATTAATGACTAAAATCTACGGATCTAGCCGCATGTAAGACTAATCATAACAAGGCAACAAACGCAAACCAGTGAATTGTTTACATTAATGTATTAACTAAAATTTTATTAAATCTTTTAATAACTTTTTATCGGCTGCAGGATCCAATAACGACGTACTACTTGGATTTTTTAAAAATTGTAATCAATAACTTTAATAAAAAAAGATAGGGATTTAATTTTATTTGAAACTATGTGATAATATTTGTACAATATTTAGTAGACGTTATGAACCAAATCTATTTAAATTTGTTTCATTGGAATATCAATAAAATATACCACCCTAAATTATTTACACTTTACGAGTTATAAATTGAATTTTATTTAATTCAAAACAAACGCAAAGTTAAAATCGAAAACAGTCCCCCTAGTTACTTGGAACACATGAGTAATCCAGCCGAGCTAAAATTATAAAGGGAACGGAACGTTTTAAATTTAAGAGGGACGAGAGAAGGGAAAAACGAGGGAGAGGGTTACCCTCATGTTTTTACCCTAACAGGACTTCTCCCCTCGTTGTGTAGTAGAGGGGAACATCGGACGAGGGCTCCATCTAGACGGCACTGGGCTCCAAATAGTCGCCTCGCAACTGCTAACTGAATAACGTCCACGTATACCACTGCCTGTGCCAGCTTGATAGCCTACTTGAGAAACCTGTTTTCACAATCTCTACCCACCAGTCACATTCTTCCCAGCTCGGGTTAAATATTTTCTTTATAATACAAGCTAACCAACAATTTTTATGTAATTTTTACCGAGAACATTTTGAATTTTTATTCGGATTTTTTTTCCAATGCAGTACAATCCTACTAATTAGTAAGGTGAAAATATGCAGAACGTTCAACGCGGCAACATTGCGTTCCGCTTCGGTAAATGCATTAAAGAGAGAGTCCCTCGTAAGTTGTAGGGAGAAGGACTGGTTAAAGTCAAGAATAGTGTGGGTCACACGCATTAAGGGCTATAAACATAACAAGGATATTAGTATAATTCCATTAAATTACCTAATTAAATAGGTACACCCACATACAGTAAAATCATGTTTTATAACTTTATGTAATATTTTTTCTAAGAGTAGTTACACATTAGTATTTGTAACTTTTGTAATATTGTATTTTCAATAACATTTTCTAAACTAATACCACGCAAATTCTAGAATATAGTCTACTTTTCCAGATCAAAATTTAGTCTACAGAAAAAAAATGTCTACAGAAAAAAAATGTCTACTTTTTTTAAATGTTCTTCCTTGCATTTTAGCTAATAACAATATATATTTATAAAACGATTTTTTTAATATATAATTTTTAGAATCCCGGAATATAAACGGTTTGTCTTGTCTACTCGTAAAAGTCTCTGGATTTGAAGGACTGAAATGATTTGATAAAATTTGGCGGTTTTTTTAAAGATCGGTGCCTTTAAAATATTGTTATTCGTAATTCAAAATGTGGCTGTACCTTACTATACAAAAATAATGACAAGACATCATTCAGGAAAGGGTCTAAATGTAATATCCAGGGAACCAAAACGTTCAGATCATTGGAAATAGCGAAAGAACACTCTATGAGTACATTATACACAAAATAGAGTACAAATCATTTTATTTCGTACTTGGGAGATATATACAGTAGTTATATTTACTCTAAAACTTCAAACAAGAGGAGGGGGGGTGAGAGAAGCTTGCACATGAAGATTTTGAAAGCAGTTACAGACATATAGTTTTTTTAATAATTATATAGTGGGACAAATTGGAAAGCATTCGAAATGTATAAGCTTAAATTTTTCCTTTTCCAAGCCACAGCCCGAAAATCACATTTATTTAGAACATATAGAAGGAAGGGGGAAGAATTAATACTTAAAGAATTACCAAAGATTTCAAAAAATAATCGATGTTTATCTCTATGTTAAATTAACATATCATATTCTGAACAATTGTTTTCATTTTATTGTAAGCTAAATTCTGAGGTTATGTGTAGGCCTACTATCAGTCAAAACGAATGCGTAGAATTCCAGCGCAGCGCTACTTAGACTACTATTTATCTATTCACATACCGAGACATTGTTTCCGTATTTAAACAATAAAGCGCTGAAAATAATGTTTTATCTGCAACTAAAATTAAAACTTTTTGACAAAATATTTATATTTTTGACAGAACCCCCCCCCTCACCTTTTTTTAACAAAAAATTATACATTTTAAAAACTACTTTGCGCAAAATGACGTGATACACAACACTCTGATTTTCTAACCTGTTGCTTTCTTTTTTCACTTATTTCTAATGCTCTAATCAAATATCGTGTTTTAACACGAAAGGCTTCTAATCGAGAAACAGGAAAGGGAAGCAGCTGGTTTAGAACACTTGAACAATGCGACATTTGCCCGCAGCAACACTTGCACGAAGTTCACAATTAACCTGATAGTTCTAAGGACACTTGGCCGAAATTAGCATAAAAAAGGCAACATTTCATTCCGCCCTTAACCAAATGAGTTACACCGTCTATATTTTATAATAGTTTTAGTTTTCATAATGCTAAAAACTATAGCAATAGGATGGTGTAAAAAGGTTAGGTTATATACTTTCTAAAATAGTCAGTAGTCACTTCCTGGAAGTCTTGCACTTTCCTGTAACTCCGTGCAAGCGTCACAACTTCCAGAATATCTGAGGGACAATTAATTCCGAGCGAAATATTTGAGATACCACAATATTTTAATAGCATCCATTATATATGTGAAGGTTGCCCGAATTTTTTTTAACGATGTCTCAACACGTTCTGGATTTCGAACACTGTGTGTCGAAAAACACCCTCAATGTGTTGCAGGTATTTCAGTTTGTTCAAGCGCTGAATAAATATATTACATATTGTCGCTACTAAAAAATAGCCACAATTCGTTATGAGTTGGTTCGGTTAGGTTAGCTTTGTGGGTGTTTTGTAGTGGCCATAGAGCAAAATAATATAAATTTGTCTTCAATTCCACGGTTTAAACAACTGGGTTTAATGTAACCTAACTATTCCAGCTATCTAGATGAGTAGGCCTTAGAGTCACGTGACATTAAAGTTGGTTTTTTTAAAAATCATCCTTACAACTCAAAAATTAAGAATATTTATGTGAAAAGATCCATACATTAAATTTAGATATTAGAAAAATTATTAATAAAATAAAAATTGTTTTAAAAAAAAGCTTCAAAATTAGAAGAATCGCAACAACAGACATAGTGTTGGCAATTTTATTAAAATTTACCTTGTAAACTAGGTTTACCAGTTGAATATGACTGGAAAAATTTCAAGATGGCGGCATTTTGAAACGGTTATTTGTTAATCCCTACTCTAACTACATGAGCTTATAGCATATTTCGGGCAACTGACAATCTGCACATGTTAACCCCAAGGTTGAGGTCGACAAACAAGCATATGCACACAAAAACTACAGCAGAAATTCGCGTGGTTTCATGTCAGCATATCAGCTGCTTACCACTTCTATCTGTAGAGGTTTAATTAATTTTCTATGATAAATAACGATTTTAAGATGTTTGGGTAACCGACATCACAAAATAGAAACTATCGACTATTTTGCCAGTTCTATCAAATCTTGCCAACTAGTGGTAGCCGGTTCAAGAGTTGTTGGTGAAAATTGAAAATAAATCATGGAAACTTAAATAAATCGATTATCTCAAAATCGACTTTTTTATTATTATTTCGATTCAACTGTGGTAAAATGTGAACATTTATGGTCCCAAAGCAATGTGGAAAATTGTATATACAAACAAATTTGGTTTGTGGACATATAATCAATCTTGCTAAAGTGTAATTTCTAACATAAAAAAGTAATTTGTCGCTAACAAAAATATTTCGATTCGGAATTAAAAACTAAGTTAGAACTAATTGTTCAAAAACGACTAAACCGATTTCGTTGAAATGAAGATTGATGATCCAAATGAACATGTGAAATTACAAATAACGAACTCAGATATAATTGGCAAAAAACAAACAACAAATTGACTGCTGTCATTGGAAATTTGAATATCGTCAATCAGATAAGAATTGCGCTCTGAATCATTTTATGGTATAAGGGAAGCAAGCTTATGCTGTATTTAAAAAAACACAAATATCTTTCAAAATATGAAGGAGAAGGAGAATAAGTCTTTCTATAACACCTCATATATATTTTTTATTTTGAAGAGTAACTTTGGTGAACAAAAGTTACTTTGTTTTATTAAAAATGTGATCAACAATTCATGAACCGGTATTTGTAGGTTAATGACCAATTCTTATTGTTTGCTTAGGCTTTGTAGATGAATGTGTAAGAAAGTTTATTCAATGTTTCATTATCGACATTACAGTTTAAAATATTTGTAACCGGTTTGGTCTTTGTTAAATACAAAACACATCACAAATAGTTGTACTAAATTTAGCTAGTACTCAGAATTCTACCTTCTCTATTCGGAAAATTTTGAAAGTTTTGATAACAAAAGAACAAGCCAACCCCAGAATAATTTCTTTAGTTAACCAAGTACTGCTTAGTTCCAAGACAGATAAAACTTGTGAAGGTCTCCCCGGTAGAAACGGGAACGGAGAAAGCTCGCTGTGGTTCGTTTTACAACGGAAATAGCCGAAGCCTAGAAACGAGGCTCCGATCGGGTGTTCACTACAAACCTCTTACTCGGATCTATAAATAAATTTATAATCATTTATAAATATTTCTTACTTTATAAGTTTAACATTACTTTATAAGATAAGCTGTTGTGTTTAAAGGAGAACATAACAGTTACTCCAAGGCGATATAAAAACAGGCAAAAGGAAAAGACAGGCGATGTTACATAAAGCCAGTTGTGTAGTTGGCTAACGCGCAGAGAAACTAGAAAACTTCTTACCTGCGTTGGGATTGTGTATACCCTATTCACTGTAAGCGCGTGGACTAGACGCCACAAGTTTCATGAAAACAATCAATAAAATAAGCGGATGTTAAAAAAATTAACTGCGCAAAAACATAAACATTTTCTGTAAAAAACACTCATACACAAAACTGGATCAAGCTCGAAATTTTAGGGAAAGGGGGGGGGGAAAGAAGCTGTTATAATTTCAAAATTAAAATATTCTATTTTCTCAAAGTTGACTCGATCGATTTTAATAAAAATTTTGATAAATGCAGACCTGTTTGGGAGTAATCGGTTAAAAATGAAATTATAAACCGGTGTAAAGGTTCGAATACGGTATATCAAAACCACACAAGCGACTTCCATAAAATGTGAAGATTTAATATACTAATTACAAATATTTAAAAGGTTTATAAAACAAACTAAAATGGCAAACAGCAAATAAAAGAAAATTACAACTCGTATTTTGGAAAAAAAAATTTAAAAAACGCCGCAGGATGTGGCCAAAATACACCCGCGTATTAAATTGGGTCAAAATCGTTCCTCTCGATTGGGCTGTAAATCTGTGCAGAGGTCACAGATAAGGATCTTAAAATGGATATTTCTCCAAAACCCTCTACATCAACACCCCCCCCCCCGGCATATACCATTTTATATACAAATTTAAATATTTCAATTATTGTTTTAAATATTTCTCTCTTTATTCATACTTATTTAAATGTTAATAATGAACTGTCAATTATTAACCAACTTCAAAGAAATATAATAATATAATATGAAAAGCTTTTACAAATTTAAAACACGATTGTGTAACATTTGAATTCAATAAACATTAAATATTTACATAAAAAAGTAAATATTACTGTTATAGATTACTTAATTCGAAAATCAGCAAAAATAGTACAAAATCAGCCAATAAAAATAATTTTAATATGTTGCTCATTTTAGAATTTTGCTTTACGGGGGCAAGATAAAGCAAAACAGTTGAATTTTAACTAGTGTCGATGTTTTATCACAACTAGTCGGTTATTATTATTATTATTTTTTCATTTTGTGTATATTTTAGATTTGTTTGTTATACGGTGGATAGATAAGTACGAATTTGAACTCGAAATACCACACGAGTTTCATCAAGCCTGCTTTTAAATTTAAAAATTGCAATTTGTGACAGCCCTAATTCCAACCCATATCCCGTAATTTGAACACCTGTACTTGTGATAAAACGTGATACAGACAGACAGACAGACAGACAGACAAGACTGTAGACATTCGATTGATCTACCTATTTTAAATATAGGAATAAAACAAAGAGAATAATACTTCCCATACCCGAGATCATGTCCAAAATATGTCAAAATACCAAATTTTATTAAAAACGCGTTGGGCTGTAGGTCACTTCCACATCCAACAGACATTTCAAACCACTTTTTTGGACTTAAGAGTACCTCAAATGGCTATTCACATAAATTTTGTTCTTTATTTCGCTTTCTCTATACTGTAGCCTACTATGTACATGTCAGAAAATACGAAATTCCCAATCCTATCTTATCAGCTCTATGCCTAGCAAAATTGAAATATATTTCTCATGAACAAAAGTATAAATATATGTATTAAAGTATAAAAATCATAAAATTGGCACCGATAAATAAAATCTTCCATACTCATAGAATCGAAAACCAATCTCATAAGCCTAACAGTAACTTATTATTAGATTAAAATTATCAGCTGTTGTAGGCCTATTATGAAATTATCAGTTGTTAGTTACAGTACAGTAAAATAACTTGTGAGAACTTTCCAACTTACTAAAATAAGTTTTTGGGAAATAACCTTGTACTATCCGGAGCCCGGGTCCATTAAATGTGCACAGATCCTGACATTCTAGAATTAGATTTGATATACATGAAATATCAGCAGGATAATAATTTCCAAACAACATCAGATTTTTAGTAAATTCAGTTTATAGTTTGTTTTATATTTTTTCTTATCGGTCTCTCTGTGTTTATTATTTAAAATTGTGATGGTTGCCAGATACAGGTCTATATTTCAGGATAACAGATTTTTTTCTTTCGTCTTTTTTTGTATTTTTAATATCATTTAATGTAATAGAATATACTGGTATGTAAATTTATATACTGTAATAGGATAATGAAAAATAAAGTATTTATACAATATCTCGAACGATTTCACTAACCAGCAAGATCCGTCAAACAATTTGTTATCGGTCGCGTTTTTGTTAATTTTTACCATAGTTTAACAAATCAAAAGTCCAATTGTTATAAAATGCTGATTTCACATTGAAATTTACATATTTTGAAGATAGTAATTTAACCCATTAATTTATTAAAATGAGGGTTTTATTTTTTCATTGTGATTTATAGAAAATTACTTTGCTATAAGTAATTTTGTTCAAGCAATTTTCTATACGTTGTATCACAACCTTCCTTATTTCACAAAATCGTTCGTAATCGGTACAGCTGAGTTTCATAAATTAAGATGTTTATGGTTTATTGCGTTTTTTACCGGCAATTCCCGGTACCTATATATTGAACCTATATTTTTGGAAAACAATATTTGTTGAACCATATTTAATACAAATTATTATTAAAATAAATATCCGTGGCAGTGTGTGTGTGTGTGTGTGTGTGTGTGTGTGTTATGTTGGCAATTTTATTGTTTCGTTGACGATCTTTAAAAACGAATGAAGATGGCGATGATGGATTTCGGTTTCGAAACGCGTAAATTAAGAAAATATACAAAACAAGATACATGACGACAAAAAGTTACGTTTATACTATGTTGATGTTTTCACTAACACAATACTTTCCTCCTAAATTGATTCTAAAGTGACGTAGGCGCAGACGGGTAGTTCTGCACCCCCTCCCCCTTCTTGAACTTTGTGCAACAAGCTGTATGTATCTATATCGTATCACAGAATTCAACCTATGTTGTGTCTCACCCAATGACCTTGCCCCTCCCCCCTCTCTTCTCAAGCCATAAATAAAAGGACGAAATTAATGTGACGTGACACCGATCCTGGCTTAACAGGTAGTTGGGGAACTACCCCTGCGATTCTTAAATCCCTTTTAAACGCACACTAATTTATTAATTGATCGATTTACAACAGTATTGTCTAAATACCTTTGGTTCCATTAGCTTCATTAGTTTTGATAACTCTTCAAATCATCCGATATTTATATCTACTCATTTCGCTTAGGGGTTACAAACTTTGGGGATGTGGCTTCTTATGATCTATCAATTACTCCCTTACCAAAGATGATTTTATGATTAATTAACGCAAACTTTGTCGTCATTATCACAAAATCCAAATTTATAATTGATTGGTGAATATTATGAATTTACTATTTAATTATATATAATTCTGAAATTCTCAACCCCAAAACGGAATTCCTCTGAGGATTTACGTCCACATTTTCAAATTAACTACATTTTTATATTTTTTTATTACAGAATTCCATAAAAACATATTGTGAGACAGTGGTTCTCAAAATGTGTTCAAGTTATAAAATGTATAGCTCTACTGTTGTTTTATCAAAATATTTGAAAGAATAAATTTCATTAAATTATTGAGATAAATAAAAACAATCTGAAATTTGTAAGATGATAATTATTTTTGTAAAATCAGTGCATAAAACCTCAAAAGCATAGACATTGTAACTGTATTATTCAATTTACCCCTTGAGACAAATGTATTCTGTCAATTTTTTTTTTATGAGGAGCTTAGTATTGTTTTTAGTGATGAAAATTCTCTAATTTCAACAACTTTAAGACGCATTTTTCTCTAAACGGATAGATATTTTTTTAAAGTTATTTTTGAAAAATAAAATTATCTTACATTTTGATTTTAATTGAAACCATAAAATAAATTTTGACGCATTTGGAGGGAGGGCTTTTGGGGTTACAAAATTGTACTGTAAATAAAAACAGTTCAACTTGAGCACCAAAAACCCCAATTCTTGTTTTTTTTCTGCTGTTATTTTATTCAAAACTTTACAAAATGTTTCCGTACTCTCCTATTTTTTCTTGTTCTCTAAAGACAAAAAGCCTCTCGGACTTCATAGCTTTAATAAAAGAAAGAAAAGAACATAAAATAAACCCTCTAATAGCGCCAGGGTCGAAAAAGAACAGATTTGATCAAAAGAGACTAGACAGGAAAGAGAGCGAACCCAAGCCTACATGAAAAGGTTGTTGATCCAGTAAGGTATCTCGGGATTGCTCAGCTGAGGGTTCATGCTTAACGTAACACTCTGTATGTCACGTAAGCTACAATAACAATATACATCACTCTAAAATAATATATTCTACCTCTGAGGCGTTTAATTTTGACAAATGGTTACATCTTTAAAAATGTTTTTAAAACTATTGAAGAGATTTTTATTTATAGATAAATTTGATAATTAGTTTTAGCATATGTATATTGTGATGTGTGTGTGAATGTAGTAGATGAAGTTTAGTTTATTGTGTCTCTTGTGCCTTACAAAGTTATAATCTTTTACTAGCCTGTTGTTTTGCTTTTTGTTGCTTCAGACTGTAAAGTTATGTATGATAATTTTTTTGATGTTGTTTTATTTGTGTGATAACTAATCACAATTACTTCTAAGAATATTTGTTTTTAGTATAAAAATCTCTTCAATTTCTGCTTGTTAAATATTTTCTATTATGATGGAGGGTCCAATATATGCTTTTCCTTAGGACCTCCTACATTTCTCTTGTGCAATTTTGTTTGAGTCAGTTTTTTAAAATTTTATTTTCTTTTAAATAAGCTATTCAGAGTATTGTATTATATTTTTCTTTGTTGTGGTATGTTTTATTGTGAATTTTGTATTTGTTATAGTGTATAATCTTGCAAATGAGAAATAAAATAAATTATTATTATTATTATTAATTTAACCTACGAGTTGTTACTAATCTAAATATTTATTTAAAATGAGTTACAATTTTTGAATAAAGCAAAAGATTTTACCAATTGGTAACAAACACCTACTATAAAAACAAAATTGCATTTGAAGTAAACGAAAAATAATAACTTATAATATAAATACATCTAACCTATAAGAATAAATATAGTTTTAAAGGGCTGATTCAAATTACAGTATGTGTAAATCTGAGGTCTGATGGCTAACTGAAGCACAATTAATGTTACACATAACATTGTAGAAAATTTATAAAATAAAACGTCAGAACCCTGAAGAGTCACAATGAGGCCTGGCGCGCTTAATGGTTTTTACAGAAAATGCAAAAATTAGATGTTATAGGCACACGTACAACTTGGTAAAACAGGTACTTCAACAAAATTTGAAAAAAAAACGCCATTTTGAAATTTTGTAAACGTTTATTTAGTAGGTTAACATATTCAACGAAAAGAAATTTAACTAAGATCCAACTACCAGAGATGTACACATTTTGAGGTTATGTAGGAAAGACAAATATCTTTATTTTTTAATTATTGTATTGGTTATCGTAAAATACACAGTTAGTTGGATATCGACGAGACGTTGCAAGACTTTCAAATGAAAAGGTATGTTTTAAAATCTTTTTTTTAATTTATCAACACATTTTTATGGTTATTAACATTTCAAGCGGTTCGTCAAATCGAGACTATACCAAATTTAAGTAAAACTCTACAGTCAACTAAAGTCAAAGATAGAACTAAAATTACTCTACTGGGTATTTCAGCCTCGAGATTCGGTCTTTCCATGAGGAAGATAAGAGTGGCTAAAAAATTCTAAAATTCTATTATATAAAACGTTACTTCCTATCATTTACTCCTCAACTTCAATATACGTTCCGTTCAAAATCAAAATTCTAAAACTCAAAAGTGAAAAACAATATTGTTTCATCACTTGTTTATGAAGGAAAAGTTTCTAAAACAATGAACAAACAACACAGAGTCGCTGGAAATAACCACCAGTCAGAATGATTCACATAGAACTGTTACTGCCGCAGCATTACGTCATCACATGACGTCACGCCGCAACCACCATTGTGAACCTAGCTTCCAAGTATTTCTAACACAATATACACTGTTAACGATAAGATGAACATTGACCCTGGGTTACAATTGCGATTAGTGTTATCAAATGTATAGACATTTGAAACAGTACAGACTTTGATTTCGTTTGGTGACTATTGGAAAGCGCTCACGACAATCTTGAATGTAAGAACTAGTAAGCATCGACACGGGATAGGCTCAGTCTTGGAAATTCTGATAACGCCTTTGATAACATATCGCATTAACTAAGATACGTTTAAGTGCTTTGTTTAAACATACGTGCTCAAAAATTATTTCAATTTTAATTGAGGAAATGCTCACTAAAGATCGTTAGTTTTGAGTTTTCCTTGTTTTAGCTTATTTCTAACAAGAAACCAGAGTTGAGATGTTTTTTTATATCTGCTTGTGTGTGCGTGTACCCCTGCTAATTTGTTTGTTTCTGGACCGATTAAAATAGAATTTCTACAAAATTACCTGGTGGTTTTTAATTACAAACTTTGATTTTTATTAATATATCGTTATTTTAGGGATTGTGGGTATAGGAATATTTCAAAAATTTAATTCTCGTACGATGTCATATGACGATTTTTAATTAAATATAACTTGGTCAAAATTTTGTGGATTCAACTTTCAAAAAAGTGATTTTTCGGACGAGAAAAATAGAAATTTTAAATCAAATAGGAAAGTAAAGAATTCGAAATAATTTTAAAATCCTGAAATAGTCGTTATATGTGACTGCACGCATGTGATGTCAAAGTCCATGTACTTGAAGAGTAAAATAATTTTCGAAAGTTAATTTTAGGTGTCTTAATTTCTATAATGTTTTATGTATCTGATCTGACGAAACTGAATAGTTGAAAAATATATTTTTACTTGTTAGAAATTACGCAATTAAAAAATATTAATTAACCCACGAATTAACCTGTAAGAAAATTTGTTTTATATGAAAAAGTGGTAGATAAGAAGTAGTTGTGGCTAATTTTGAAGGTCGAGCGTATTACGGTTTTAAATAAAAAATGAAAATAATTTTGTTTAATATCAAAGTTTAAAATTACCAAAAAAGTTTTTCAATTTTAAATAATAAAACAACATTATAAACCGCAAACAAAAAATAATGAATTTATACGATTATTTGATGCAATTTTTATAAAAATATTTGTCCATTATAGGCCTAAATGCGCAACCAATTGAAAGAAACACAACACTTCATTTTTAAGGTGTTTCAAAAACTCTCATCTCAAAATCATTGTAATTGGTGTTCATCCTCCAACAACAGGTACACAAGGCGCTGATGACCGAGTGGATTTTCGCCGTTCTCTAACTGAACTATAAAGGCTAGGACAAATCCTCGTTGATATAGTAGCATTCAATAAATAATTTTTAATTGCCACACTACTGCTATATTCATGAAACTTTGCTCGAACTACTGTAGTTCAGATGAACTAACTTCGTGAACAAACTGAAGATGTTAAATGAGTAGTTGAAACGTTCGGTTAATTGAATTTTTCACACGTATTGCTCATTCTAAATGAATAATTGCTTAGCTGATAATATATTTAATTTTTTTATGAGCTAGTGAAATCTAGCCGATAATCGTAAACAAAGACATGTACACACTCATTATATGACAGAACAAGAAACCTTTCTGTTTTACAAGTGTAGGAGCATGCGCGGTTCTGTTCACGAACGATCGATATATGACAGACAACAAAAGTAAATCACTGCCATTAAATAATAACGATTTATAAAGTACAGTATATAAAAGTTTATGGTATTTGAAACTTGAGAATTTACAGAAATTAACTGGAGTTGTAAATTATTCGAAATATATTAAAATAATAAAATAGTTGGACAGATCCCGATCAAATTTTATAAGAGGGAATATTTGGTGATATCTCGACGTTTTTTTTTAAATTTTTTTATTTCGGTAAAATTTCATCGATATCTCTAGGGACTATTTTGAGATATTCGATCTTCTAAGGTTCATTTTCATTTTTTGACTGACAACTCTTGACTCTTCAGGGGCTCACTTGTAATAGAGGTAGAATGTGACAATACCGAAGTAATACATTTCCTAATGTAGGCTTGGGCTAGATCCCTCCATTTCATCTTACCTATCAAGTCTCTCTTGACACACAAGAATTTTCTTCCGATGCTGACGTTATTAGATTATTCGAGGACTAGTCATCTATGTTTTGCTCGTTCTTAAAGTTAATTTTTTTAACAAAACCGTCAGGGGCTAACTTTGGTGATTACGGGCTTTGCAATCCCGAGGGCCTAGCTGTATCTACACATTTTCCAAGTAGTATTGGATTAGATCCCTCTCTTTAACTTTCCCTATCCAGCCTCTTTTGACCAACTATTGTTCTTTTCCGACCAGACGCTATTAGAGAATTCGAGGGGGGGGGGGGTCTTTGTTTTTTTTTTTAAACGATGATGACAGAGGTTGCTTTAAATAACAAGGACAAAATTACACAAAAAATAAAAACTATAACTCCTGAATAGAGGGGACGACTTCCTTTATGTTATTAGGGTGAGTGAAAAAGGTCGTGTAGTGTTTATTTTACATTAAATTTTAACACAGCTCTTAAAGTTCACACAATTATATTGAAACTATTATAACTTTTCTAAATGGCGCATCTTAATTTTCATGAGAGTAGACTAATATCATCGATTTTATAATATAAAAATTCTAGCTTTACGCCCTCGTAAAAAAGGGCTATGTCTAGCGATCCTACCCACTAGCATAATTTCACACCATTTTTTTTTCCGCAGAGGTCACACCAATGCTTTCCGCAGAGGTCACACCAATTTTAGTAAACATTGGAGGTCAAAATTTTATTGAGATCGTTTGATCAAATACGGTGTATACCTCACTGGACTAGTTTGTTAACCAGAAAAATAAGTCTGAAAATTTCAAAATGGCGGCCGACTTTCACGTTTCAAAAAACTATTTTATGAAATAGTTTTACCCGAACGTCGCGAAAATTGGAATTTTAGTTGAATTTCTAAGTTTGATCATAAAAATGGAAAAATTTCAAAATGGCGAAAATTTGAAAAATATATTTTGCTAGCTACCTTCTAATCCAAGACCTACAAGGAATTTAATACCTCATTTTGTGCAACTGGTGATTTACAAAATATAAACTGTCGTTCTATCAGCGTACCAAGTATTTTGTATTATATAAAATATTATTTCAAAGCACAACAGATTACGCCAATTATTGTATGTATCACAGCCCACATCATCTAGAGAGAATAATCCCTTGAACAGTGTTGGAACGTCATTTCCAACGAGTTTTTTTTCCTCCTCACTCTCGAGCCACGGCTCAAGGTTATCAACTTTTTCAAAATATTCACTCACTCTATCTTGTGTGTAGACTTATAACTTTTCTTTCACGGGTATTTTAGTCCTACCTTTTGAAGGGTTATTTCATTGATTGACCTATAAAAGGGTTTGTGAACAGATGTTTTTAATATTTTATAGTCAGCTGATACGTTGGCATGATTTTCTTTTGCTGTTTATTGTGTATCCATTAGTTTGTGATGGTCTTGGTGTTAATAAATTTAGATAATTACTTCCATAAAATGAATTTCTACAAATTCACATTGGTCATAGATTGTTCCGGAAATTTCTTTTTTTCTTTAAAGTTATGTTATAATAATTTTGTTTGTTAGTAATAAATTTCTTGTTTTTCACAGAACAACATTTAAATTTAGTTGGCTGGGGATTTTAATACCGCACAAAATGAAATTGTAGGAAGCTGACGTCCAGTATAATAAATTATCTACTAAAACTCTTCTCAAATTTGAAATAGCGGCCATTTTGAACATTATAAACAATTTTTCTGGTTCACAACTTCCAATGGTTTGTCAAACTGAGAATACGTACAAAATTTAAACAAAAACCAACCGAAAGTGTAATAAAAATATGAAATGACAATTTGATAAGACCCTCATTTTGACTGTTGAATCAACAATGAAATGTGTACCGATCCTGACTCCTCTAACAAGATTTTAAGGTCACTTCATTTTCATATGATATATAGGCATATAGAAAAAAAAATACAGACAATTAATTATAAATTTTATATCACATATATTTTTTTGATTTAGACTACTTGATCTAGAAATAAATTTCTCAAGCAGAAATTGTGGTAAATATTCACGCCGATTTTGAAAGAGTTCATCATTTTGAAGATGAAGCCTATCTTTTACAAATGAAATTATACACATACTATGTAAGTTTATATTTATGCGTCCATCCTCATGATAGGTTCTCGAAATTGTCCGATTTTTATGAAATTTGTAACAAATTTCTATTTAAAATATTTTGAACAGGTATATCTTGTACCATTTCTAAAACTGGCCGCCATTTATAGCAGATATTTTGCACTGTTTGCAATATTTCGAACAAGTACAAACAAACAATTTCAAAAACTGACTACCATTTGTAACTGATTTGCGCTTCAATGTCCGATAAAATAATCGAAACGGCAAATTTTTGTAGATTTAAAAAAATGTCCATTTCTATAAGAATATTCTGTTAAATTTGATTACACCATGTTAAAGAATGTTAAAAAAGATTTGAAGATTTGGAAGTCAATTCCTACGATTTATCTTTACCAACATTTGAAAAATTAAAACTAACTTTATTTTTCATTCCTTGGTAAGTATCTAATAGGACATAATAAAATACCGTAAACTAAGTAGTATTTTTGTTATTCTCTAATAGTTTAGAAATTTCTAAACGTTGCAAAAATAAACGATGCAGAAACAGGTCATATATTTTCTCACAAACCCATCTGTAAAAAGAAATACTAACAAAGAAACATATTTGTTGCCTACCCAAAAGTGTCTGTAACATTATTACCTAGGAGTGAGTTTTGTGATAAAGTTCGAATTTTTTCCTCGTCTAATGGGAGGTAATTTCGACCTATTCAAATGCGTTTTAAATATATATAAACATCTTCAATCAGAACCTAAGTTGCTTCACTTGTGCCATAAACTCTTCCTAAACGTAAATTGTACTTTATAATACTAGCTTTTTAATAAGATGTAAGTTTTAGCAGAATTTTAAAGATACAGTATTTCTATAAAAGTAGCTGAAATTTGATTCAATTTTGCTATAATCTTCTTAAGCGTAAATCGTATTTGACTGAAATTGAATTTTAAATTGCTGCGGTCAAGGTTCATTTCAGTCAACTTTTTTTATAATTAGTAAGTCTCAGCCGATTTTTAAAATGTGTAATACCGAATCATTCCCGAAATCAATTTTTTGAGGGCAGGGACTATCAAACTCGCATCAATGTTTTAGCTATTACTTGTAATTCTCCCTATACTGAAGAAAGTAAAAAGAGAATCGTCGTGTATAAACGCGTTTGAGAGGACATTCACAGAGAGCCCGTGTGCTAAAGTGTTGCCCGCCTGTAGTGCACTGAGAAGGCGACTTATTGACATCAAGGCAAGACATTATTTGTTTGTAAAGCACGCCAATCCCCCACTACTTTCCTCTCAAGTCATTGATGCTTCGGCAATCTGTCTGACACCTGCACACGTGCCATTAACCAATCACAACGCTCGACCGAACCAGCTGATCGTAACAATAACAGCTGATCTAGTATTCCATTACAATGTCAGGAGATCCCCAACAACAGGTTGATAACACGGTTAGTTGTCTAGACACCGCAATTGTCATGCAACACTACTTTAGACTATTTGAGTCACGTGTTCACGTGTGTAAACAGCTGATTGTGACAACTTAGGTTATGTTTTGATTTATTGAGCTGGAGCTTATGAGTGAGTTGGTCAATGTATTATTGGTGAAACAATGTTTAAATAAAAATATAATCTACCGTGTTTGTTTTTAATATATAGAACCTGCAGGGAAAATTATGAGACGTTGTAAACCCAAACAAACGGACCGACGAGTGAATATTTTAAAATTTCTCAAGGTCACAATTTAGCCCAAATTTATGACCCAAATTAGCACAGTAATTTGGGTCATAAATCTTCACATTTCATCAAAATTTGATTAAAACTTTTAGGCAATTTTGCGGTAATCCAAAGTTAACTGCGCTCATTGTTAATTTCCCATTTTTAACTATTTACTCCCGAAATAACATTTTTGAGGAGAAGGTGAACAATACAATTTGCTTTGGTCCACGCAGCCAGCAATTGAGTAAAATTTTAGTATCCCCCCCCCTACCTTAATTACTCACAAAGTGATGTGTTCTTTTACTTTGGATTTGATACAATAGTTTACAATAAACCTTTACACCTCATCAAAATATGATAAAAAACACTTCAGCAGATTTTGAAATATCTGAACGATAACGATATATATTTTGATATATCAGCACTTTTATATATTTTTCAGTCGTTTTTAAGTTTTGATCTAACGGCTGCTACCCTTTAGGCCTAAATATTGAGATTAACTGGTGTTTGGATTTATCAAAATGTGTGCACAGTTTAATTCATTCCCTCAGAGGTCGCTTTGTGAGTACGGTCTTAGCAATTACGAGGGGACATAGCTGGATCAGCACCTTTTTCATGCAGTCTTGGGTTAAATCACTCTCATCTGTCCTATCCTGTCTCTCTTGACGAACTCTTGTTCTTTTCCGAACTTGACAATATTAGAGTATTCTAGGGTTATGGGTATTTAATTTATGTCCTTTTCTACTTTTTATAATAAGGCGATAATGGCCGAGAGGATTTTCGCCTTTAAAAACAAAAAGTTTAATCCATTATTTTGTATCACCTTTCTCAAGTTGGACATAGACACTATCTCTTACTTGGAACCTGGAATGTACGTGGTTTTGAAACTTAATCATGATCAAACTGATTTCTACAAACCAAATCGCAACAAAATTTGATAGTTAAAAACCATCTTCTGTAAAAATTTAGGGAAAATATATTTACTAGCGAATTTCAAATAAACTGGATTGTAGTAATTGTTTACAGTCCTCTTGGAAACGCTGTCATCCGGGACTATGAAATGTGCACCAATCCTAGTAATAGGAGTAATGTTTAGCTCAGGATTGTAGACTACATGTGTAGGCTCTCTTGAGGCTCGTAATTTTTGTTTGATTTTGCTAAAATTTGATATCATTGCTCGGTTTTACGGCATATAAGAATTTCATAACTAAATTTTTAAATTGCAGCAAATTTCGAAAGATTGTTCCTTCGAAATAAAAATCCTTCTCTCTATTGGTTCTATAATATCCTTTTTTTACGCAGTATCTCCTATAAAATATAAGTGTTATAGTTAGGAAAAAATCTGCAATTAAAAAAAAAAACTATATAACTTCAAAATTAGGGAAAATATGCAATATCGACACTAGTATCCGGGATTTAATCTGTTCTTAAAGTTTTACTATTCGTTGATCATAATTCATACTTATAAAATATGTCTGACAAATTTCAAAATGGCAGCGGGAAGCAGTTTTCCTTCAGCTAAATGAGTCAAAAACCTTAGATTGTGTGCTTCTATTACCAATGTAATGTCGGCCGGCAAACTAGTAAGTATAGAAAAAAATAAGTTGGCGCACCATCATGGTACTTACTCAACCCATCACACAATGTAATACAAGCAGAACCTCCAAATATAATTCCTAAAAGTTGCTCTCATGAGTCTTTAAAACAGTTATCTCATGATAAGTCTGTCTAAAACAGTTATCTCATGATAAGTCTGTCTAAAACAGTTATCTCATGATAAGTCTGTCTAAAACAGTTATCTCATGATAAATTTGTATAAATCAGTTAAAACAGTTTTCATGATAAGTCTGTCTAAAACAGTTATCTCATGATAAGTCTGTCTAAAACAGTCATCTCATGATAATTTCGTCTAAATCAGTTAAAACAGTTATCTCATGATAAGTCTGTCTAAAACAGTTATCTCATGATAAGTCTTTCTAAAACAGTTATCTCACGATAAGTTTGTCTAAAACAGTTATCTCATGATGAGTATGTCTAAAACAGTTATCTCATGATAAGTCTGTCTAAAACAGTTATCTCGTGATAATTTTGTCTAAATCAGTTAAAACAGTTATCTCATGATAAGTCTTTCTAAAACAGTTATCTCATGGTAAGTCTGTCTAAAACAGTTATCTCATGATAAGCCTGTCTAAAACAGTCATCTCATGATAATTTTGTCTAAATCAGTTATCTCATGATAAGTCAGTCTAAAACAGTTATCTCATGATAAGTTTCTCTAAAACAGTTATCTCATGATAAGTCTGTCTAAAACAGTTATCTCATGATAAGTCTGTCTAAAACAGTTATCTCATGATAAGTCTGTCTAAAACAGTTATCTCGTGATAATTTTGTCTAAAACAGTTATCTCATGATAAGTCTGTCTAAAACAGTTATCTCATGATAAGCCTGTCTAAAACAGTCATCTCATGATAATTTTGTCTAAATCAGTTATCTCATGATAAGTCAGTTTAAAACAGTTATCTCATGATAAGTTTCTCTAAAACAGTTATCTCATGATAAGTCTGTCTAAAACAGTTATCTCATGATAAGTCTGTCTAAAACAGTTATCTCATGATAAATTTGTATAAATCAGTTAAAACAGTTTTCATGATAAGTCTGTCTAAAACAGTTATCTCATGATAAGTCTGTCTAAAACAGTCATCTCATGATAATTT
This sequence comes from Aphrophora alni, assembly GCA_963513935.1. Classification (NCBI taxonomy): domain Eukaryota; kingdom Metazoa; phylum Arthropoda; class Insecta; order Hemiptera; family Aphrophoridae; genus Aphrophora; species Aphrophora alni. The sequence goes on along the minus strand of OY740768.1, from coordinate 114,661,255 downwards.
CGTCTAAATCAGTTAAAACAGTTATCTCATGATAAGTCCGTCTAAAACAGTTATCTCATGATAAGTCTTTCTAAAACAGTTATCTCACGATAAGTCTGTCTAAAACAGTTATCTCATGATGAGTATGTCTAAAACAGTTATCTCATGATAAGTCTGTCTAAAACAGTTATCTCGTGATAATTTTGTCTAAATCAGTTAAAACAGTTATCTCATGATAAGTCTTTCTAAAACAGTTATCTCACGATAAGTCTGTCTAAAACAGTTATCTCATGATAAGCCTGTCTAAAACAGTCATCTCATGATAATTTTGTCTAAATCAGTTATCTCATGATAAGTCAGTCTAAAACAGTTATCTCATGATAAGTTTCTCTAAAACAGTTATCTCGTGATAAGTCTGTCTAAAACAGTTATCTCATGATAAGTCGGTCTAAAACAGTTATCTCATGATAAGTCTGTCTAAAACAGTTATCTCATGATAAGTCTGTCTAAAACAGTTATCTCATGATAAGTCTGTCTAAAACAGTTATCTCATGATAAGTCGGTCTAAAACAGTTATCTCATGATAAGTCTGTCTAAAACAGTTATCTCACGATAAGTCTGTCTAAAACAGTTATATCATGATTAGTCTGTCTAAAACAGTTATCTCATGATAAGCCTGTCTAAAACAGTCATCTCATGATAATTTTGTCTAAATCAGTTATCTCATGATAAGTCAGTTTAAAACAGTTATCTCATGATAAGTTTCTCTAAAACAGTTATCTCATGATAAGTCTGTCTAAAACAGTTATCTCATGATAAGTCTGTCTAAAACAGTTATCTCATGATAAGTCTGTCTAAAACAGTTATCTCATGATAAATTTGTATAAATCAGTTAAAACAGTTTTCATGATAAGTCTGTCTAAAACAGTTATCTCATGATAAGTCTGTCTAAAACAGTCATCTCATGATAATTTCGTCTAAATCAGTTAAAACAGTTATCTCATGATAAGTCCGTCTAAAACAGTTATCTCATGATAAGTCTTTCTAAAACAGTTATCTCACGATAAGTCTGTCTAAAACAGTTATCTCATGATGAGTATGTCTAAAACAGTTATCTCATGATAAGTCTGTCTAAAACAGTTATCTCGTGATAATTTTGTCTAAATCAGTTAAAACAGTTATCTCATGATAAGTCTTTCTAAAACAGTTATCTCACGATAAGTCTGTCTAAAACAGTTATCTCATGATAAGCCTGTCTAAAACAGTCATCTCATGATAATTTTGTCTAAATCAGTTATCTCATGATAAGTCAGTCTAAAACAGTTATCTCATGATAAGTTTCTCTAAAACAGTTATCTCGTGATAAGTCTGTCTAAAACAGTTTAAGTCTGTCTAAAACAGTTATCTCATGATAAGTCGGTCTAAAACAGTTATCTCATGATAAGTCTGTCTAAAACAGTTATCTCACGATAAGTCTGTCTAAAACAGTTATATCATGATTAGTCTGTCTAAAACAGTTATCTCATGATAAGTCTGTCTAAAACAGTTATCTCACGATAAGTCTGTCTAAAACAGTTTATCTCATGGTAAGTCTGTCTAAAACAGTTATCTCACGATAAGTCTGTCTAAAACAGTTTATCTCATGGTAAGTCTGTCTAAAACAGTTATCTCATGATAAGTCTGTCTAAAACAGTTATCTCACGATAAGTCTGTCTAAAACAGTTATCTCACGATAAGTCTGTCTAAAACAGTTATCTCACGATAAATCTGTCTAAAACAGTTATCTCATGATAAGTCTGTCTAAAACAGTTATCTCACGATAAGTCTGTCTAAACAGTTATCTCACGATAAGTCTGTCTAAAACAGTTATATCATGATAAGTCTGTCTAAAACAGTTATCTCATGATAAGTCTGTCTAAAACAGTTATCTCACGATAAGTCTGTCTAAAACAGTTATCTCACGATAAGTCTGTCTAAAACAGTTATCCCATGCTAAGTCTATCTAAAACAGTTGACACAATTCTCCACTCGCTTAGGTCTTCAAAATAAAATATTTGACAATAGTTTCGCTACATAAAGATGTGAATCTGACACCATTATACGAACAATTAAAATTTACAGATTTTTGTCTACTCTGTGTGTTAGGGTGTTAAACAAGGGACAGTTTAAAAGGGCCTATTTGACTATTTTGACATTTTAAATTATATTTTTCGGAATTTCAATAGAGTTTCTGTATCGACCCCTAGACCTAATTTCATGTTTCTATCTATCACAATTTAAATAGCCGCTATCATGTTTACGTACAGACGACAACAGCGAGAATAGGAATGGACGTTGTCACCTGTCGAGTTTGACAGTTTACTGAGGCCTTGTAAAGTGAAGATCAGTCAAAAAACGAAGTAAGGATTTTTGTGATTATCAAATTTACCCTACACTTCATATAGGCTATTGGGTATACTTACAAGACGCACACAAAAAATGTTCGTCCTATCTTGGCAGCGTATACACTACGAACAGAGTATTTATATTATTATCACACACCTTTATAATCCAAAATTGATCACATTAATACTTACCTGAAAGGATATTATTTTAATATTTTGCCTTGCATTTAGAAACTCCTGAAGATCGAAAAGAACAAATTAAGTCCTACCAGAATGGTAGCTAAATGTGAATTCTTATTTTCTTCCTTGTTCGAAAGGCAAGAAACCTTTCGGTTTATATCCTTATAAAAAAAGAAATGAAACAATATTCTATATAATAGAAGAGAACAAGAGATCAAAAGAGAACTAATAATAAAGATGAAAGAAAGAGATCTAACCCAAGACTACATGAAAACATTGTAGATCCCGGTAGGGATTGTCAAGCCTTTACTTATATAAGTGAAGTTATCACTTGTTAATAATCAATTTACATTGGAGCTAACTGTATCACATACAAAGCTGAACTACGCAACAAAAAGTATACATCACTACCCTAACCCCCAAAAAAATTCATACCTAGAATTATATTAAATTTGAGATGTGAGGATAGTTTTGCTGAATTTATTTTGTTTATCGTACGCATAATTTGTAAAGTAACAATGATTTCATGACAATTTAATTGTCCCCAATATTAGATTAGGCTATAAGGATGTATGTTTTCTAAACACTTGCCATATAGGCCAAGTTCAGAGTCTAGATTACGATAGTTCCCTAACCTTACAATCGCACGATAACCCAGCATAAACTCATATTTCAATATAGTTATCGAGTTTTAGCAATACCAGCTATTGCGATTCTATATGGGAACGAGACTATGATCCTTTCCATACGAGTAATTTAAGATAATGTTTTGCCCATTGTGTGATTTTATATATTTATAGCCTATGTTGTGAATGTGATCATTCCAACTCTTCAAAAAAATCTTATGTAAGATTATAATAGCCTACATAAAGATCTTAGTTTAACTCGGCAAATTTTATTCTGAAGTTTCAACATAGGCCGTTCAAAATCTTTAAAAAATCTTATCTCAAATACATTTGTAATTTGTTTAAATTTATTGAAACGGCGAAAAAAACATACAAATGTATTTTTGAAGTTAAAATACACAAGTTTTAGTTTCTAGAAGATTAAATCAAGAAAAATGCAGGACAGTTGTAAAACCCAATTGGATGAGGAGGGGGGGGGTTTGTTTCTGCTCAAACGTAAAATGATAAAATTCACATCCCTAGGCTTCTTGGATCCAGAGATATGCTTTAGGGGTAAAAAAAAACCCCTTGGAATGGAACATTTTCAAAACCCTTTTTTTGTACGCTTCTACAGGCGTACCCCAAACCATGTTAAAAAATTCATAGCTCTAGGCTTTTTGGATCCAGAGATTTCGTGATAAGTCAGTGGGTTTGACTTATAAAAGCGAGTCTAAAACATATTTTATCATTAAAATAAAATTTGTATACGTTTCTGTAAAATTGTTGGTTTGCATTTCCAGCAGGCCTACCTCGTCGAAGCTCCAAAAAACTGCAAAACAGAAATTACAAATTTAATAAAAAAAAGTTGCCGAAAGACTTCAGTGACTCTCGAAAGGTCAAACGACCAACTAATCCTCAAGCCATTTTTTAAAAAGATAAATTTGTGGTCAAATATTGAGTTATTAATAATCAGAAAGCCAAAAAGCACTTGGGCACTAATTTTGAGCAAATCGCTCCAGCGGTTTTTGAGAAATCAGTATTAATGGAAATTTAATATGCTCGGTGGGGAGGGGGTTCCAAAACGGATATATCCACGAAAACTTCAACATATTTTTTTGCATTGTATAGGCCTACCATCTTTACATATGTAAAAAATAACGAAAAGGATAGTTCTTTTAAATACGGGTACCAGATACGCGAACCATATTTGGAGATAATTCCAAAATTTGAGACACTGTCTCACTCTGACATGGTGGACATGTACTTGTGAGTTTAAGTTTAAAACTTAACTACTCGGACGTGGGCAAGTGGACATTTGAAAACTACTTGACGAAAAGCTAAAAAATTCCCCAACCAAACACAAAACAGTTTTGTGAATAACGGAATTTCCCACCACTGTATAATAGATGTTCTTAAACAGGAATTAATATCATAATTTTTCATTCTGCAAGAAAGAAATATCGTGATTGTGTCAAAATTGTGTTGAGATGTGTTAAAATCTATGTTAATCTGTACCTCCCCCCCTCCTCCGATTACAAAAACATGTTTTTTGTTTGTTCCTTTTATAGTCACTAACATAAAATATTAGTTGGATCTCTGTAAAAAAATTATCATTCTAGCTTTTTTTATAAAAAGGTTAATTTTTAAAAATGGACTCAACCAATTTCAATGCAATTTTAGTGACATGTGAAGATTAAAACCCAAACCATTATCCCAAATTTCAAATTAAAGAAAATTACAGTTTGAAGCTATATTTTATAAATCAAACAACTAATCTATGTGATCGGTTATTGGGACCAAATTGACTAGGGTCTAGAAGTAATAGTGCAATAGGAACACGGTAGCGTTCCGTTCTACCAAGTACTCGACAAATTTAACATCAACTCCTAGATATAGGAGTCTTAACTTGAATTAAATACCTAAAATGTATTTTGTGCTTATGATTGGGAAAGTGTGCGCAATATGGACTATGGAGGAGGGTTCTTCTTCACATTGAGAGCTCACTACATCTAATCTATAAGAATTTTCAGAATATAAATTATTTATAAAATTTTCGATTTGTATTAAAGAACAGGATGCGTATCGTGCTCGACTCCACATCATAGGAAAAGTAAATTTGTTTTAAAACAATGTTTAATTTGTACATGTTTAAACCCGTAAATAAAATTAGACTTCATTGAGCTGACTACAACGGTATGACAGGAAACTGAAACTGAATCTCAAAACTAGAACAATGAACGAAACATTTCATCATCAAAATATGATTGATAAATTCGTTTCCCATTATCAAAGAAAACTACAGATTTCTGTCTTGTTGATGTTTATATTCTTCGTAACCATAGCAACTGGTCATGAAACTTGTGACATACGACGTTGTTTCCCCTCTTACAATCCCCCCTTACCCCGCCTTCCCATATCTACTACTGTCCAACTGAAACTTTCTTTCTAAAGTTGGGTTATGTCGCTCTTTGTTGTGAGAGACACGGTGAAAGGAGGGGAAAAGAATGCACTTTTCAAATGTCCCCTCCACTGATGCCCGATAGACCCGCTAGAATTCAAAACAACGCATGTGACATCTTGTCAATAACAATTATTGTCAGTCAACATAACCTTTCAATTCATAGTTTAAAAACTATACTGCATAAACATCATAACTTTAAACTACGCTGTACAATATACTATTGATCTCATAACACTAAGTTTTATTTAAAATGACGACCACTGACTAAATATTTTCTTTTACATAAGCCTTAACATAACACATTTAAAGTAAAATTGTACAAAATTAACCTAAATATCTGAAATGAGTAGCTAGATTGTTTTATATTTCCCTATTACATTCCTATACATTGAGTCAATAGCTACCAGGAAACTAGCTTTCTTATATTTCAAATTACTTCATTTTCAACATTAAATATTAACAAATAATCTAAACTAAATTATGTATTATAATAGATGATTATTGAAATGTTGTCATACCTGTATATCACACCACATTGTTGATAACTCTATCCAGTTTCCATGACGCGTGTGTTAAAGGGCACATGCCGGGAAAACACAAACAAGTTCTTCTCTCTTCTGTACAGTCGCGACTGAAGAGGTTCAATCGTTAGCCGCTTGCTTCGCCACATCGCCCTCCTCTTGGCGCCCCGGTTTTCCCCTACAACGCTGCTGCTTTCCTATTGGTCCGTCATTTTAAAACATATATTTTTTACTTTATTCGGTACTGTTCGGTCAACTTCGGTAACTGTACAGCATTTTGTTGAAATATAAAGATCGGTTGTTCTCGGGAAGCATTTCGTGAGCGTTCGCCTGTATGACCCTAAGCTTTGGCTGTGACGAAATTGCCATGACGTTATATCGGCGTCTATGTGGGTACCGGACGATGTATAAAGCCAACAGCTATGTTTATTCTCCCCTCTTTCAAGCCTCTGCGCACACATTCAGCGACGTGGGTAGTTTTTCTTTTTCTTCTTTAGCTTGATAACTGGGGTTGCCAGCTTGCCACTCCATGTTCAACCCTCCGAGCTAGGCAGTCCGTAGTATAATAGATGGCTGTAACACACTTACTGCTATTATTGAATCACTCCTTTATAAAGGCCCTCGCTACTTGATGAAACGTTACTTGAAAAAAAAAATCATTTACAACGATTTTTATAATTAATAACAAAGGAATACCTCGTCGTTGGGAGAACTTCAATTCAAATCAAATATAATTATAAATTTGTTGGTATAATCCAAAATAGAAATGAATATTCTTGTACTAAATATTTCTAACCCGAATTTATAGTTTACAGACACGAGAAACATTTTTGGATTTATTGGTCAAGCTTTTTTCAAATTTGTAATATAGAATCTAACTTCCTCAATCTCTCATGGAAATGCTAATACCCGAGACCACAAAATGTTCATTGATCCTAGTCATAGGAGTAAATTGCACAATGTAATTTTATATGTACATGTTAGTAAACATTCGAAATATTAACAAAAAATGGTAATATTGAAAATGGAAAATATCAAAAAAAAATAAAATGAGGTTAATTTTTTCACCTGTAGGTCTTCAATAGCTCATTTTATCCAGCTTAAAACATTCAACCAAAAGTGTTTTATAAAAAAACTAAAATCGGAGATTTACAGTATTAACTTTATATTATACATAACCTCAAAACTAAGATAACCTCACAAATCGGCAATAATAGAACTGGTAATCGGAATTTGGCTTGAAAACTATTTTACTATTCGATAATCAAACAAATAAATTGGGAAATTTTTAAATGGTGGCCATTAAAAATAATTTTCCAGGTTCGCTTCATATCTTTTAGCTCCTACATGTACCAAGTTTGTCAAAAGAGCGAATTCAAATAACGTAGTAAACTGAATTCGTACGCCAGCGTACCATACCGAAATATATTTGAACTTATCATGAGTCATACCTACTCAGTCCAATGTTGGACCCAATAATAAGCGAAGTCTTAGCGAACAGGATATCGCCATGGAATCGTTTTCCCCCTCCATTTCCTTTCATTCTCCCCTCTACCTTTAACAGAATTTGGTTTTCATAATGGGATACTTTATACCGGTAGTATAATATAACGAACTGGTTTATCATACCATCTTTTCAAGGTCGGGGATAACAAACAGGAAGACAGCTGCTCTTTGTAATTAAAATTTGTGATACATAAAATAAAACGTAAATATACAATTTATAAATATTTTGTAAGTTTGGTTTCGTGAGAATGTTAATAGGCTATACTGAAATTTCAAGGACTCAGTTTATGAAGGTTCTGTAACCAAACTTCAGGATAAGTAGAACTGCTTTGGAGCCGTGACTACTATGGATATTTGTTACTAATCTAGTTAGACTGGAGGGGAACGCTTGTACAACAAAATAAACTTATCTGATACACTTTGTAATTATCATATTGAAAGTTCTCTCTATCTGGGCATGTGTGCTGATCATGATACACAGAACATGGGGAAGGAGTACCTTTAAATGTTTATTTATAAATTAATGTATGCGTTGTAACTTCTGTAAAGGTTGTATTTTTTCATCAAATTTGATATATTTGTTGCTTTTTAAAAAATCTGGTCTAGTATGCTAGTCAATTAAAATCAGAAATGACTTGTCCGATTTTAAATACATTTGATTAAAAACGTAAAATTTTGCAAGTTTATAGAAAATATAGTTTTATTAATTTTTTTTTTTTTTTTACATTTTTTACGGATTTTGGTTCCTAGAAGACGTGTAGGAAAGGATGTGGTTTCAAATTCGTAATTTATCATAAATATAAGTGCAACGGTCGTAATTTTTCATCAAATTTTGTACACAAGTTGCTTTTTAAAAATAACAGTAGTTTGTTAAAGAGAAAAACTAAGAAATTTATGTTTCTATTTTTGATTTTAGCGCTCGGTATTTTTTCCAATTTTTATCAAATTTTATCAAAACATTACATTTTTCAAAGGCGTAGAATATAATAGTTACAGAAAAAGTCTTAATATCCGATATATTTTTTAATTATGTTTTTTAATGATTAACTTAAATATATAACTTCTGTACCAGAAGTAAATTTTCATCACAATTATTATACTCTGCTTTTTAAAATAGCTGGTAAAACTATTAGACATGAAGCCGTGTAAGGGATGCGCACATTTCAAATGCCTTTGTGATCATGGGTTCCATAACAGCAGCGAATCAGAGCTTCTGAGTCCCCCCCTCACTTGGTTCATATCACCTGTAAAATATTATTTTGGGTATTTAAATAAATAAAGCTACATAGACGAGCAATTTGAGCTCTTTTTTACAACTTTATTAATTAAAGTCAAAGATTTACGGGGAAATGTGTTTTTTGAGATGCAATAAAAACCGAAAAACTACCATTAATTCAAGCCAATGTATAACCTTTGTTTTTCGAGATTATAAAATAAAAGTTTTAAAAAACGGCAATATGATAAAACATTTACGTTCTTCTTATTTTTAAAATTGACCATACAGTAGGTCCTACGTCATAAATAAAATCATCAATTGAAGAAATCCTTCGCGTTAAAAACACATTTAATTAATTAAACAAATTATATATCATTTTAATGTGGAATTTCAAGAGGATATAGAATGATGTTAAAGTCAATTTTTCACCAGCCATTTTCGAAACAGTTCAATTAAAAGTGTAGCTATGAAACTGTTATTCCATTAATTAGACAAATAGCTGAAGGTATTAAGGTGAAGTAAATTTATAAAAAAACTTTATTAGTTTATTAATATAATTATTGATTAATTAATAACAACATGTCAAGTACTTTTTTATTAAAAAATATGTTGTCATTTGTCAAATTTTCAATTACCTGAATCGAATATCAAGTTTGTAGTTTTTGTTCCGCTGTTCATAAAAGATGCTCAAAATATCTCACATTCACATTTGTAAAGTGCGCTAGTCTGTAGAGGTAACAATTAATTATACATGTTCTATCATTGCTGATGAAATCTGTGTTGTCTCTTCCAGAATGCGGTGTTGTAAATCAATAATATTTAATGTCTGTCTTATTATTATAAACTTTCTGTTTTAAATACTCCCAAAAGAAATAATCAAGAGGAAATATATCTGGGGAACTAGCTGGCCACTTAAGTTTACCTCTTCTACCAATCCAGCGGCGAGGGAACGGTTCATCCAATAAAGACTACACGAAAAAGATTGTCAAGCCCGTGGTCAGGAAATACAATAGAAAAGTGAAAGAGAGGGATCTAACCTAAGACTACACGAAAAATGATTGTCAAGCCCGTGGTCAAGAAAGACTTAATTGGAAAGTGATAGAGAGGGATAAAACCTAAGACTACACGAAAAAACATTGTCAAGCCCGTGGCTAGGAAAGATTTCATTGGAAAGAGAAAGAGAGGGATCTAACCTAAGACTACACGAAAAAACATTGTCAAGCCCGTGGCCAAAAAAAGACTTAATAGAAAAGTGAAAGAGAGGGATCCACCTAAGACTACACGAAAAAACATTGTCAAGCCCGTGGCCAAAAAAAGACTTAATAGAAAAGTGAAAGATAGGGATCAAACCTAAGACTACACGAAAAAACATTGTCAGCCCGTGGTCAAGAAATACTTAATAGAAAAGTGAAAGAGAGGGATCCACCACGAAAAATGATTGTCAAGCCCGTGGCTAAGAAAGATTTAATTGGAAAGAGAAAGAGAGGGATCTAACCTAAGACTACACGAAAAAGATTGTCAAGCCCGTGGTCAAGAAATACTTAATTGGAATGAGAAAGAGAGGGATCTAACCTAAGATTACACGAAAAAGATTGTCAAGCCCGTGGTCAAGAAAGACTTAATTGGAACGAGAAAGAGAGGGATCTAACCTAAGACTACACGAAAAAGATTGTCAAACCCGTGGTCAAGAAATACTTAATAGGAAAGAGAAAGAGAGGGATCTAACCTAAGACTACACGAAAAAGATTGTCAAGCCCGTGGTCAAGAAATACTTAATTGGAAAGAGAAAGAGAGGGATCTAACCTAAGACTTCACGAAAAAGATTGTCAAGCCCGTGGTCAAGAAATACTTAATTAGAAAGAGAAAGAGAAGGATCTAACCTAAGATTACACGAAAAAGATTGTCAAGCCCGTGGTCAAGAAATACTTAATAGGAAAGAGAAAGAGAGGGATCTAACGAAGAATACTAGAAGAAAAAAAGTATAATCTAGCTGGGACCCTCAGGATTGCTAAGCCGTATTTACTGTAGACTATATATCTTTTAGATAATAAGAATTAAAAACAAGTAGATGGTTCTTATCATGGTACTTACCCTGTCCCATCATGCAATGAAATACAAACAGATCTTCTAAAAGTAATGCCCAAATGGTTAAATTGTTTTGGTAGAGCAAGTGGTCCTATTCAATAGGGTAAGTTTGTTTGAAACAGTTGTTTTTACACAGGTTTTCGAAACTTTCGTAATTGTGTATATCACTACTTGCTTCACGTGGACTATACTATTATCAATGACTACATAAATACTATAAGACACGACATAGGATAGGGAAATAGTCTACGCTTTACGGGTGCTGTTCGTCACAAGTTTGACACACAGCTATCAGAAAGCGCTAGCATCAGGTGCTTGACTGTACGCATCCCACTTGGTTGAGACTGTACAACTACTGTTGACCTCTCTCTCACAAACCTTCTCACTTACTTCCGTCAGCATAGTCAGTGTTGTCAGTTCGTGCGCTGAGATAAGCGATTCTCGACCTTCCCTCGCATCTCCGGTCCCATATGTGGCATCAGTACGTTTTTTCTTACCCGCCTGAAACATTGTTTGACCGTAGAGCCACCTAGCGCCAGTCACATCAACTTCAGATTCTCTAGCAGAGCGACCTAGCGGGTATTGGTCAACTCAAGAATAAGCGTAGAATATTTAACATGGCCATGTCGTGTCTTATAGTATTTATGTAGTCATTGCTATTATCAAACTGGGAATGCGGATGAACGAAGGGTCGCTTCACTCACAACAAGAGCAGAGGATTAGGGTGTCCGGAGACCTACAACCACAACCATGAGTCACCAACTGGGTTTCACTTTGTAAAACTTTAATTTATTTTATTTGATATTTGAAAATAAAATCTATGTTTTATTTTTATTCTATACATAATTGTAAGAAAAATTAGACTAAACAACGTATAATTTACTGAGTTATAGCCCAAAATCAACTATGTTTTTATTTACATATTTAAATAGTACTAAATGTTTATCTTACCACAATGTTTATAAATAGAAATACATTTTTTTAAATATTTGTTACATTTTCAATATTGGTAGGGAATATTTTGCTGTTTTCAATATTATTCTCTGTATTACTGTTGCTTAGATCAGCAAATGTTAAATTTATAAAAAATAAATTAGGTAAATGCCAATGTTTCCGTTTCAATACATATTTATCTATACACAGATTATCTCAATGCAAATATAGTAATAAAGTACAAATTACGTTATATATTATTATTATTATAGCCAATTATGCTCCATTGTTTCATTAAAATCGAAAAGTACATATTTTTCGATAAAAATATACGATAGTGTTGTTTATTCGCATTTATTAGTCATCATACTGTCTTTCATTTAGTAGTAAACAATAAACATTGTTGATTTTGGACTCTACTAAAGTAAATTTTATATTGTTTTGTCTCATTTTTCTTGTAATGAAGTGTAGAATATATATTACAGTTATTATTATAAAATATCAAATTAAATCAATTAAAGTTTGATCGAGTGAAGCACAGTAGGTAACTCATGCGGGTGGCCCACAGCAAGTACACAATACTCTGCGCGGCTGTCTGTGATGACGCGTGCGTTAGAGTGAGGCGACCCTTCGTTCCCGTTTGATAATAATTTAGGCCCTAAGATCCTCGTAGAGATGTGTATAATAAACGGTCTCCAATTGCTTCGCTCGTTTCGGTGTCTCTGCCCTATCTACATCGAAGTTGATGGTATCGAATTTGTCGTTAAAATATCAAACGAAAAATTTGTACTTCCGTTTTATGACAGATCTTCACTTATCATGGCCTCGGGAAGTCAAAAAAGTTATTTTTGAAATAAGTTGTCAGTCCGTCGTCGTTGTCGTTTGTACATATGAACGATTAGTGGCCACAATTTAAGGATAGGAATATGAAATTAAGTTTAGGGGTTAGTGTGTGTGGGGATAATGAACCCTATTGAAATTCATAAAAATCTAATTAAAAATGTCAAAATAGCAGCAATTTTATACAGTTTTGTTTAATAACTTGCGTTTTATTTTTGAACGTATCACGTAACGTTTATTTTTGTAGATTTCAATTTTTTACCTAATAGTAGTCCTACTAACCTCACCTTTTCACAACGACAAATATCGAAGTTATTGTCAAAAAAATAATCTCCAACTATAACATGCCAATAAAACGTGATGTTCGTATAGTTACGAGACCCAGAGCAGAGTCACCGACACTCACATATTTATAGCTTCGAGGACTAACAAGACAGAGATACTGATATGAGCGAAGTGAATAGAAACTGTTTGTAGTTTGTAAAACTGCTGGCGGAATGTTCGCCTCACTAACATACACAAAGGATTACCCGGGCCCTTGGAGGCCAGCGTGATTCACCTACTGGACATCTCATTGTAAAATCTGTTTTTTCACCGTGCAAGTTACACTTTTTTCTTTTTCTTTTTTTTTTGCGCAGAATGTTAAAAAAGTGATTCTGTAGAAACTGTAGAAATGCTCCTATGTAGTAACTGTAGTAATGCTCCTCTGTAGTAATTGTAGTAATTCTCCTCTGTAGTAACTGTATTAATGCTCCTCTTTAGAAACTGTAGTAATGTTCCTCTGTAGTAACTGTAGTAATGTTCCTCTGTATTAACTGTAGTAATTCTCCTCTGTGGCAACTGTAGTAATTCTCCTCTGTAGTAACTGTAGTAACGCTTCTCTGTATTAACTGTAGTAACGCTCCTCTTTAGTAACTGTAGTAATTCTCCTCTGTAGTAACGCTTCTCTGTATTAACTGTAGTAATTCTCCTCTGTAGTAACTCTAGAATTGCTCCTCTTAGTAACTGTAGTAACGCTTCTCTGTATTAACTGTAGTAATTCTCCTCTGTAGCAACTGTAGTAATTCTCCTCTGTAGTAACGCTTCTCTGTATTAACTGTAGTAACACTCCTCTGTAGTAATTCTCCTCTGTAGTAACGCTTCTCTGTATTAACTGTAGTAATTATCCTCTGTAGTAACTGTAGTAATTCTCTTCTGTAGTAAGTTAACTGTAGTAATTCTTCTCTGTATTAACTGTAGTAACGCTCCTCTGTAGTAACTGTAGTAATTCTCCTCTGTAGTAACTGTAGTAATTCTCCTCTGTAGTAACTGTAGTAATTCTCTTCTGTAGTAAGTTAACTGTAGTAATTCTTCTCTGTATTAACTGTAGTAATTCTCCTCTGTATTAACTGTAGTAACGCTTCTCTGTAGTAACTGTAGTAACGCTTCTCTGTAGTAACTGTAGTAACGCTCCTCTGTGGCAACTGTAGTAACGCTCTTCTGTAGTAACTGTAATAACGCTCCTCTGTGGCAACTGTAATAACGCTCTTCTGTAGTAACTGTAGTAACACTCCTCTGTGGCAACTGTAATAACGCTCTTCTGTAGTAACTGTAGTAACACTCCTCTGTGGCTACTGTAGTAACGCTCCTCTGTGACAACTGTAGTAATGCTCCTCTGTAGCAACTGTATTAACGCTCCTCTGTGGCAACTGTAGTAACGCTCCTCTGTAGTAACTGTAGTAACGCTCTTCTGTGGCAACTGTAGTAACGCTCCTCTGTGACAACTGTAGTAATGCTCCTCTGTAGCAACTGTATTAACGCTCCTCTGTGGCAACTGTAGTAATGCTCCTCTGTAGTAACTGTAGTAACGCTCTTCTGTGGCAACTGTAGTAATGCTCCTCTGTAGCAACTGTATTAACGCTCCTCTGTGACAACTGTAGTAATGCTCCTCTGTGGCAACTGTAGTAATGCTCCTCTGTAGTAACTATAGTAATACTCCTCTGTAGCAACTGTATTAACGCTCCTCTGTGACAACTGTAGTAATGCTCCTCTATAGCAACTGTATTAACGCTCCTCTGTGGCAACTGTAGTAATGCTCCTCTGTAGCAACTGTATTAACGCTCCTCTGTGACAACTGTAGTAATTCTCCTCTGTAGTAACTGTAGTAACGCTCTTCTGTGGCAACTGTAGTAACGCTCCTCTGTGACAACTGTAGTAATGCTCCTCTGTAGCAACTGTATTAACGCTCCTCTGTGGTAACTGTAGTAATGCTCCTCTGTAGTAACTGTAGTAATGCTCCTCTGTAGTAACT
The DNA here is from genome assembly GCA_963513935.1 of Aphrophora alni. Classification (NCBI taxonomy): domain Eukaryota; kingdom Metazoa; phylum Arthropoda; class Insecta; order Hemiptera; family Aphrophoridae; genus Aphrophora; species Aphrophora alni. The sequence continues at coordinate 114,646,255 of OY740768.1, read as the reverse complement.
GTAGTAATTCTCCTCTGTAGTAACTGATGTAATGCTCCTATGTAGTAACTGTATTAATGCTCCTCTGTAGTAATCGGCGTAATGCTCCTCTGTAGTAACTGTAGTAATAATGGTCCTCTGTAGTAACTGTAGTAATGCTCCTCTGTAGTAACTGATGTAATGCTCCTATGTAGTAACTGTATTAATGCTCCTCTGTAGTAATCGGCGTAATGCTCCTCTGTAGTAACTGTAGTAATAATTGTCCTCTGTAGTAACTGTAGTAATGCTCCTCTGTAGTAACTGATGTAATGCTCCTATGTAGTAACTGTATTAATGCTCCTCTGTAGTAATCGGCGTAATGCTCCTCTGTAGTAACTGTAGTAATAATGGTCCTCTGTAGTAACTGATGCAATGCTCCTCTGTAGTAACTGTAGTAATGCTCCTCTGTAGTAACTGATGTAATGCTCCTATGTAGTAACTGTATTAATGCTCCTCTGTAGTAATCGGCGTAATGCTCCTCTGTAGTAACTGTAGTAATAATGGTCCTCTGTAGTAACTGTAGTAAGTTAAAACTTACAAATATAGATTGAAATTACTGTCTAAGTACTTTTTACTTATTCAAAAACGTTTTATTTTTCCACAAAATAAAATCTCATGTATTTCATCTCTTAGCAATAATTTCTCTAAAGTATTCTATCACCTATAAAGTTTACATACCACATATTTTAACCTTTAAAGTGTTTCTTTTATAATTGGCACTTAAAATTTTCAAAAGTAACTTAACTTAGGCTTATAGTAGAGCATCATTTTCTAATGCAAGAGGAGATTTTACAGATATAATTTTATTGTTATATAACCGCTTCCAAATTGAAGTGTTTCCTAATTTAAAAATGCACGGCGAAACGAAATTTAATTAAATTCCTGTTACCAATTATTTTTTAACTGTTTATGTCTATTAGTCTAAAGTTTTAGGACCTATAGCTTGATTTTTGTGCAGCCTAATGAATTATAATATCTGTGCGTTGTATTTTAAATCATATCAATTTTTTAAATCTTTTATGTTCCTTTAATATGTCAATTATTCTAGTTGGTCATCATGTTGTTTTTTTGCTGATACTGAATCGATTGAATCGCTATTTCGTCCGAGTTTCCAGTTCAAATAAAGGTGACAGGGTGTAGTTTTTGATGCTTTGCTTTTTTTTAAAAATATTTGTAGGCTATATAATTATGTTTTTCATATATATATATATTTTTAACTAGGATTTATTGGATAACATTTTCGTTGTTTATGGAGTTATTCAATACAGTTTTATCAACCATATGACAAATATATTTCAACATTCTTTCCTTACTATTCTACTTTTCTTTTATTCACATTAATTCTTATGTCTCAACAATGCCTTGTTTAGACATTTTCAATCAAATTTTATGAACATTCAGAGGTATTAATAACAATTAATTAAGAAGACTTAATAGTTTTGTAAAAACTGTTTTAATCAAACTCATTCTAAATGGATCACCCTGTGATATACAAATACAATTTAACATTTCCTAAAAGTCCCGCCTTACATTTAGAGGATCTGTTTGTATTAAATTGTACGGTAGGGCTGGTTAAGTACCATGATGGCACCCTTCATATTTTCGTGTTTAATTGAAGGTTTTCGAGATTTTCTAAATTCAATACGTTACTTAATGCTAATTTGAATGTGGAAAATGAAGTTTTGTTTTGGAGTAGGCCTAGGTTATATTGTTAAAAAATAATATAAAAAATACCTACATCAAATCCATAATACTCGTACATATACATATCCATTCCATTTATGAAGTTTAAAATTTGTTTTACTGACGGAAAACAAAGTGTTTTCGAACATTTATTTATAGGAAATCTTTTACCTATTTCTATGTAAAGAATCTATTCCCAAATTGTAACCGCGTATTTCAGAGACACCCCATATTAATATTTAAACTATTCGCCGGCAAACAAGCATCTTCATAAAAATCCCTGTAATATCTATCGACGTCCTAACATGTAAGCGTATCATGTACATATCGAGATTTGAAGTTAAGAATTAAAAAATTTCAGGTAGTTATTACGATTATCTCAGGTGATTAATTTCATAATAGGCCTATTACATAAAGCTGATAATTTTAATCTATCAATAGCTGTTACATCTTTCACATTATATTTTATATTGTGAGAAGGTTTTTTTTAACAACAAATAATCAAACTACGGTATTTCATTTTCTTATACGTACGTAGTATAGAAAAAGTTAAATGATGGGTGAAAAAATATATATTTTATGTTGTCTTTTTCTCGGAAAATATCAATCTGATTTGAGTGACTCTAATATATAAAAAAAATGTTTGACGTCTGAGCAGTACTCAGATGAGTGATTTTGACCACTTTAGTTTGTGGGAATACTGTAATATCATATGTCGAGGATTTTTTAACATTTTGTTATTACCCAGTACTTCGTGCAAACTGTTTTAAATCCAAACTCAAAATTCCACTTTATTTCCACATAGACTTTAAAGATTTTGATTCAATTTTGTTAAATTGTGAGTTTGATAAATCAGAAACTTGAGTTTTGTTCTTTAGGCAATTTCCCTCTTAAATTGTGAGTTTGAGAAGATCAGAAACTTGAGTTTTGTTCTTTTGGCAGCTTCCCTCTTAAATTGTCATCTTGAGAAGATCAGAAACTTGAGTTTTGTTCTTTTGGCTGCTTCCCTCTTAAATTGTGAGTTTGAGAAGATCATAAACTTGAGTTTTGTTCTTTTGGCAGCTTCCCTCTTAAATTGTCATCTTGAGAAGATCAGAAACTTGAGTTTTGTTCTTTAGGCAATTTCCCTCTTAAATTGTGAGTTTGAGAAGATCAGAAATTTGAGTTTTGTTCTTTTGGCAGCTTCCCTCTTAAATTGTCATCTTGAGAAGATCAGAAACTTGAGTTTTGTTCTTTTGGCAGCTTCCCTCTTAAATTGTCATCTTGAGAAGATCAGAAACTTGAGTTTTGTTCTTTTGGCAGCTTCCCTCTTAAATTGTCATCTTGAGAAGATCAGAAACTTGAGCTTTGTTCTTTTGGCTGCTTCCCTCTTAAATTGTGAGTTTGAGAAGATCAGAAACTTGAGTTTTGTTCTTTTGGCAGCTTCCCTCTTAAATTGTCATCTTGAGAAGATCAGAAACTTGAGTTTTGTTCTTTTGGCTGCTTCCCTCTTAAATTGTGAGTTTGAGAAGATCAGAAACTTGAGTTTTGTTCTTTTGGCAACTTTCCTCTTAAATTGTGAGTTTGAGAAGATCAGAAACTTGAGTTTTGTTCTTTTGGCAGCTTCCCTCTTAAATTGTCATCTTGAGAAGATCAGAAACTTGAGTTTTGTTCTTTTGGCTGCTTCCCTCTTAAATTGTGAGTTTGAGAAGATCATAAACTTGAGTTTTGTTCTTTTGGCAGCTTCCCTCTTAAATTGTCATCTTGAGAAGATCAGAAACTTGAGTTTTGTTCTTTAGGCAATTTCCCTCTTAAATTGTGAGTTTGAGAAGATCAGAAATTTGAGTTTTGTTCTTTTGGCAGCTTCCCTCTTAAATTGTCATCTTGAGAAGATCAGAAACTTGAGTTTTGTTCTTTTGGCTGCTTCCCTCTTAAATTGTGAATTTGAGAAGATCAGAAACTTGAGTTTTGTTCTTTTGGCAGCTTCCCTCTTAAATTGTCATCTTGAGAAGATCAGAAACTTGAGCTTTGTTCTTTTGGCTGCTTCCCTCTTAAATTGTGAGTTTGAGAAGATCAGAAACTTGAGTTTTGTTCTTTTGGCTGCTTCCCTCTTAAATTGTCATCTTGAGAAGATCAGAAACTTGAGTTTTGTTCTTTAGGCAATTTCCCTCTTAAATTGTGAGTTTGAGAAGATCAGAAACTTGAGTTTTGTTCTTTTGGCAGCTTCCCTCTTAAATTATCAGCTTGAGAAAATCAGAAACTAGAGATTTGTTCTTTAGGCAACTTTCCTCTTAAATTGTGAGTTTGAGAAGATCAAAAAACTTGAGTTTTGTTCTTTAGACGACTTATCTCTTACACTGTGGTTTGAGAAGATCAGAAAGTTGAGTTTTGTTCTTTAGGCAACTTTCCTCTTAAACTGTGGTTTGAGAAGATCGGAAATTTGAGTTTTGTTCTATAGGCAACTTCTCTTTTAAACTGTGAGTTTGATTAGATCAGAAAGTTGAGTTTTGTTGTTTTGACAGCTTTCCCTCTTACATTGTCACCTTGAGAAGACCAGAAAGTTGAGTTTTGTTCTTTTGACAGCTTTCCCTCTTACATTGTCACCTTGAGAAGATCAGAAAGTTGAGTTTTGTTCTTTTGACAGCTTTCCCTCTTACATTGTCACCTTGAGAAGATCAGAAAGTTGAGTTTTGTTCTTTTGACAGCTTTCCCTCTTACATTGTCACCTTGAGAAGATCAGAAAGTTGAGTTTTGTTCTTTTGACAGCTTTCCCTCTTACATTGTCACCTTGAGAAGATCAGAAAGTTGAGTTTTGTTCTTTTGACAGCTTCCCTCTTACATTGTCACTTTGAGAAGATCAGAAAGTTGAGTTTTGTTCTTTTGACAGCTTTCCCTCTTACATTGTCACCTTGAGAAGATCAGAAAGTTGAGTTTTGTTCTTTTGACAGCTTTCCCTCTTACATTGTCACCTTGAGAAGATCAGAAAGTTGAGTTTTGTTCTTTTGACAGCTTTCCCTCTTACATTATCACCTTGAGAAGATCAGAAAGTTGAGTTTTGTTCTTTTGACAGCTTTCCCTCTTACATTGTCACTTTGAGAAGATCAGAAAGTTGAGTTTTGTTCTTTTGACAGCTTTCCCTCTTACATTGTCACCTTGAGAAGATCAGAAAGTTGAGTTTTGTTCTTTTGACAGCTTTCCCTCTTACATTGTCACCTTGAGAAGATCAGAAAGATGAGTTTTGTTCTTTTGACAGCTTTCCCTCTTACATTGTCACCTTGAGAAGATCAGAAAGTTGAGTTTTCTTCATTAAGCATCTTCCCTCAAGTTAAGAACTTGATTCGTATTTGGTTTTGTGTATGGGTGTGTGACAAAGATGGTGCGATGTTGATGCATAGTTTATTATATCAGTTGTTCACTTTGAATAGAACTAAATCAAAACACAATTTCTCATATTATTCTTTATCAATTTTTGAGTAATTACGTTCACCTTCAAGGTTTTCTTTTGATTCTAATAATGAAATAAAATGTATAAACTGTACAAAGAAATTTCATTAACTTTCAAAAGAAAAGAAAATATAAGTAAACCAAAGTACAACATATAATATACCTATTGAACCTTATTTTTGTTGTTGCTTGTTGAGACAATCAGAACACAAACATTGTGCTTAATTTTTCCCTAATATATCGATTGTTTAAAACAGTTAGTAGTTACAAAGGTTTTCAAAGTTGTACCGTACCTACTTTCTTGATGTCGGCTAGGCCCCGACGGGTCTCCTAGATGTGTATGTATTAACCAGTCACGACTCGCTTCTTTCCTATTTGTAGTGGTCCTGGAGGGACTCGTAACTACACGAAATCTCGTTTTCTTGGGATATTAGTGTTAAAAATTATATTTTTGACAATAACTTTGTAATCTTAGAGAGGTGGAGTTGATACCATTACACGTACAATTTAAATCTACATTAAAAAAAAATGAATTTAGAATGTTATAAGTTGAACAACACAATAGATATCAACAACAACTATGGAAAATAGCCGTCATTTTTACATTATAATTCAATTTTTCTCAATTTCAATAGCATTAAATTCCATGTTCCTTTTACCATGTCAAAAGGCGTAAGTCAAATTTGTTTGCGATTACCAAACTAACCCTTTAGTAGGCCTATTACTGGGTATATAATAATAGTGCTTGCAATCTTCCCAAAAAATTTTCTTTGCTAGCCTACTTTTTAAGTGAGAATTCTATTGAATGTTTCTTTATTATTCAATGAATTTGCTCTGGGAAAGAAGTTGGTCCACCTTCATTAACATTTAGTTGATTTATATATGTTGAACGATATATAGGCTAGATATATTTAAAGATTGCTTAAGCTTGACCCGCATTTAACATTCTAAACGTAAATTGTATTTAATTGAAATCGAGGTTAAGTGGATGAAGATTTATTTTCTTATTTTGTTAATTATTCCCCACATTCACATTGCGTACAAATTTAAACGAAATTGGTAAAGTCGAATTTGAAAAATTACATCTTTTAAAACAGCTGCGTGGTCTAGACATTTATGGTAGGGGAATTACTGGCTTTTTTTTATAGTTTGGGTAGAATAAAACTCGAACACAAGATCTCACAAAAAATACGTTTACTTTAATAAAACGCTATTTCAACGACAAATTCGCCATAATATTATAGCTCTTCAATTTAGACGTTGGAGTTATAAAATCAAATTTTTGTTGGCACATATTGTAGAAGACAGTATGAGTAGTAGTAGTAATAGCAATGACTACATAAATACTATAAGACACGACATGGGATAGGGAAATAGTCTACGCTTTACGGGTGCTGTTCGTCACAAGTTTGACACACAGCTATCAGAAAGCGCTAGCATCAGGTGCTTGACTGTACGCATCCCACTTGGTTGAGACTGTACAACTACTGTTGACCTCTCTCTCACAAACCTTCTCACTTACTTCCGTCAGCATAGTCAGTGTTGTCAGTTCGTGCGCTGAGATAAGCGATTCTCGACCTTCCCTCGCATCTCTAGTCCCATATGTGGCATCAGTGCGTTTTCTCTTACCCGCCTGAAACATTGTTTGACCGTAGAGCCACCTAGCGCCAGTCACATCAACTTCAGATTCTCTAGCAGAGCGACCTAGCGGGTATTGGACAACTCAAGAATATTTAACATGGCCATGTCGTGTCTTATAGTATTTATGTAGTCATTGGTAATAGTGATATGGGAGTGGAATACACTTCAACCTCTAGTGCCCGCTACTTCTTCTAAGATCCGGAACTTCCGTCTAGAGAAGTCCCTCCAGCCCCACAAAGAAGTGCAGCACAAGAAGGGGGTAGGTACACTTGTCACTTGAGTTCTCTGGAGCTTCTTTCACTCCCATTATTTTGTCTTGACTTTCTCTGGAGACTTGCCCTGAGCTAGTTATCGCAGGTACCATCTTAGTCCCGCTCCACTAAGTCATCTATCCTGTCAGGTTGTCCTAGTGGAGAGAGCTGGTTGTCCTTCTTCAATGTTTCTGAAGCCTTTCTGTCCTGTCTCCCCCTCTTTATTGGGTAGTTATTCCATCAAGAGTGGGATTTCTCTTGAATGGCCTGTTAAAGCTTTCTATATTAGATTTATAATCTCGTTGTCTGAATAATCTCAACGAAGCATAATGATAGTCGTCACAGAGGGCATGCTCCATTTTATCAAGAAAAGAGTGGGACCTGTTAACAAGTACAGGCTTTGTATGCGACACTTTTTATCCTGTAGCATTCTCCCCATAAGGACGGGTCGCTTTACAATTTAGGGTTGTACTTAAAACTGAAAAAAAAAAAAAAAAAAAAAAAATTATGAAAACATAGTAGAGGGGAGTTAAGATAAAAAGAGCTGGTAGAATAGATCAAGAAAGATACATCTGAGCAGGAGTGGGAAGTAGTGGAGGTCACAGGAAAGACATCTGAACAACATGAAGGATAGGGAATTGTGGAGACTTTTCTCCAATTCCTATGCCATTAATCTGTGCATATGAGTATTGAAAAATCCAGATCTAACTCCTTTTGTTACGAGACGATAATTTGTCTTTTACAATTTACTCGTAAACAAAATCAAATCAAGAATAATTACAAGAATGCCTAAAGTAACCTAAAACAGTAACACTGTTGTTATTAGATAAAACGACAGGACTAGTTTAGAATGACGATACCTTAAAACAAACTCCGAACACTGATTGAATCTGAAATAACAAAATCACTATTTGAAAAGTGTTAGCTATATAATATCGGAAAGCTAGTCAATAGCGAAAATAATGAGAATCACGTCTCGCTTCAAATAAGCGTAAAGTCACTACTGTTTATCGTGTGCAGTGTAACCAATAACCGATAGGGGGTAATCGGCGAGAAAGAATCACAGATCAATGAATCATTGAACATCACTATTTTGTTCTCGTATACAGACGAAAAAACCTCTCGATCATTATCGCCATAAAAAAAAAGTAAAAAGAGCTTACAATAGATAGATAGCCCTCAAATATTCTAATAGAACCGGGGTTGGAAAAAAACCAAGATTTAGTAAAAAGTCTTGATAGGAAAGAGGAAAGAGAGGGATCTAAGCCAACAATAGATAAAGAAAAGTGTAGTTCCAGTCAGCGTACCTCGAGATTACCACACCGGTACTCATCATCCTGACGGGACATCATTATTTCGTAATCCGTTTGTACCCCCCTGGGAGTCCGGTAGGTTACTTAAAATGTTATTTTTAACCGCTCACACAATTATTATAGTAATTATTACGTTTTTAAGCAATTTTATTGGAGGAAGAGGAATTTCAAAGTCGTGGATGACTTCAAATCAAATTTGTTAAGTGCGGTATCAAACTAAACTTACCTATTTAAAAGACTTGTATATATTAAAACATATTACTTTTAACGTAGTTCTTGGGTAAACCAAAAATGTCCACAAAAGTTTGTGCAATTTTTTATTTTTTTATTTATAATTTTTTTTACTAATATGTTTTGAATACGCTTTTGGAGAATCAGCGTCTAACATGATTGCAGGAAATAAATTTGAGCAAAACTGTATCTCAAGTTTTGTTTTTATATCAAGGACCCTCTAACTTTGGGATCGTCAATTATATTTTAAGAGTGTTATAATTAAGAACCTAAGTACAATTATTTTATAACAAACTGTTACCGAGGCAAAATTGCGGGCTAACAAAAACTATTGAATTCAAGAACGTCAAATCAAGTATGTCGTGTCATAATAATATGTGAGAACTGTCTTACTAATTGCCACAATGATAAAATTGAAGGGGCAGTCGGGATATGCGATAGTATTTCAGTACTTCTATTCGTTCAATGCTGAATAGAGAGTATTGAGTCGTAACATGAAATGATATAATAGTTTAATACACTTTGCACGTTTTTACACACACGTATAATCTTACTGAAAGATTAAGTAAACACAAGTCCCCACAATATTGCCAAAACATCATTTCAGGAGTTATCTGTTAAAAGAAGAAAATGACATATCGACATTGTCTTTGAAGATAGACTGTTACAATTCGACGAAAACGACTACAATTAAATTTTTGGTAATATTTCGAAGTTTATGATCTAAGACTCCTAAACAGCGAGAAAATTATTGTTCACAAGTAAGTTGAAACAAACCAAAGTTCTATTGGGTTTTCTACAATTTATTCCCAAACCATTATTTTATATTATTGGGAATTTGATAGGCTTACAATTTGGCTAATAAACTTCTTTATAAACTCTAAGTTAGCTTCATTTTCACTTTTTATCAACAATTCCGAATTGACAAGTTGGAAAATAGTCACCTTACGTTATGTTTGTGCCCTTAAAGGCTACGTCAGAGCAAATTTGAATTAAAGTCGTTTTATAATTTTACTAAATTTAAGAGTTTTGTTTTAACCTACAAATTTTGAATTATATATAAAAAAAAATAACGTTTGGAAATTTGACCGAACTATTCGCATACAACATTTAACCATCGTTTAAATCTTTTCATATATGGAACACTGCTTGATCAATAAACTACTGACAGAAATCATTTCATATTTTTTTTTGGCCTTCAGAAATACACAATATTAATTGTGTAAACAGGTAACTTTCTACATAATATATCACAGAAACTAAAATTTATTGTAAGCATAATGTACTTATAAACACAAGTTTAAAAAATGTGTTCATTCAAAAATATCGGATGGGATTTCGGGTAAATCCGAAAGCGTACCGGATTGAATAAGTGGGCCATGTTGCAGCAGAAAATACTTCTCTACAGCGCCTCTCACTGCAACTGCCGACTCGCCGGCACGCAGACTTTCTCTTAGTTTTTTACTTTCTATTTTTTTTTCAATGTAAAAACCAATTCATTTTGTTTTTTCATCGTTTCTTTACTAATAAAATAATAATCATTGTAAATTTAGTTTCATTATCATGACGAACATTTATATTTCTGGAAATTATAAATAAAATACAACAATTAATTGTATTCTGTTCTATGGAGGGCAATCTTTGAGCCAGTTGGGCGACGCGTAATAATTTCGGAATTGAATTTTTCTACTTAAGCGTTTGAATCCACCATGAAATGCCGTTATTGATCTGTTGTGACCGTAGTCTGTGACGCTGAAAATATTGGTCCAACAAATCCGACGTTTTACACTCCGTAAACAAAAATTATCGTTTTTCTAAAAAAAAATTGTTTTGTAGTTTCCAACAATCGCATCAGATTAAGTTCTAATAATACTTAATTTTATAATTTTCACATTATTGTCATTTAGGAAATAGATTATATAAGAGCATGTTATATTATAAATATCAATTATTTTGAAAAAATCACGCGTATAAAATATCATAGATTTGTTTTAAAAAAAACTTTATTTTAAACTAATATTTGCATAATATTGTATTCTCTCCCTCTATTCGATCTTCAAGCAAAGTGGGTCATTCATTATGATTGCGTCACAACCCATTCTTGAGATTATTTATAGACTATAATATTTTCATTAAAACCATTCTTGAGATAACGTGTGGCATTAATATTGCAGTTTTTTCTTCTTGAGATATGTACCAAACTTCTTGAGATAATGTATAATATTAATGTCATAAACGTTCTTGTTATATATGACAGAAATATTGTACTTCTTGAGATAATGTTTATCGTTAATATTATCTCTCTGGTCGTTATCGTTAATATGTTTGTTCTTGAGATATGTACCAAACCTCTTGAGATGATGTCTAACATTAATGTCATAAACGTTCTTGTTATATATGATACAAATGTTGTACTTCTTGTGAGATAATGTCTAATATTAATATTATCTCTCTGGTCGTTATCGTTAATATGTTTGTTCTTGAGATATGTAACAAACTTCTTGAGATAATGTATAATATTAATGTCATAGACGTTCTTGTTGTATATGATACAAATATTGTACTTCTTGTGAGATAATGTCTAATATTAATATTATCTCTCTGGTCGTTATTGTTAATATGTTTGTTCTTGAGATATATACAAAACTTCTTGAGATAATGTCTAATATTAATGTCATAAACGTTATTTTATATATGATACAAATATTGTACTTCTTGAGATAATGTTTATCGTTAATATTATCTCTCTGGTCGTTATCGTTAATATGTTTGTTCTTGAGATATGTACCAAACCTCTTGAGATAATGTCTAATAATAATGTCATAAACGTTCTTGTTATATATGATACAAATATTGTACTTCTTGTGAGATAATGTTTATCGTTAATATTATCTCTGTGGTCGTTATCGTTAATATGTTTGTTCTTGAGATATGTACCAAACTTCTTGAGATAATGTCTAATAATAATGTCATAAACGTTCTTGTTATATACGATACAAATATTGTACTTCTTGTGAGATAATGTCTAATATTAATAATATCTCTCTGGTCGTTATCGTTAATATGTTTGTTCTTGAGATATGTACCAAACTTCTTGAGATAATGTCTAATAATAATGTCATAAACGTTCTTGTTATATATGATACAAATATTGTACTTCTTGTGAGATAATGTCTAATATTAATAATATCTCTCTGGTCGTTATCGTTAATATGTTTGTTCTTGAGATATGTACCAAACTTCTTGAGATAATGTCTAATAATAATGTCATAAACGTTCTTGTTATATATGATACAAATATTGTACTTCTTGTGAGATAATGTTTATCGTTAATATTATCTCTGTGGTCGTTATCGTTAATATGTTTGTTCTTGAGATATGTACCAAACTTCTTGAGATGATGTCTAATATAATTGTCATAAACGTTCTTGTTATATATAATTCAAATATTGTACTTCTTGTGAGATAATGTCTAATATTAATAACTTATTATCTCTCTGGTCGTTATCGTTAATATGTTTGTTCTTGAGATATGTACCAAACCTCTTGAGATGATGTCTAACATTAATGTCATAAACGTTCTTGTTATATATGATACAAATGTTGTACTTCTTGTGAGATAATGTCTAATATTAATATTATCTCTCTGGTCGTTATCGTTAATATGTTTGTTCTTGAGATATGTAACAAACTTCTTGAGATAATGTATAATATTAATGTCATAGACGTTCTTGTTGTATATGATACAAATATTGTACTTCTTGTGAGATAATGTCTAATATTAATATTATCTCTCTGGTCGTTATTGTTAATATGTTTGTTCTTGAGATATATACAAAACTTCTTGAGATAATGTCTAATATTAATGTCATAAACGTTCTTGTTATATATGATACAAATATTGTACTTCTTGTGAGATAATGTTTATCGTTAATATTATCTCTGTGGTCGTTATCGTTAATATGTTTGTTCTTGAGATATATACAAAACTTCTTGAGATAATGTCTAATATTAATGCCATAAACGTTCTTGTTATATATGATACAAATATTGTACTTCTTGAGATAATGTTTATCGTTAATATTATCTCTCTGGTCGTTATCGTTAATATGTTTGTTCTTGAGATATGTACCAAACTTCTTGAGATGATGTCTAATATAATTGTCATAAACGTTCTTGTTATATATAATTCAAATATTGTACTTCTTGTGAGATAATGTCTAATATTAATAACTTATTATCTCTCTGGTCGTTATCGTTAATATGTTTGTTCTTGAGATATGTACCAAACTTCTTGAGATAATGTCTAATAATAATGTCATAAACGTTCTTGTTATATATAATTCAAATATTGTACTTCTTGTGAGATAATGTCTAATATTAATATTATCTCTCTGGTCGTTATCGTTAATATGTTTGTTCTTGAGATATGTACCAAACTTCTTGAGATAATGTCTAATATTAATGTCATAAACGTTCTTGTTATATATAATTCAAATATTGTACTTCTTGTGAGATAATGTCTAATATTAATATTATCTCTCTGGTCGTTATCGTTATTATGTTTGTTCTTGAGATATGTACCAAACTTCTTGAGATGATGTCTAACATTAATGTCATAAACGTTCTTGTTATATATGATACAAATATTGTACTTCTTGTGAGATAATGTCTAATATTAATATTATCTCTCTGGTCGTTATCGTTAATATGTTTGTTCTTGAGATATGTACCAAACTTCTTGAGATAATGTCTAATAATAATGTCATAAACGTTCTTGTTATATATAATTCAAATATTGTACTTCTTGTGAGATAATGTCTAATATTAATAATATCTCTCTGGTCGTTATCGTTAATATGTTTGTTCTTGAGATATGTACCAAACTTCTTGAGATGATGTCTAACATTAATGTCATAAACGTTCTTGTTATATATGATACAAATGTTGTACTTCTTGTGAGATAATGTCTAATATTAATATTATCTCTCTGGTCGTTATCGTTAATATGTTTGTTCTCGAGATATTTACCAAACTTCTTGAGATGATGTCTAACATTAATGTTATAAACGTTCTTGTTATATATGATACAAATGTTGTACTTCTTGTGAGATAATGTCTAATATTAATATTATCTCTGTGGTCGTTATTGTTAATATGTTTGTTCTTGAGATATGTACCAAACTTCTTGAGATGATGTCTAATAATAATGTCATAAACGTTCTTGTTATATATGATACAAATGTTGTACTTCTTGTGAGATAATGTCTAATATTAATATTATCTCTCTGGTCGTTATCGTTAGTATGTTTGTTCTTGATATTCTCACCATAAATATTGTTTTTGGTCCCTTATTGCGGGGATCAGAGCGAGGGCCAGCGCCTTTTAATGAAACATATCAAATCTCCACTTGAGGACCGAAGGACACCTAGTAGGCGAAGCTAAACTTGAGAGGAAGCGGATTGTTTGGTAAATATAAAAATGTAGATTATATTAGTGGTTGCAAGAATCACCACAAACAGGTTAGGTTATTATATATAATATTAAAATCTGACAATATAACAATAATTATATTGTCCCCAGCTTGGGTTTTTATTTATTTAATTTAGACAGGAAATAAGACGATTCTGGAAATACCTTACCTCCTCTCCTTTGACTAATGACTTTTCTTCACTGGTCCTCTCTCCGCCAAACTCAAAATTACCTGGATTATTCTTATTGAGATAATATGACGTGTGACATTAATATTATTCCTTTGTTCGTTCTCGGTATATACTCGTATGCCATGAATATTGTTTCTTGTCCTTTCTTGAAATAATGTGCGACAATTATATTGCACTTTCCTCCTTCGTTGAGATATATGTATAAATATTGCTAATTATCCCGTCTTGAAGTAGTGTGTAATATTCGAATTACCTTTGTACTCTTTTTTGACATATATGTGCCGTACATATTGTCCCGTATCTGTTCTTGAGACTATATGATATACACTAATATTGCTCGTGTGCTCCTACTTGAGATATGTGCCAAAAATATTGTTCTTGAGATAACGTGTGACATTAATATTGTCATATGAGTTCTTGATATATTTGCTACAAATATTCTACTTAATCCCTTCTTCAGATAATGTGTGACATTAATATTACTCCTTTGTTCGTTCTCGATATATATATGTTATAGATATTGCTCATTACCCTTCTCGAGATAAAGTGGAACATTTTAATTGCTCCATTTATCCTTTTTGAGATATGTACCATAAATATTGCCCCTTAACCCTTCTTGAGATAATATGTAATACTAACATTGTCCATGTGTTTGATCCTGAGATATTTGTCATAAATATTGTTCCTTGTTGGCAATATATAATATATTGCCTCATTTAACGAACCCGCAAAAACCATAGCCAAACTACGAAGTTGGCCTCGGCGTGGGAGCAAGTGAGAGGGAAATAACAGATTTAGTTTAAAATTAACTTCAGTTAGTTGGCAGCAATGCATGGGCCCACAGCCAGTCACCATTTTGTTTATATTCGAAGAGGAAGAAGTGGGAAATCGTCGACTTTTAGAGGTGAACTTGTAAACTAAGCACAAATATACAACAGGGAAATTCATATACATTCTGTTTTGATTAGATAGAAATGTTTTATAATAGATATCGTGTGTTTACTGTCCTGAGTGAAAATTGTTGGAGGATTTCCTGTTGCGACTGCCCTCGTAGCAAAGTTGGGACCCGAAATCATCAAATATCCTCCAGAACATGTTGATAGTATTCGATCAAGTTTCTATATATAGACCTATTATTAACGCTTGCAATTTTCTTTAGGCCTACCTACTTTTTTACTTTCTTATATTACCTAGTAGCCTATACAGAAAGTTGATGAGAAAATGTAATGTTATCAATGTTGAGTTTGACATATCCGTAAAGAGGTACCCCGAGCCTAAAAGATATTTTTGGTATAATGTCTCTCTGTCTGGATGTCTATTGTGTGACAGTGTTCTAAAACCCAAACGAGTGAAACGATTTCACGTAGGAAAATTTTGACCTTAGCCTGAAAAGTTTGTGTAGGTTATTTTTTTACACATGTTTTATTATTAGACATTTTTCGAGAGATGACGACTATTGATATTTTTGTATAGTGTTTGGTTTGAAAGGATGAGTGTGAGATAAAGTTAGTGTACACTGTTTATGACAACAGCTGGAACAAGTTTATTGGTCACCACAAAAATATTATTTAATTTCAAAATGACCGCTAATTTAAATAGTTTTTTGAGAAAACGTTTCATATAGATATGATGTTGTGCAATATTTATTCTATAAATCTTCAAAATATGTTTTCATTATATACAAATTGTGTTGGGGGGGATTTATATATACTTTTTTGCGGCAGTGTGAAAATATATTGCGCCTGCATTATTAAGCGTTTAAAAACACCGTGTTAACCATGGGCTAAAATGATGGGCGCTATTGTGGTACTTCCAGCTTGATCATACAATATAAATTAATATAATGATCAAAAGTTGGTTTCCTGGGCCTTGTAAGAAATGTTCAATTGGACCAGTAGATCAAACAGCTCAACCCAGTAGGGTATGTCTATGTAAAACAGTTTTTACACAGGTTTTCTGAACCTGGTAGTTGTGTAGCCTATATTACTACTTCATGGACTTCGGTTTCAAATCTACGAACCTCGTAGATTTGAAGGAACCTTCATTTTCTATTTTCTTGGGTGGTGGGGTATTAAATCTATATTTTTGACAATCTCTATTTATCCTCTGTTTGAAGTTATTTGTTAATGATGGAAGTTGAATTTTATTATTGTACATTTTTCGGACATTTGCCATCATTTGTGTGTTAAAAATTCAAAAGACGACGTTTCGGGAATAAGAATCAATTCCCGTTATCAAGTGACTAAAACTAAAGAAACATGAAACTAGAAACTAAAGCTATGTGAGAAGTAAAATTAAATAAGAATGCCACCAACGTTAATATCTAAGCATGCATCTCAGAGCTAAAACTGAGAAGTCAAAAAACACAATCACGGTAAACACACAACTAACGGCAAGTGTGACGTGGTCCAGAAGGCGTGACAAACTGTTAGGGGAGTGGCCTATTGTTAGTTGTATTAAGCTTCCTAGCACGAGAACTTCCAGCACTCTATTTGTCATCGTACTGATGTGGAGTTGGTACCATTATACGCAGAATTGATATCTGTAAATTTGTATCTAATTTAGTGTGTTACAAGTTGAAGAACACACGAGATATGAAGAAAACGCGATTTAAAATAGTCACTATTTTGACATTTTTAACTCGATTTTTCTGAATTTCAAAAAAGTTCTAAGCGAGCGCATTATAGCATAGAAGAAGGAATTAGATTAAGAAAGTCACAGCCCATGTTAAACAGCGTGATACAAAATATCCTTACTTTGGTTACTGGACAACAGAAAGCGCTAGTAGCATCGGTACTTGTGATACAGTAGCCAAGCCTTTTTGTCCCGATGCTACTAGCGCTTTCTGTTGTCCAGTAACCAAACTAAGGATATTTTGTATCACGCTAGAGCCTATACCTGCGACTTTCTTATTCTAATTCCTTCTTCTATGGTTATAGTCCCCTGTATCAAATTACATGTTCCTATCTTACTTAGGTACAAACGACAATGACGACCGACAGACGCATGTCAACAATTACGGTTTCCAGAGACCATGAAACGTGAAGACCAGTCAAATAATACTGGCCCTAATTTTTTGCAATTACCAAATTTACACTATACTACGTATAGGCTACTGGGTAAGTCAAATAAAACTGATTTGGCCTACCTTCCCCTTAAAAAATGAACGACGATTGTGCTGCAAAAATACTTTTTCGTTATACTGCTTTAAAAACTGCTGTTTTCAATACATGCATTGAGATGATAAAGTTATTATTTTTAGTCGTAGGACCTAAAAACATCAGCTGAGGTCGAGGTCATCAACTGTTACTTCGTTTATAAAAATTAATTAAAGATTTTAAAGCATCTACAAAAACAACCGTTACTTTCGATTGTAAATAACCGTTAAAACAGCTGTTACCATTGATTTGAAGAAAATAAGATTATAACATATTAGTTTTTGTGAAATTGCTTTCTTATATTATTTGCAGTATAACAAAAATATAGTTCATCACTGCATATACAAATACGAAGTCATTAACGATCCAAGAATTTCATTAAAACTTTTTTGTGACTTTAACAAATCAGTTGAGAGTCGATGTAATTTTTGGAAGTGAAGATTTGTAATTCAAACTTTGTAGGTCAACTTGAAACTTGTTAGAAACTACAATATAGTTTTACGAAACAATGTGATGTCGTGATACTGGGACGCTAACCAAATATAAAACATATTTAGAGAATCTGTTATTCCCCGAATTCGGGCATTATCCGAGATTTTACTCAATCCGCTGAGTGAGCAATCCAAAATACTCATTCTGTGAAGTGCAAAATTGTTTCGGGTGATGACCAAAATTATTTCAAATTGCTCACTCAGCAGAATGAGTATTTTGATTTGTTCAATATCTTTAAGGTGTAATTTCAACAATCGCCCAAATCTAAATACAACACACAAGCGCGTGCCTATGATAAGCGCTTCCTGGATTCAAGATCCTGTTAACCTTTGGGTTCTATAGGTCCCGGGTGGCTTCCATATTGATTTGACCTTATTGGCCTATAGGTACCAGGAGTCAGAAAATCCAGTAACTTAAAGAGGACTACACCAAGAAAGCCTAATGGCTAAGAAGTCAGAGTCCAACTGGACCTATGTGTCCTAGAGGAACTTTGATGTAGGGAATAATCAATTCGACTATAGAGAGAGTAAATCCACTCTTCATGGACTGAATAAAACAAGAAACCCATTCCCCAGAATGATTATTAAAATTTGAAGAAACGAAAATCTATTTTCAATAATTCTGTTGGAACTGTAGACCTAACCACAATTTTGGATTCAATATCTATAAAAACAATGTTGAACAGATTAGTTTAATAATGGTAGGAAAATTATGTAGGTCTTGTAATTTTGAAGTTTAGAACAACATAAATAGAGGTTTATCTTGTAATTATTGTATTTTGAATGGCTAAGAAATCTGGTTTATAGAAGAAACATGACTGCGCAGAATTTGTATGTAGTTAGATTGGAAAGCTTGTGTCATCTGTGAGTGTTATGCTAGCACAATGAAATTTCTGTTCATTCCTGCCGACCCTTACAAATATTTTTCTTTCTTGTATAAGCACTATAAGAATAAATGTAATTTGCTCAAATAAGCTATCCAAAATAGTTTTAGTACAAAAACAAACCTAAAAATCTAAGAAATCTGTCGCGTCAAGTCACTTTACTAAACTCTCAGATGTTGTGATTGGTGATTCACCATTCCTAGCTACTAGACTGCAGGTCCTATTCAAATATTGTATCAAATGTCCCAAAATCATACCACCAAGTGGAAAGAAAAGGGAAGCAGCTTGTCTGAAAATCTGAGGACTATGTCGAGACTCTGAGCGGGTAATATTTGAGATTACATAACTTTCTTTTTTGTTAAAATTTGTTGCTAGAATTTGAAAATAGTTCAAGGTGAAATAATAAAATAATGCAATTAATTAAATAACGTAAAAAGAGTTGAGAAAATATGAAACCTATCTGACTAAATCTGAGTTATCTAAGAGCATATTGAATGAAATGCAAGTCATCGATAAATCGAAGGGATTTTCCTTATTATTTTCTTAGACGTAAAGACATTGTTATAAAAGTGACACGTGATATCGAAACAAATGTTAAAGGAAAGAAATAATTCTCTTTGTTCAATGAAGTTAACATTATTTTATTAATTTTAAAATGTATTTAAATATTTTTGTTCAACGAGCCATCGCCTATGATAGCTGATATAGGGCCGCCACCTATAATAGGTGGGGTGCTAGGCTGAAGTCCTTCTGAACTGAGTTGATTGTAGCGAATTTTGAAATCTTTTTCGAGCGAACAAATAAAATATGAAAGAATAAAATATGACACTTAAGAAAATAAATAAGACAGTTTAATAGAGAAAGTTAATCATCTTGAAATATATTATAAGTAGGTTAATTTCTGACGAAAAAGTAGTGTACTTATATATAGTAAATTTTGATCCCACTACCAGCCAATTTGGATTAAATATAAAAATGGAAATGCCGATTACCTTTGAAATGAAGTCTCGCTGGCGAAACCAAGATTTCTGTAATAAATGTAGCCTACTAATTATAACTTAAAAAGGAATGAAGTTGGTCTTAAAATGTTAGGTTTTACTACATAACTGTAGCAAAATCGTTTTGTTTTATGATCTGAACTGTAAGATACGCGTTACATCTTAGTTTGCTTCTTTAGTCATAGCTATTAACCGGATATTCTCTATGTTCAACATATGAATTCTTCCTGATGGGGAAAGTGTACCGTCGTTGTGAGTATATTTGAGCCACTGGCTATGTTATACGGTAAACCGAAGGAATCATAAATTTAAAACGTTTAAAACCTAAAACATAAAGTAGTAAAACTCAAAATTAACGTATATAGTTGCTATGAAACCAAAACTAATAATTTCAGTTTTCTCAAATTGAACGTAAAGATTTTATTAGGAGATCAAAGGCTGGTAATGGGTCTCGAAGGTCATGGTAATTGCTGGTACCAACATTGCAAGTAAAACTCTGAGTAACGCCCACTGTTACCTGTGAACGAGTCAGGGATTTGAGGAATCAAACTCGGCTCTGCCGAAAAACTAACTCTCACGTCCCCGAAGAAGTATGTCACGTGGCCTCTGTGAACATGGCGTGAATTGGATGTACGTTATATAGCAGACGTACATCCAAGGGTGAAAAGCAAATTTTGGACGCTTTCAAACTTGAACCTACCGGTTGAGGGAATGAAAACCCCCTACAGAAAACTCACATGTGACCCAGGCTAGTAACCTACTTACAAGTCTAATCCTCATATAACTCAGAGAACTGCATTAAGCCTTGTAACCGGAAAGACCTTAATTAATACCGGAATAGCCTTGTAATTAGAGAGATACCTGAAATCAAACAACATTTCAATAAAAAACGACAACGGTGAACTATTAATAGACCTACTCGCGTTCAATATGCTTCGAATAATTTTTACTTCAATTTTCCAGAGCAGTAAAAATACACATTTCAAATCAAACGAGGACAAAATGAACACTACGGTATATACTCCCAAATAGGGTAATACATCATCACAAAAGCCTACTCATATGAAAGTTAAAACTTAACATAAACGAACTAAAGCTAATAAAATACAGCCAGAAGAAAAGTGAGACTCTATGACTCCGTGGAATGATGTTAGAAAAAGACTCTGTATCAAAATAAGTTAGCTTAAGAACTGGAAAAATATATAAAACGCAGAATATCACATTGAGATAAAATGGAGAGAGGTCAGAAAGAGTATCGAAGAAGCAGGGAATCAAGCATTAGGTATCAGAATTGCCAAAAGAAGTATTAGACGAAACAAAACATTATAGTTTAGAAGAGAAGTAAAGTAGAAATGTAAAGAAAAACAATCACCTGCCTACGTTACAGAGCTCAAGAATACCGTAGAGTAATATAAGAGAATTCGAAATGAAACAACGAGTTTAGTTAGACAAAAGAGGATCAATGGGAAATGTACTCTAAACGTATTGAAAGCTACTATTTTGGTTTACTGAAGCAAATCTGTTGTATGATCAGACAACAAAAACCTGAAATTAGTGAACTGGTTGAAATAAACCATATATACAATAAAATGTGGGTTGAATATCTCACAAAACTGTTTGAAAGTGACCACAGACTCCATAATCCCCTACAGAACAGTATGCGATAAATGATGATGTAACCATCACATGCGAAGAAGTTAGAAAACTACTCTATTACAGTTGAAAAATATAAAATCTCAAGAACGGGACAAAATACCTAATGAGCTTTTAAAATATGACGGGAAAGCATTGACCGAAGAGACATTTAACTGACTTTAGAACTGTATACTATCAAACTGATATACCAACTGTCTTTTGATAGGACAACTAAAATCATAAAATTTGGCACATTTATGGAAGTTGTATGTGTAAAATATGCCTGCCAAATTTGATGTTCTAGTCGTCCTATAAGTATGTCAAAAAAAATTTAATCATTTGTCTAAAATATTAAGTTTTGATCTACAACTTCGATCTAATAACTGTAAAAACTCCTCAGTTTGTCAAAACCCATTACTGGTTTGGGTGAAGGTGGGCGAAGGGATGGGTGGGTATCATATATAAAAGGATGGACAACACTAGAATGGTAAAACATCTTCGAGACAATTCATGTATCGGTACACCTAAAAGACCATAGAACGATAATCTAGACCCTGAATGAGCCATCAGCGACGAAGAACATGCCTTTGGGCTAACAATGAAGAAAGAAGCAGAAGAAGATTACATTTAAATTGTGCTTAAATATACCCTCTAACACATAAATTAGTAGCACAACAACCCACTACTGAGTCTGGGGTCAAACAAGAGAGTATAAGTCTATGGTACTCTCTTGTCTGTTGTCTGAGTCTCCTCCAGGTTGATTCTGTCCTGAGCTGGAAAGTTCGAATTCCTCGATCTCAATTTTACTCCACCCCACCATCCTCTCTTCGGCCTGTCGACTCTCCTCCTCCCATACAGCACCTCTGTCATCAACGTTTGTGGTATTTCGGAGTCGTCCATTGTTGCTATATGGTCAGCATTTTATGCCCTATTGAGGCATGGTCAAATACAGCCTCTAAGGACCAAAATAAAATCATCTGTTAGTTGACATCTCTAAAAATGCTAGTTGGGAATTATCGATCAGAGTCAATTCAAACCATGGACGAAGATAACATTGAAGTTTGAACATCTTAAAGTTAAAATTAGTTTTACTGATTTAGATTAAGATTGGTAACATGTGAAGGTTTTACCCACACTGTACCGCATTAAGAAAAGATTCTACTTGACGAGTAAATAACAAAATTACTAAATTAAATTATTCACCCTCCACAAAATTTGAATAGTTTAATTGTTTAAATTTATGATTATTTACTGATTTTTATGAAACACAACTTTTTCAAATTTGTGACTGTAAACTAATGACATATTTGGTCACTAGTTTTATTGTAATTTAAGCAAAAACCAATATTTAAAAGGGCGATGTAAATTTCAACTATTCTGATTACAAACGTTTTTGATGAAACAATCCTCTATTTTGTAGGAAACTAAAAAAATTGCTACAAGTTTAATGCTAGCTTTAGCAAATTAAAAATTTGTAAATGGTCACATAAGTAATATCTGAATGACACTTAATGCATATCTTATTAACGCATTAGTTATAAGTAACATTTCTTTTAGCTTATTCCTGGTAGTTTTGTTTACAATAGCTTGTTTGATAAACATTTTGATAGAGAAGATGAAAAACTAGGCCAACTAGGGAAGATATTTTCCTTTATGGGTTGATTATTTTCAACCCAGTTTCTAATTCTTCAGGAACATCACGATGTCTTCTATTTACACATTATTGAAATAAATCGGAACATCTAATTATGCTCAGTTATAGTCCAGTAGAAATTCACATTCCACCATTCCTTCCAGTAGGCCTTCATCATGCCTACACACATTCGACATCAAAAACTTTTCGAATTGAACGCACAGACAGTAATGTTAATACGAACACACAATGTACCATCGAGGCAAATTTCAAACGAAATTAGAAACTCAATTATTTAAGTTGATCAATGTAGTTTATGTTATTGGCTGTTGCTATGGAAACAGCGCAGGCTGCTTGTCGCTAGGCAACTGAGTGTTGCTTTTTAGTTCATTACTCTACAGAAACCCACGCTTCTACTATACAATATGAGTTAAACAACGTCATGGAAATTGCAATTTTATTAATAATTTATCTTCTAGTAGACTAACTTTCTAAGATAGAAGATCATTTTATTGAACATTTTTTATAAAGGGTTGGAAAATAAAATGAAAATATAAATGAGGTAACAAAAAGTGTAATTGACACAATTTGTTTCTAACCCAGTAGATACAATACCACTCAAACCTTCACATAAAAACAAAATGGCCGAAAATTTATGCAAAAGTATAGCCTACGTATTAGGTAAGTATACGGTACTATGCGTAACTATTAATATTTTAAAATGATTACGTAATTATGAGCTGTGGAATATTGTTTAAAAAATACTAAAAAGGTAAAAAAGAGGTTTTCGTAAATACACAAAATATTAAAAATAATAAAGATATTACAATTTTAAAAGTTAATTTAAATAAAACATTTTTTTAGGTGCAAACGTTTTTTGAGTAAAATGCTGTTCAAGAAGCGTGTCAGGTTTTCCTAAAATTCCTTAAAACCAAATATAAAAAAATATATCATAACTTCCATAAACTTATACAAACATTAAAAAAAAATTTTTTTTAAATTAAAATTGTAAGTGAAAATCTTTAGCCTTTCTATTACATTTAATTATTACTGAAACAGCTTGCTTATTGATTAGATATGAATATATTTTTATTTGGTTTTTGGTTTTTTATTTAAAAAAAACATTGTCACCAATAAACATAAATTTTGATAAAAAATTTAATTAAACATACTTTTTAAACTATATTCTCTATAGACTAGTTTTTATGTAAGAATAAGCAAAATTGCTTTTCTGTAATTCACGTAAAAAAAATTGCATTTTATAACTTCTCGTTACGTTACAGTGAAGTTGATTTTTTTTAAATTTCTGTACTACAAATTTTTAAGTAGGTTATGACAATTTTGAGCTTGATGGTTAGCAATTTTGGCTACTTTAGTTAGTTTGGCCTACTAGAGTGTTTTTATAAATTCTGGTAAGTTCTGACTATTCATTAATAGTATTTTTAGCAAACAAAATTGTTCCTTCAAAAATGTTTTAATGTCCTTTTTGTGCAAAATTTAGCGCTCTTTAATTTGTAATATTTGATTTTTTTTCGTATTATTCATATTTACCAAGATATTTTTGACAAACTGTTTTGTTAGCAGATTTTTACAATTTTCTATACCTGATATGTATGTAAACATTATTTTAAGATAATTAGTTTACTTTTAGTTGTCTTTAAAACACTTGGCGACCGGTTTTCATATACATTTAAAAATTCGGGACTGATTGTTAATTATAAATTGTTAATAGAATATTAGTTATCATTTTGAAAATTATGTGTTGTACATTTTATTTATAGTTTAAGTACAATGCCAAATAGGCTACATGTAGGCCTACTATATTTCTTATCTGCTTACATATGTACACATCTTCTGATGTTAAATAATCATTTTATTGTATGAAAAATCATAAAACACTATTGAGATGGTAAAAGCTGTTGGAATTTCAATTATTTTTTGATTATTTTCAGATCATATCTGTATTTTCATGTTATTTCGGTGAACTTTGGTCTCTAATAATTCCTTACTTGAAGTATTTTACCGCAAAATATAATATTTCAACTGTCCCTATCTACTCAATATCGGTTTCCCAAAATTAATTTGTTTGACGTTTTTTGAAACTATTTTTAGATTTTTGATTGGTTCATTAGGTTATTTTAAGTTAGGTTAGGTTAGGTTAGGTATAGAAATCTAAATACTCTAAGTTAATTATATTCTTACCTAAGAAGACAACTTACTGGTTTTATAACTTGTTCTATATAATTAACGTAGAGTAATTAGATTTTTCAACCTAACCTAACCTAACAATCTCATTTCTCGCACCTAATTTCACTTGTAACCTTAATTTTGGGTCAAAACACAAACATCCATATTAAAAAAAAAAAAAAAAATATTTTGGTGGGCATTTTCTGAAAAAGTACCCTAACACATTGAGAGTCAACCCCTAACGAAATGGCCAAAAAAGGAGCAAAGGAAGAGCAACCTGAAATTCTCCAAACCCTCCAAGCAGCAAGAAGCCAAATTGATACCACCATATCTAGGTACACTAAGAACCTCCTAAAACGCTTAAGTATAGGCAAAATGTGGGAGAACCTTGCGACCCCAGGGCACATGACTGCTGATCTGAAGAGAAGTGAAGCTGTTGCAAGGTTCCGTCTGGAAACTGGGCACGACTACCTGCAGGCCCACCTACACCGCCTTGGCTTGGCTGACTCAGACACATGCTCTCTCTGCTCAACCGGAATCATGGTGGGAAGTCACCTCTTCATCTGTCCCAAACTCAACCATCTTCCTGACGATCTCACAATGCGATACTACTGGGAGGCTCGGCGTCAAATGGCACAACCGCCACCGACGGGCGTTGGCTAAAGTAAAGTAAGTACATTGAGAGTCGGATAACTGAATAATGACCAGATGTTCCCGAGGGTTACTTCTACCCCCCCCCACCTTGCCTACCTATACATAAACTTCAACAACATTTAACTATAATTCTAATTGAAGTTATTGAAAAAATAAATTGTTTCCTTCATCCTTCCGTATTGCGTACACAAGTGGTTCCTTCGAAGGTTTATCACATTCATTTATTCTGAGTGCATGATACCCTCAGTTTAGAAGATCCTAAAAATAAGAATAGTAGAGAAATCCTTGCAAGGAAATCTACTCGTTATTATTTTTCATATTGAAATTTTGAAATTCATATTGAAGAAATTTTATATTGTGGTCACACTCTGTTTGCCCTCAGTTGGTGAGGTTGTTTTGAGATTGACTAGGACCTTTGAATATACTAGTCTCCCTGAAGTTCGAAGAGATGGATTAAGTTTAATTTACGGTAGAGTATAGAGCGGCCATTCCGGATTTACTGTAGGTTGTTTGCAGTATTTGTTTCAATAAGAAAGATTTCATAATTAGTGATTGCCTTTTTTATATACCCTGTCCTAACCTCTATCTTGAACTAACCTTAGTATTAGAGAAATGATCAGCTGGAGCGTTCTTCTTATTCTTCTTTTTATTTATGTTATTAGGTAGGAGATAATATTTAGGAAAGATATACTTTAAACCAACCATGAGTCTTTCTTTGAGAGTAACACGGTGCAAATTTCTATTAAAACTTTGTCTCTAACGACGCCTTTATCTTTGTATGTTCCTTTCCTTTCTCCTTTATTAAACCCTTCACTGATGAAACACAATATATTATTTTAGGCCATCAAAGTCTGCTTCAAGTACGATTACATTTATAAGTAGTGACATGAAAATGAACTAATTGTCTAGAAAATGAGGGTCAAAATTTGTCAGTACAAAATCAATATTGTTCCAAAACTCTAACGTAAAATATTTCTGTTTAAAAATCTTCTTCAGTACTCATTTTCTTCTATGCTAAATCATTCTTTTTGAATTCTTTTTGAATACATCGAAATTTGATTGAAAACATTATAACTATATATTTTTCTACGCTTAAAAAAATATTTTAATTTTTATCTTTCTTCTGTTCTTTTAACTCTGGCAAATTCATAATCGTCTTTTGTATCTGAAGATTTTTTCTCCATTACCGTTAGATTTTCTTAAATAACATCCTTTTCTTAATATTCTTCTTTAGGTTTCATTGAAGACTTCAATCTTCACGCCAGTGTGTGTTTGTCTATTTGTCAGAAATTGTATTAACTACACGTTCTACATACGAACATGAAATGTTGCGATCCACATAAAGGAAACTTTAATTACTGACAATTTGTGGATGTTCAAATAATAATCCTAATGGGACCTCCCCCTCCCCCCACTCGAAGTTGGTTTGGTACTTATCGGTAAAAACGTAGGGAATTCTTATGGCCAAATTCTCAAAATCGGCGTTACGTCCACGAATATATAAAGATTATGCAGGTTATTATTTTTTTTATTATTATTATTTTTATAGTCTGTTGTTACTTAAAGATGAAAAAAGGGTCTTCATTATAGCCTATAAATTTTAAAAAGCAGGTAATTTGTATCAGATTTTTTATTAAATGTTGCGCTTATTGTAACGTAAATAACTAGTATTTAATTTAAATGAAACGACTATGACAGGAAACATAAAAAAAAAAAAAAACAGAAGAACATGATCATACAATGTAATATATTTACAGATGTAAAAGTTGGTTTTGGGGTTTTGTAGGAAATGTTAAATTGTTTGGTAGATTAAGTGGTCTTTCCCATTAAAGTAAGTTTGTTTAATACAGTTTTCACAGGTTTTCTGAACCTCGTGCTTGTGTATATCACTAATTTCTTGACGCCGGAGAGGCCCCAACGGATCTCATAGATGTGTATTTATTACAAATTGTCTATTTCCTTAGATCGTGTCAGTGTCTCGGCCCTGATGGTGCTTCTACTCGCTAAGCTCGCGTCGGTAACTCGGCCTTAACAATAACTTCACTATAGAAGTCACTATAAGTCATTATAGAGAAGTGGGGTTGGTACCATTATATACAGAATTGAAATTTGCGCATTTTTTCTAATTTAGTAGGTACGTTGTAAGTTGAATAAGATATGAGATATGAACAACAAAAGTTTTAAAACCGCCATTTTGACATTTTAAATTCGATTTTTTCTTTATTCTATTAGATTTCTATATGAATACACTCTAGAACACTCCCTTATAACTAACCTCATATCCCTATCTTTATTTTAGTGGTTGTTATCGTCCTTACGATAGCGACCACCTCGATGGACGGACAGTATATTGAATATTACTTTTTTAGTTTTCTGACGCCATGAAACCTGAATGTCAGTCAAGAAACAGAGGTCGAAATTTTTTACTATTACCTAACCTAACCTAACCTAACCTAACCTAACCTAACCTAACCTACCCTTACCTAACCTACCCTATACTTCGTATACAGAGTGAGAAAAATCAAAAAGGTGCATATCTTCAGTTTTTCATTGTAGCTTTACGCAATATGGTGAAAAGCGTTGAATTATTTTTTATTCTCCATTTTGTATCCAAAATGCAGCCATCAACGAGACCTCATTCCTGTATTTCGATTTAGAGTTACAGCGAATCTATGTTGGACTTGAGAAGTGCAAAAAAACTGTCGAAAATTAGATGTTTTAGCGAACTTTGCATGGTTCGGTTAGCGGAAACTAATACACTACACTTCATAATATAACAAAAACAATGCGATGAAGGAGAAGTCTTTACGACAGAAGATCCTGAAGATGAAGATAAAATGGCTTAATTTCAAAAAGAAATGTCTTCTGTTTTGTATAGTTACTTTGAAACTATGAAAAATATCACAAACGTCTATTAAACATTTATTTGTCTCTTTATCTCATTGTAGCCTACACTTCTTCTTTAAAATGCGACCATCCTCATATAAGCGAGAGAAGGATACAAAGGACATTGTGGTTACAGAAGGATGGGTGTGTTGTGCTCCATATATTGCCAGGACAAAGATTATGACAACACCGAAGAGGACCACTAATATGAAGAGGACGATGAAATAGATTTTTAAATGTACACGAAAATTATAACTAAACCACAATTTATTCAATTTGTAAATTTTTCCCACAACAGCCTATTTTCAATTTTTTTTTTTTTTACACTTTGCTATTTAAAACCAACTGCATAACTTTTTGTTTGTTATCCAAAAAGGCTAGTGTAGATGTAACAACTCAAAAAGATAACTTTGTTAAAACATCTTGTTTCAGTACAGTGTTTGTTGTAATGAGGTGTTTGTTTTCTACCTGTTAGTGATTGAAGTTACTATAACTGTTGCTATTTTAAGGGATTACTAAATTAAAATTAATTATGATATATTAAATCACCAAAAGTTGCATTTCAAAGAAATCTAAGTAATGGAATAGAATTAAAATAATTTTTATGCATGAAAAAAGCGCATTTTCTTCCTAACTTCAGGACATCATATAATCTTATCCCAATAATTGTTGTAGAGACTTACCCTGAGTCTTATTTTTTTCATTATATGTTGTAGTTTAATTATTAGTTTTCATTATATCCGAGACAAAAAGAAAAACTGACACATTTTTTCAATTTTGATTTGATTTAACGTCCAAAAGATGTCGAAATGAGGTCTGCTGAGTGCAATTTCTTTATGTGTATGTGAGAAATAATAATAATATGGATTTAATGAAATTTGCGATATTTTAATAGTTTCAAAGTACAGTAAAGTTAACTATACTGTACAAAATAGAAGTAAAGTTTTTTGGTTCTTCATTTTATCATATCATCGGACCTAGTAGTCGTAAAAATTGGTCGTGTTTTTTAAGTAATATGATGAAATTTAATGAATGTCAAGATAATTTCCGTTATCGGACAAAATAAATTAAAAATACAAAATTTCTAGACAAAATGAAGTAATGAGCCATTTTGTAATAAGATAAGTATAATTTACTTTTCTTGTGCTAGAAATATTGGAACAAATTACCGTATTTTCTGAATGTCAAGTTTTACTTTCTATAACGGAAAGTAAACTGTCAAAAATCGATATTAAGGAGAGAATGAGAGAAGATCCGAGAGACACAGAATTGACAAACCCAGGAGAAGTAGGTAGAAATACAAAACTGATAAAGAGCAGAGAGAGAAATGAAAATAGCAATAAAGAAAGACTGAAAAACACAGGCACAGAAGAGACAGAGTCAGGGAGAAATAGGCAGTAATTGACATAGAAAATAATGAGTAAGGAGAATATTTTTCGAGAGAAACACAGAAACAGTAGAGAAAGACTCAGGGAGAAGACGGCAGATATAGAGAAACTAATAAAAAGAATACTGACTAACACATATTCCAAATTATCTTCTTCCTCCAGGAAGATGACATAAATCATTTTTACGTTGTTTTCTTCCTCCATTCAATTTACATAGCTTAGCCATCAAAGTGACATTTTTTAAACTATTTTTATCAACCCAGACTCCACATACAATCCTTCTATTTTTTTTTTAATTCGTCATAAAACATTATCGAAGATAGGCCCAAAAATTTCCTCAAGTGCCAGAGAGAAACTAAGACACAGAAGAGACAGGGCTAAGGAGAAGTAGGCAGATATATTTAAACTAATAGAGATAAGAAGGGGTGACAGAGAGACAGTCAAAGACAAACACTTATAGAGAAATGTCTGAGAAGTAAGGAGAAATGGAAAAACAATAAAGGATCGAGAGTTGGTCAGAGAGAAATACAAATACAGAAATTCAGAGTCATGGAGGTGTAGATAGAAAGAGCAGCGAGAGAGAGAGAGAGAGAGAGAGAGAGAGAAACCAGGTACAGAAAAGAGAAAGTCAAGGAAAAGTAGGTAGAAACAGTAAACCAATAAAGAGTAAAGAGAGAAACACAGGGTACAGAAAATTTAGAATTAGGGACAAATAGGCAAAAAAATGGAAACCAATAAAGAACAGAGGGAGAAATACAGACACAAAAATGTTGGAGTCAGGGAGAAATAGGGAAAAACAGGAGTTGAATAAAAGCACACAGAGAAACATAGGCGAAGGAAAGACAGAATCAGGGAAAAGTAGGCAGAAACATGACACAAATAATGAGCAGAAAAACAAACACAGGTACAATAAAGTCAGACACAGGAAGAAGTAGGCAGAAAAAGGAAACAAATAAAAATCAGAGAAGGAAACACAGGTAGAATAAAGTCAGAGCTAGTTAGAGATAGGTAGAAACAGGAAATAAATAAAGAGTAAAGAAGTAAACAAAGGCACAAAAAATTCAGAATGGGAGAGAAAGGTGAAATAGAGAAACATTCAAAGACAATCACACACATGAAAAAATCAGTTTCACGAAGAAGTAATTAGAAATTTAAAAAAAAAAGTGATGAAATATTGCCGAGAGATGGTTAGAGAGAGAGACACAGACATAGAAGAGTCAGAGCAAAGTAGAAGTAGACAGAAATATACAACTAATAAAAAGCAGAAAGAGAAACCAGGCTCAAAACATTGAGAGCCAGGGAGAGGTAATAAGAATACGAAACCAATAAAAGCAGAGAGAAAAAAAACACAGACATATATAAGTCAAAGACTGTGTGAAGTAGGCAGAAACATGATACAAATGCAGAACAGTAGGCAGAACATAGACCTAGAAAAGTCAAAAACTGGGAGAAGTCGGCAGAAACAGGAAACTAATGAAGAGGAGATGTGAAACATAGACTTAGAAAAGTCAGAGATTGGAAAAGAAAAATAACAAATTGGGAAACACAGACACATAAAATCAGGGTGAGGTAGGAAAAATAGGAATGTAATAAAATATAGAACAACCCATGTGACAGAGAGAGGGTCAGATAAAAACAGAAATACAAAACAAACAAACACAAAACAAACAAGAATTCAGGAAGAAGTAGGCAGAAATAGAGACATTAACAAAAAACAGAGAGAGAGCGAGAGCGAGAGCGAGAGAGAGAGAGAGAGAGAGAGAGAGAGAGAGAGAGAGAGAGAGAGAGAGAGAGAGAGAGTGAGAGAGAAATAATGAGTCACAGAAAGAGGGCCAGAGAGAAAATCAGATACAGAAGAGACAAGGTCAGGGAGAAGTATGCAGAAATATAAAAAGCAGATGGGGGAAATAAATATAGAAAAGGAAGGAGAGATAACACTTACAGACAGAGAAATAGGGGCGAGTAGGATAAGTAATTTTTTGTTTTTAACCTAGTACTTTTTCTCTTTAAATGTACTGTAAGTTACTAATGTAAGTTAAGTAATGTCATTCCCAAAAATTTTCCCTATTTTTTAAATGTTGTTTAAAGGCGAAAACTTCTCGTTCATCACTGCCTTATAAAAAAGGAAGATAACAACATAAATTAAAGACCCTTAGCCCTCGAATACTCTAATTGCATCAGGGTCGGAAAAGAAGAATAGTTGGTCGAGAGAGATATGAAGGAAAGAGAGGGATCTAATCCAAAAAAGGGACTACACGAAAAAAGGTGTAGATCCAGCTGGAACCCTCAGGATTACCAAGTCCGTATTCACTATAATAAACTATTTCCCAAATAAATATGCATGTTTAGGAAAAGCGTTGATATTTAATTATTCTAAAATTAAATACAATCACTAATATCAGAGGTCTAATTTTCAATACATTTCGTTACCAGGATTTCTTTCAAACTTTTTGTAACTTCAAAATTTTTTACAACTTTAGTAAAACTGTGTGACAAAATCCGTAAAAAATTAACAGCAACAGTTGTTGTCTATATTTTGTTTTAAATAAATAATTAGGTCAGTAACAAAGGTCAAAAAGTATTCAAAAATACTGAATATTATGAATTATTAATCTATGCATACAGAGAGCAAGAGAGAGAAAGAGAGTACGCCTGCACGCTATTACTGTACTGCCAGCAAGCTCCAGCCATTAATTGATTTTCCCTACGTCCTATTTATGTTGAAAGTTAAAACTAATCCTGTTTTATAACAAAATAACCCGCTCTGCGACGAAACAAAAGTCACACATAAACAATATCGTTCAAATTATAAAATGTACATTTAGTAAATTTATAAAATTGTTGGAATAAAACATAAGTAAAACTTTTGATTTATTTTGTTTCAATATACTATTTAGCGAGTCAACCCTTTGGAAAATACAAATATACTTTGCATAGGAAATTTTGTAATGGCACAAAATATGAAGTATGAAATTAGAGCGGAAACACATGTATTCCTACAAGAAAATAATTAAAAAATACTAAGTAAATATTTTATTTCAGAACGAAACTAAGTTATTAACAATTATAAATTATAAATTAAACAAATTAATATAAATATCTCCAGCGACAACAACAAAATCCCAAGAAACGAAAGAAAAAAAACTCTTTTTTAACAATCTAAACGTAAATAAATGTACATAAATTTATTGAATTATATGTATTTAATTATTAAGAATAAAAATTTAATTTAATAATTAATTATACCGAACTACAATTCTGGCCTAATTAAAAATTAATATAAAAGATACAAATGAATAAACGAAATAGATGAATATAACATCAAATAATGTTTAAGAAAGAACATAAAAAAACAGGGTAACAAACAAAGATATTTAAATGACAAAATTAAAATGTTTATTCACACATTTTTTGTAAACAAATAATCAATATTAATTGTTTCTAGTAACCAATAAAACAGAGATTTTAAGAATGAGTCCTAAATTCTCAAATTTTCCGAACTTCCAAAATTTCATTTGGAAGCAAATAGATAATTTTAGGTTCAATATAATTAAAAAAGTGTTTAATACCATTTTCGATTAATAGTTTTAAAAAAAATTAAATATATATGGATTAAAAAGAAAATACTAATTTTCCGATTATGAATAATGTACTTTATTTATTGTTTATTTAATTTTCTCAGACCCAAACAAGGTATAATTTTTCTTCAAAATGTATTTGTGTGTGTTTTTGTTCCACTTTCATATAGTTAAAAAAAAATTATTTACTACTGGGGCATCCTGATGATATTTCGACCTGAGAAAACTCGAATTTCATTTTGCTGTTTTTCGTGTATTCGCTCATCGACAAATGAGATTCACAGATCACTAATTGCACAAAATGAGTAATAACATGTTGATAACATTTTAAATGAGTGCCATTTTGAAACTTGCAGCAATTTTAAAAAATCACATACAACAAAATATTAAACTCTAGGTTACATTCTATAGTTGACTAAAATTCATATAATCTTGAGATTACAGTACTAGAAATATTATTGCTGAGTTGTCTTATTTTAAGGTTGTGATTTTAACAATTCAGTTTTTATTTAATAACTCTCTAATTTTTATTTAGAAAATATGTTTGGATATCATTAGATATAAATTTTAAAGTTGTAGAAGATAAGTTTGGATGTTCGAAGTTCAGGTATAAAAGTGTCTTCCAAAAACCACTTTTAAGATTTTTAAATTGACTACCATTTTAAAATTTGCATATTTTGACTTAAAATTAATTAAAACTTGAACACAATTTCCTACAAATACGACTACGTTAATTAATATTCAAACATCTCACAATTCAAGCTCAATATTTATTTATACCTATTTCTTCGATTAAAAAATTTGTCCTATAATTTGAAAATCTAAACCTACTACTTTTTGGGGGAAATCAGATTATAATTGTGACTTCTGAACACACACACACACACACACACACACACACACACACACCACACCACACCACACCACACCACACCACACCACACCATACAATTGAAATACCTATGTTAACTAAGATTTATTTTTGTTTTTATCTGAATGGGCACGATTGTGTAAACTCGTTAACGGAATTCACTTGTTAACGACTTTAACTTAAATCTTTATAGGATAACATTTTTAACCTGTTTGTCGTTAACCTAAAGAGGACACACAAATTGCCATATACAGTAAATAGATTTACTTATTTAATTTTATTGTATTTAATAGAAAATTTGAATTTTTATTCATGTATATATGTAGGTTATACAGTTATGTACATTTATCTGTAACATTTCAACTGAAAAATATAACCGCCTTAGAAATTGTTACATTTTTAGAGAAATTCCTCCTTCATGTCAACGAATCCGGGACCATTAAAATGATACTGATCATGACTCTACTTCCCCAGTTGTCTTTTCCAATTCAGGTGTGGACGTGGTGGTAAGTTTTTAGCTTTCCAAAGAAAACAACAAGCTATAGAAATGATTTACTCGACATTTTTGACTTAGTTACTTCAAATTCTCTACCCATGAAAAGAAATTATTTTAATTGTTCGACAAATCACTCGTCTGACTCTTTTGTGGCATCTTGAATGCAAACTTTCCTCTTTTACAGAAATTTTTTAGTTTATGAAAAAAGTGGTAATCTGAAGAAATGAAATTAGGTGAGTAGGCTGATTTTTTTAAATTTCAAAGCGTATTTTTGTTGCGTAACGGTGACTGCGTGTGGAGACCAACAGTTGCTGCTTTATTTTGTCGAGAAGTGTAACGAGGTATATCCTGCTTTTAATTTTATTTTATATAAAACAATTCAAATCTTGTCCCAAAAGACGGAAACCAACGTCTTTTTTGATGACTTCTGCGCCCTGAACGTCTTTGGCGATGGGTAACTACCGTATCTTCATTCCTTAGATTGTTCTTTGGTGTTCGGATCATAAATAACGATTTAAGGTCCATTCATAATTAACATATTAAAAATCCTGCAGTATCCTACCCAAATGGCAACCACTTGATCAAACTTCTGGTTATCTTTCTAACATTTCAGAACCCACGTGACTGAAAGTAGCTGCAATGTTTAAAATTTCGTGAATAATGTAGACTACTCACTCTTGATATAGCAAAAGTCTCTGTCTTTTACTGAATATTATTCAATTTTCTAAGATCACGCTATGAAAGACATATGTGTTAAATTTCAAATTCACGTTTTAATTCTAGATTTGTCAATTAAATTGGTCTCCTTGAACGTTCTTTATAAATTTACGTAAATGTTCTACTTTAAACAGAACAACCTAATTCTTGAAAGTGGAGTAGGAAAGGGACTTGTAACCTATGTATTTAACATATTATTATGATACTCAATTTATTTGGTATCTTTAAAAAATATTTTGCAGTTTTTTAGATGAAATTCCCATGGTTTGTCACCATTTTCGATTCAGACCAACAAATGTAATAGAATACCTTCACTAACGTTGCAGAATTCAAGACACACCCTTAATAAACTATGAAATTTAAAGTTTTAATTATTTTAGTAGCTAAGAAAAGACAAAACCTGATAAACAATAGTGTGTCTCTCTGTAGTTGCTTTTTTTTGCTTGATTTCCCTTAAATTTTGCACAAACATACTTTGTATAAAAACTTTGACATGGTCGTTGTTCAAAGATATGCTTTGAAAGTAACTCCTTACAAGTGGACCTAAAATTTCCCACAAACTCAACTCTAAAATTAACAT
Organism: Aphrophora alni; assembly: GCA_963513935.1. Taxonomy (NCBI): domain Eukaryota; kingdom Metazoa; phylum Arthropoda; class Insecta; order Hemiptera; family Aphrophoridae; genus Aphrophora; species Aphrophora alni. The sequence goes on along the minus strand of OY740768.1, from coordinate 114,609,876 downwards.
CCATTAATGTACAAACGTGTTTTCCACTATACAAATTAAGAGAATTATGGCTAAAAAACATAAATGAATAATCTAAAAATTAAGTGAGAACTTAAAAATAATCTTTCACTAGAAGACAGAATTTGCAATCATTTAACAGGTAAATTAGGATTTACTATTTTACGAATATAAAATCAAACACATTGGCTAAATTCCAAAAGGGCGGCCATTTGAAACGACACTTCAGAAAATAACAAAAATCGGTATCAATTTACCTAGTATTCAGAATTTATATTAAATTTCAATCAAACTTGTCACATAAGCCTAGGTTTATTTTGTTTGTCTGTTACTAAAACTAAAGTCAGCAAATCTCGAAGTTTATAAAGTTCCTGTTGAAGTAACAAGATGCTAAACTAGTACTATTTGTATGTTAATAATCAGATATATACAAAATTTCTTTGTTGAGAATTTCACAAACGGACAGACAGTGGACTTGTGAAATTAAGACAATTTAAAATGGCGTAGTAGAAAACTCCCAGTCAGTATTAAATTTAAGCTTTGCTGTAGGAAGTGTAATTTTATAATGTTTGTTTTATAATCTCTAAAACTAAATGTGAAAACTTTCAACAAAATTCACAATAAGTTGGCAAGGCGGTGAGGATCATCTTTTCTACTTTTCTTTCTTAAGAAACAGAAAATTTCATTCAAAACAAAGTTTACATTTTTTAAATTTTATAAATTTCGTTATTTTCACTACTATTTGTGGTTAACTTCCCGATTTTTTTTGTTACCACTAGAAAAAACAGTTTTTTAAACATTCATATGTTATGCTTTTCGAAACTTTTAACCGCTTGCTGCAAATTAACAACAGTGGATTTTTAAGGATCAAGTGAAAGTAACCTTGAGGCCACTTTGAATGTCAAATATCTCAAAATGTGTCTAAACAATATGGAAATTTAAAAAAACGTAATATATCATGCTAGGGATTATTAATTTCTTTTCAATTTAGACCTGCTTGTTAAACATAATTTTCATTGTGGCTTACTGCTTGGACTACAGACAAAGCGTAATCTTTCTAAAAACCACATGTTTGAACTTGTCACCCTTTTACAAATCATTCTCTAGATTACATACATGTGAGAAAATAAAGATACCTGCATCAGTTGTTCTTTAATTACACTCTTATGTCTTGTTACAATCTGAGTTAGAGGGTTCATTCATTATGAATCTCGTGTATGAATTGTAAAAGAATAGCTCACTGTATGACTTACTCATGACTTCTTTCCCACTAAATTATTGACTGTATAAGACGATTAAGTAACATTGGTTTAATCCTCCCCCTCCCCCAAAGGGATTAACGTGCTTATCTATATATGAGTAATGAGTGACCAAATTTCAAAGCTGAGGTAAAGTAACAGTTGTACCTTGGACATTGGATGATTCAATACATTCAGTAAATCGTTCCGGTAAATACAACGTTGCTACTAATTAGTGCCATATAACACTTTATACACACACTTATTGTCCACTTGAACAAAATACCACTTTCATGGACAAATAATAGAAGTTAAATGCTTGCTCCTTGTGAATTACCATTCATTGAGATCACAGTGATATTAAAAACTATGATGTACCTATCAATGTGTAGCCCTACTGTACCCTAAACTAAAAAATTGTGGAACTAGGCGGCTGATGGCCATTCGTTAAAAGTATCAATGATCTGACTACTGTTTGTATTTCACTCTAATTCATTGCTGCATAAATACAATTTAAATGAAAGTTTTAGAGAAAATCGCAGGGAACAAAAGAGTCTAACAATTCAATATTTAAAACAGTTTTGTAATGTGTTGTCATCGTTTATATCTAGGGTGTAACCCAAAGCCTTCAAAACTCAATGCGGGTATTTCTTTTCAGCTGTCCTTAACTCCACGACAGGATAAACATCCTCTGAGCCCTGAAGAGAGTCAACTATACACTGGAAACTTTAGGGATAACACCCTGACTTATTGAAAACTTACTAAAAGGGAGATTCAGCAAAAGTGAAAGGGCGCTGGACCATGGAGGGTCGCCAAAAAACATCAATAGATTTTTAAAAGTAAGTATATTTTATCCTTGTTTCATCCTCGAACAAATATCTGTCAAGTAATTGTACAAAACTGTCTTGCAAGTAAACCTATCGTACAAAAATGTCTGTTGAACTGACAAACTAAACTCATAAAACAATTAGTACTTTTATAAAATGATTTCATTCTTTCTTATATATATATATATATATATATATATATATATATATATATATATATATAAATCATTATATTCTTTCTTTTATATATATATGAAATATATATATTTTATATATATATGAAGAAATGATTTCATTCTTTCTTATATATATATATATATAAATCATTATATTCTTTCTTTTATATATATATATATATAAAAGAAAGAATGAAATAATTTTATAAAAGTACTAATTGTTTTATGAGTTTAGTTTGTCAGTTCAACAGACATTTTTGTACGATAGGTTTACTTGCAAGGCAGTTTTGTAGTTTATATATATATATATATATATATATATATATATAACAAATTTTGTTATAAAAAGTAACTGTGTTATTAGAAAAATCATCTCAGATTAACTACCTTTAATTATTACGTGAATTAGATCAATTTAAATAGAACCATCTACTTCCTAAATCAAAATTATGTAGTATATATTTTGTAATTTAATTTTAGAATAATCAAAACTTAACATAAAATTTAGAATAATAATATGAAATAAACAATTAAATAAATAAAATTGGGCATCTCATAAGAAAAGCCTGTTGTTGGGCACTAAAAAAAATAAAAACAAAATAAACAAAAAAAAAAGAGGTAATCGAATGCAGCACTACTATGAAATATAAAATACTATATATAATCTTTAAGTATAAAGACAATAATAATACAAATATCAAATAATAATTTAAATTTTCTCCAACAAATTCTCAGCACCAAAAGACTTAACCCATCTAAGAAAAATTGGTAGTAATCTCAACTCTAATATACCAGAATACAAAACGTTAATCTAAGTGCGTTGTAAGGTCGGTTCAATAGTGTGCCCATATAATTAAACTGGTCCACAAATTTTATCTGATTTAACCCATTCCTTCCTCTTCAGCCTTTTCTCCTTGACGACAATATTCATTTCGTTTCATCCTTTTTGATGGCCAAACCAATTCTTCCCGACGCTTCAGCAATACGAACATACGTATCTCCACATATTCTGTTATTCGTTGAAAGAACTTCTTCATCATCAACCTAGGTTAAAAACTAATGCATCCTGTTAAAATTGTCCCTCCTGAATTACTCTTCACTTTTCATAGGCGATGAAATTCCAATAAATGATGTTCTACATGCCTTTAGTTAGACATTATCGACTATACAAAAACTTGATAGCTGGAACAAAAATTAAGAGTGTAATTTTGTATAGAGGCGCTGGTACTTTAGTGCCCATAAAGTAACTTATTGAAATTCAGAAAAATTCTACAGCAATAATTTTGTTCAAATTTGTTCCTTAGTAGTTTTTTGTTATACATTTGAAAACACTATCACAAATTTTTTTTCTCTCTTTTATAGGGGGAACAAACACAAAATATCTTTTTCTCAAATCGGCTCAAACATAGCCCTTAAAAGGTTATAAAAAATTGATGTTACCTCGTTAAATTGTCATTTCGTAAGTTAAGAGTAAATACAATTAATATTAGAGTTGTCTTTAAAAAGATAATTTATCCACTGTTGCTTTACCGATTTTAACAATTATAAAATCATGAACATTATTAATTAATCCAAGTTGGTGTGTAAATACCAAATAATAGAAAATACGATTTGGGAGTAAATGACAAAATTTTAAAGTAAACTTTTACAGCAGTCTAAACTCGATTTGGCTCATTTGGGACGAGTTTAGGACATGAGCCAAGTAAGTGGAAACTTAAAAAATGAAAAACTAAGAAGTTCAGTTTAACCGAGAAGCCGACATGAGCGAAGTTAGTGGAGGGTGTTGTAAGGAACGCGCTAGGGTTCAGCTCTACTCTAAAGTATCCAAAAATATGTTTTATGTTTCTGAGCAGACGTAAGAGTGAGAGTAAGCGATGTTTACAGAAATAGAAATTTTTTATTTGGTAGCTACACTCAAAATTTGAGTTATTTAAATAATAATAACAAGACTGGAGATGAATCCAAAATATAGATCATACCAAAATTTTTATAAATCGGCTTCCTCGTTTAGTGTGTAGTCCACTAAACAGCCGATAGACAGATATCATTTAAAAAACAATTTCTGCGCTCAGGGGACCGGGAAAAAACAAATGATTTTTTTCGTCATCACATAACTTCCTCTATACTCTTAGAAAGTAAATAATTTACAACAATATTTTATTGAATTACATCTTTTTAAAGAGAATATTAAAATTTAAAAACATTTACTCCTTTTAGTAGTTTTTGTTTTTGAAGTGTTGACTACGATTTTGTCAATGAGAAATTTTTATTATTAATAAAAAAAAAATCCCCCAAAATGTATTGACCTTCAACAAGTTCCCCCCCCCCCCATTTATGGGCACTCTGGTTTATTATCTACTCAAATTGACCTCTAAAGTTTAGTTAATAAACAGATACAATAGTCTAATGTTTTCATTTTTTATATAATTAGCTACAAACGATGACATCATGAGTGCAGTTAATTTATTTCTTGAAGTTGCACTTGTTTAAAGTGAAGCTATGTCGTAAACACTTTCAGTTTAAAAGTCTCGACTAAAAACCTTTTTGAAAAGCAAATAACAGAGTTTATAGAGTGAGTAAGAAGGCAAATGCGGAGAAGGAGGGGAAGAGAGGTGTACTATCAAAATGTGAATATTTCTTCGTGTAACCGGTTGTGGCTGGTTAGCCGTTCTTTGAATGTCCTTGGTCATTCCTGCAGCAGAGCGCTCTACCAACACTTTCCTAAACTAGCTTGTTGTGACTTATACTAAATATATAACTTATAAAAATGTTCTCGTAATATTATTCAATGCATAAAACTTGTTCAATTAAAATTGAAAAAATAACAATTCAGCTACGATTGATTAAGATAGGACGTGAATTTTGTTTATCTTTTTATGTATCTGTGGGATTGCCGAACTCAACTTTAGCATTAATAGACAAATCGGCAGCTGTACAAAATGAACTGGTTAATTTAGATTTAAAAAGAATATACCAAAAAACCGTACGAACGTTAGGTTTTAAAATTTTCCACGGTTTTTTAAATCATATTAAGGAATATTAAAACTAGCTTAATATCCTCAGGTATACTAATTGGATCAAAACTTTTCTTCATTTACAATTGGGTTAGATCCCTCTATTTGATCTTTCCTGTCAGGTCTCTCTTTAACAAATTTTGTTCTCTTTCGATCCTGACGTTATTAGAGTATTCGAGGGATAAGGTTATCTACTGTATTGAATGCTTTTTGTATTGAATGAAGTATTTCGCCTTAAAACATTAAAGGGGAGGGGGGAGATTTAAAATGACTAAAATATAATAATTATAATTTGGGAACTATTATAACTGATTTTTATCTTTTTCAAATATAAAGGTTACGATGTTATTAATCATTTTTTTTACTAATAAATCTCTTCATTTTGAATCATAAGAAACATGTTTGATGATCAAAAGATGCACAAAATAAATTATTTTACAACTTTCGAGGGAAATATACTAAAAAGATGTTTTTTTATTTGAAAATCATCGCTTTTTGAAATTTATAGACAGATTTTTCTGGTTAACAAGTTTGTCCAGTTTTGTAAAATAAAGCCCATGAACCAAATATAGGCTACCAATGTCCTCTACAAATTAGAGCGTATATTAACGTCCAACGCTCTGTAGTGTTTTCTAAAGCTTTGATACAATATTGCTATGAAATTTCTCCAAGAAGTAGTATCGATGGACATTTTGAAGTCTGGAGTATCAGCGTTTCCATAAGGGACACAATAGCTAGAATTTCGCTATTCTCTACGTATATAGCCTTCTCGAAAGACCGCTGTATCTACAAATGTTTTTTCATGTAATTTTGGGTTCGACCTTCTCTTTCATCTTTCAATCAAACTTTCTAGATCAACTATTGTTCATTCCCGACCCTGACGCTATTAGAGAATTTGAGGGTAAGAATTCTTTCTTTTATTTTATTTTTATGAGGCGATGATGACCGAGTGATTTCGCCTTTTAAACAGCAAGGAAAAAAACATAATCTACGTGTTTAATTTTGATAACTATAAGAATTAAGAAAATTAAAAAAAAAACAATAAATGATATCTCCAAGATATTTAAATTATTTTAAAATTGGGGAGAAAAATGAAGTAAGTTTACATTTCTTCATAAAATTGGCGAGTTTTTTCGTGTGTCATCATCACAGAGATAAAACTAACTTTTGTTTTTAATTTAAAGGTTTAAATGACCTAGCAGGAAATGAGCGCTGCCATCAAAGTAGAAGGACAAAGCTCCCACACTTATTTTCACCATCGAAACTTTGTGAGAATACTTTAATTTGTTCATAAATTGTCATCGGTTGTTTATCCTTGTTGTTTAAAGGTGACAACCTCTCGATCTCCATCTCCTTAAAAAAAAGGAAAAAGAAAGACCCCCCCCCCCCCAGTCCTATAATGGTCTAATAGTGTAAGGTCGTAAGAGAAGAAGAGTTGATCAAGAGAGATCTGATAGAAAAAATGAAAGAGAGGGAACCAGCTCAGAATTACATATAATAAAGTGTAGATCCAGCTAGGTACCATCGGGACTGCTATGTAGTGCTCACTGTAGTGAACGCCTGAGAATGGTAATATATGTGTTCCGTAATGCTTAATTAATGACATTGTTTTATGATTTCGCAAGATTTTTAGTTGTTTTAAATTTTACTAAAATTGTAATTTTCTATCAGTTACTAAAAAAGTAAAGGACGTAAGAAAAAGATTTAGTTAATACATTTAAAAATAACTTTATATGTTTAGATATTGATACTGTATTGAATTCAGGATTCAGTGTTTCTTAGCGCTATGCAAGTTGTGTGACTTGTTTGCCTATTTAGAGGAGAACTGTAGAATAGGCTACATAGTGATGTACATAGTGAGTATTATGGTTCACTTTCGTCTTGCTGATAAAAATATAACAGACTTATACTACAAAATGAAAATTATTCTTCCAATCACAGTGAAATCTGTCTAATATTTAAATCAGGAAAGGACAATATACATAATTCAACTTCTTGTGGAATGTGAGGGATATAATTTATTTAATTATAAATATTTAATAAATTCCATATTGCCTTATGAATGCTTTACAATAAGTTTATTACTAAATTACTTACGTCTTAGCAATCTTGTGTTTAGTATTTATTAATATTTCATAACAGTTGTTTCGGTATAATATACACCATCATCAGATGAAACAACACGTTGCAAGTATAACGAGTGAACAGTTGACCACTACATTAGCAAGATGTGGCTATATTATCTCAACTTTATTTTATATTATTTTCGACTTGTACTGCAGTACCAAACATTTTATGTTTATTTATTTTTGTGCAACGTGTATCAGTGTGTTGTGTAAACGTGTTGTTTCATCTGATGATGGTATATGTTATACCGAAACAGCTGTTATGAAATATTAATAAATACTAAACACAAGATTGCTAAGACGTAAGTTTTTTAGTAATAAACTTAAATATTTAATAGGTTATAAGTTTTCGCGCCATAAGTTTTGTGATTTGGGAACTTTTTAACGTTAGACTCTCAACAGTCCGTGAAAAAAAATTTATCTTCTAAAACTGAAAAAATCCATTTTGATCATAATTCAAATAGACTAGTCTATCAAAACATTTTTTTAAAGTTAAGTAAGTGGAAATGTTAAAAATTATTTGTTAATATTATGTAAAAAAATAGCATTATTGCTATTATATCGTTATATTTATCTCTTATAGTATGAATGTATATATGTGTAATTGTATACAGGATTTAAATTAAGGATATATTTTAATTATACAGTATACAATATTTAAATATACAGGATTAACTGGGCCAACATTGGGATCTCTGAAAATATGATTTGCAGAAAACTTCAAATTGGGGACCTTACCTACTTTTTCCCTCTGTAATAAAATGGTCTATTTTAGTTTTAAAATTCAACCCAATAAATAATCGTGTTTTGTTTATTTTAATATCCTAATCTCATCATTCTCAGAGGTTTACAGCTAATCTGATACCTACGTTTTATAACATTTAACATTTTTGGCTGCCATCTTGTACCACCATTTTGGATTCGAGTTAATTTTTGTTAGTTGTAACATGGTAATTACACGTGAATAAACATTGTTTTTCAAGGTTTAGGTCGATGGTAGAATCGGGTTTTTGATATCTGTCTCCAATTTTGATGGGTTCACCTTAAAAAATCCGAAATTTTTGAACTTTTTATTTGATTTTAAAAGGTAGCCTATATTTAGGGTTTTAAATTATCTGTTTTAAATTATCTGTGACATAATACATAATGATTTATGATAGTTAGTGTTATCCAAGCCTTTTAAGTTGGAATGTAATAAAATTTCAAAATGGTTTAAAGTTTGTTATAATGATAAACTGATTCCGTCAATCATATGAACTTCGAAGTCTTATTGTAATATCATGTATGACAAATAGGTTAGTTTTAAACAGTAAATACGTTGACAATATTTAAAAAAAAAAAAAAAAAAAAAAAAAAAAAAAAAAAAAAAAAAAAAAAAAAAACGGGTCAACTGTGTTCTAAGAGTTACTGTTGGTAGGCATTTAGGGACAGTTATTTTTATAAAAGTATTTTAAGCGTCCTAGCGCCTACATATTAATTTCTTCGTCAAATAAACATACATGGTCGTAATAAAATAACTTGTAGTTTCATTTGATACCCCACACATAATATTTCCAAAAATAAAATTCTTCAACTCGATAATTTTTGCTCTTCGACTACCTCAAGATAATTTTTTTTTTGTTATCGATATTTTCCTCTGAATTTGGACAATGCAACAAATATAAATGCAAAGTGTGAAATATATAGGATTTATCGTCTTGTCTGTGGAGACCGGTTGCTATTTTTGACCCCTAATGGCCCTACAGGATTAAAACTGATTATAAGAGAAAAACAAATTTAGTTTCTACAAATAATAATCTAATCTAATTACTTCAAAGAAGAATCCAAAAAGGTAATGACAATCATCTGTCGTTTATTATTTGTGCAGTGCTCCACAACCCAAACGAGTGGACCTATATTGACCTAATTTGGCACGTAAGCTTGGCCATATCTGGATGTCCTTTCTTCTACCGATAAATAAAATTTGGATTTAGCTCGACCAAAAGACCCAAAGACAAAATTATTTTCCCCCAAATAGGTATAAACAACTTTTATAATATTTTGTTAAAGTATTATGTCTAAGGTATTGTTCCAAAAAAAGATATTACAAAAATTAAGGTTTTACCTTTAATTAAACGTGCGATTTCAAAGTTTCTACGTGATTACAGCTGTTTCGCTGTCATCCCAGTATCGCCAGATGTATATAAATACTAAACACTAGAAACATATTATTAGTACTAGATTCCATAGCGACAACAGATGGTTAACATGCTAACTACCAATACTTAAAAACTTTTAAAATTAGCCCACGAATAAAAATTGGAAAATAACTTTATTAAGCGTTGTGTAAGTGTTTAGTGTTTGTGTGCATCGGTGTTGCAATGACAGCAAAACAGCTGTAATCACATAGAAACTCTATAATTCAAGGTAATACCTAAAATATTTGAGTATACAGAGTAATTGAAACAAGTGTGCCAGCCGTTTTTTTTGGAAAGTATTTGATATATTAAAAAAAAAAACAAATGGTATCTCACCTGAACTTTTTATTTTGTCTTATTTGGAGTTTAAAAAGTTTTGATACCATCAGCTTTTCAATATGGCAGCCAATTTAAAACTTTTTTTATTGAAATACCTATAAGATAATGGTTTTAGGTTCTACAAACAATTATAAGACTCTTTATTTTTGTTTATTTTTTATACATACTACTGTAAGAGCTATATTATCTTGAAAAGTCAAAATAACATTTTCGCGTTTTCATAAGTCCTTTTTCTGTGCTTAAAACAGTTGAATCGAGATTGAAATTGTAACTTCGAATGTAGTAAAAACTGCTAGAAATATGAAAATTACACCTAAGGCTTCTTTTAGAATAGATTCAATAACATAATGCAGGCTTTAAAGTGACGTGTTGTGTGACAATGTAATACCATACGTTGAATAAAACTAAATTGTAAATAACTTTGAAACATAACTTTTTTTTATTTACATTACAAAAATGTATAATGTTATTGAGGAACGATTTTTGCTTACAAATATTAAATTTAAATAACGTTAAAAAATGACTCTAGTGTGTTCCACTAAATAACTGAGAATTTTTTCAAGTTTTTTACCGATATATCTCATACCTGATGACGCACAATAAAAATAAAGATATAATCTTCCTTAGGATTAAAGGAACTATATCTAGTAATTTTTCTTGAAGCCGCCATTTCGAAACCGTAAAGTGAAAAATTATAAGTTTTTTTTGAAAAACTGCAAATTACAAAGTTTAAAACGTCAATAAGGAAAATTAATAATTAATTAATCGTTCGCTATAGCCTATCGGAACTAATTGGATTTGCCACATGATTTTTAAATTTCTTGTAGTTTTTATTACATTATAATCTATCTACTTACAATTTTAATCTCAGCTCAACAGTTTTAAGTGCAGAAAACGGGCCTCTAAAAACACCTAAACTCTTGTTTTTCAATACTTTGTAGCTCCATATCATGTATAAAAAAAAATCACATAAATAAAAGTGTCTTAAAATTATGTGTAGAATTTAAAAGATCATAAAAATAGTCTTTTGTATAAGAAATTTTAAAATCGGCAGTCATATTGGAAAATATAAAAACCCACAAATAATATAAAAAGTTCAGGGGAGTTGCCATTTGACTTTTTTAATATATCAAATACTTTGCAAGCAAAACAGCAATCCCTCTGAATATAACGATTTCATAAAAACTGTCGTACAAAATATATATTTTAAAATTCCACTAAAGTTGCTAAGTGGAAATTCTTCTAAATTATCCCCCCCCCCATAATAAATACATTTGTTTAAACTCATTAATATAAATATTATATATATATATATATATATATATATATATATATATATATTCCTTTCTTGCGGTTAAGTAGTGTAAAGACATTTTGAAAATATTATGAACAAGAATATTATTTTAGATTTGTTCATAGGTGCACGAGAAAGTCACCGTAATGTTTTACACATTTTATTTTGTTTTACTTTTGACTTCCTACTGGTGACAACACTCGACTACAGAGCGTTTCCTAGCTGCTCCCTTCTACAGTATGCCCCTTTATAATAGGGGCAGAATAGGGTGGGTGATTCAGAGTAGACTGGTCAGTTACTCACCAATTAACAGTGATAGTATAAATGGTGATTTTATAGTATAAATAGTGATTGCTATTTTCAAATCGATCAATCACAACGTCTTGAAAGCATAATTAACGTGGCTTACATTATTTATCTCTGTTACACAGTAAAATGTTATTAACAAGTGAATTTAATTCCATGACAAAATTTCACAACCAGGCAATAACCTTTTACCTCTCTTGTAGATCAAGTCAGGCGTTCAAGGGAAATGTTGGCTGTAAAATTTGAAATGACAATATGTGTTGGGTCAGGAGTGAAAAGTCCACATCCAGTTCCTTTAGATCCGTGATGGTTTTTTCTTTCTTTTACAATATACTATTATATATATTAAAAAAAACAAGTTGATGGGCACCATCTTGGTACTTACCTAACACCATCTCTGCAATGAAAGCAGTTCATCTAAATGTAATGCCCAAAAGTTGGTCTCTTGGGCCTTATTGAAAATGTTAAATTGTATTGTAGATCAAAGAGTGGGTAGGGTGATTTTTGTGAATAGTGACTGAATCAGCAATTCACGATATCAAAATACCATATTCAACATGTTAAAAAAAACTAACCGAATCTGCATTGCTAAAATAACTTTTAAAAAATAACTCTTCCTCAAACGGTAAGAAATGGAACTAACCACACATAGCGAAAATGACGTGGATCACGTCATATTTAAATGAAACTGATTTTTCCTCGTTGTTTAAAGATTTAAATAACTTTTCGGTCATCATCAACTTATAAAAAAAAAGATAAAATAAAGACTTCTAACCCTCAATACCCTAATAATAACGTTTCGGTCGGAAGAGAATAAGAGTTGATAAAAAAAACCCTGATAGGAAAGATGAAAGAGAGGTATCTAACCCAAAACTACGTGTAAAAAGGTGTAGATCCAGGTAGGTTCTTCGGGATTGACAAGCATGTAGTCACTATAAGGCGACCCCTGAGGGGTGGAACAATGAAATCAGCAATAGATGTTTGTTACATTTAGTGCAACTAATTAAATAAAGACAATGGCGGTTTTGTCTCAGTTTAAGAGAACGATAGTTGATCAGGATCTTTTTCGAAATTTCAATCTTGTTTTTTTAAATAGTATTCTTTTTATTTCTTGTTGATTCCATGGTACTGACGCTTGTACTGTGTTTAATTTAACTTCTTATCGGCATCGGTAGATATAGAATGGATGTACAATAAGGAAATAAACAAAGTACAAAGTTGTTCTAACATTGGTTATGCACGTTATCTGCATATTGACTTAAGCTATCGCGCTTTATCTGCATATTGACTTAACTTATCGCTTATCCGCAGGTATGCACGGTTATATATAAAACCATCTAAACCAACCTATTTATTTAGTGACATAGTGACAAACTATGAAATAAAAAATAATTATTTATCACGTTTAATGGAAACAAATCATGTATAAGGATAATGGTGATTTTACAATCACTTTGATAGAATCACATCTTAGTTCAACCAAACAATGAAACACCAATAATTGTTTATCCAGTTTAGTGCAACTAATCACCAATAAGAATAATATCTATTTTACATGTGCTTTGAGAAAATGTCCTCTCAGTTTGAGGGCACGATGAAATCACCAAAGTTTGATTATAATGTTTAGTGTAACCACTAAGGTTAATGGCGATTTTATAATTGCTTTGAAAGGATCACGTCACAGTTTATAGAGAACGATACAATCACCGATAGTTGATTATCACGTTTAGTGCAACCAATAACTGATAAGAATAATGGTGATTTTACAATCACTTTGAAAGAATCATGTCTTAGTTCAAACGAACAAAGAAATGCAACCAATCGCCAATATGTGTAATTGTTATTTTACAATCGCTTTGAAAGAATAATGTATTAGTTCAATCAAGCAGTGAAATCACCGATAATTCTTTATTAAGTTTATTGCAACTAATCACCAATTATGATAATGACATTTTTACAATTGCTTTGATAGAATCACGCCTCATTTCAAACAAATGGTAAAATCACCAATAGTTAATTATTACGTTTAGTGCTGCTAATCACCACTAAAGATAATGACGATTTTACAATCGTTTTGAGGTAATCACATCTCAGTCCAAACAAGTGATAAAATCACCAATCATTGTTTATTACTTTTAGTGCAGCTAATCACCAGTAAAGATAATGACGATTTTACAATCGCTTTGAAAGAATCATGTCTCAGTTCAAGCGAACAATGAAGTCACATATAATTGTTTATCATGTTTAATGCAACTTATCACCCAATAACAGTATTGGCAATTTAACAATTGTTTTGAGAGAATTACAGATTAGTGAATCACGGACCATCACTAGTATTTATTAGGAGACCACCTTTCTATAGATGGAATTTCTTCATTAGAAGTAGCTGTAGAGGGTTTAAATTTATATTTTGTATATAAAATAATATACAGTAGAAACAACATTTCACACATTTTTTATGAACACAATAACTTATGAGCAGGAACACAAAATAATAACGCACAAACTTCCCCAATTACTAATAAATAAAAACCAGTACCATCGAGGTCGAATTTGAAGGAGGATTTCTTAAGATGGGATTAAACTATATTGATAATTTTATTCTAAAATGTCAGTACCAAAACAAAACTTATTGTCCATCCTTAAAAAGAACGCTTGTTTACACCTGAGCGTCGTCCTATAAATTCAAATATCTCAAATTATACGCAAACGTTATTAATATAATTACGTTGAAAATTTATTGTGATTGTGGTCACTCATGTGTAGTAATAAACATGTGCAGTAATAGAAAACAACTAAGCATGAAGAAGTACTGTTTGTATGGAACTCACTAAATTTGTAGTATTTAGTACATTATGTAAAAGCTACCAGTCTTAGCTACGAAAAATATGAAAAGGAACATAATATTATACCAATTGTGTGAAAAGTAACAGATCGACAAACATCTAAAAATGGAGGTTGGAAATCATAGATGGGGGTTGATTGTCTAAAATAAATGTTTGTCATTTCTAAGATTTAAAAAATATGTCTGCATACTGTATGTTCTTCTTAACTTATTTTATTCATAAAAGATTATATAACGTAGACAGTTTTGTATAACTCGGTAATAGGTTTTCCTTTTTAGAACCTCCAGAAGAAGAATGCCGCGGTTGTTGAAATTCACAGCACACATGACATGTATATTATTTTTTAAGCATATAAATAATCTTTTTTACGATACTGCTTTTTTGAACAAAATATTTATCCGATTAGGACCAAACGTTTAGCAAAAATCCTCTTATACATGATATTTGCAATTTGTTTCCTAAATATTTTATTATGATATCATTTTGTAGATTGTGCTTAATGTTATCCAGTTCCATACGATTAACCTTTTACTACAAAAGCAATTTTAACATTTTTATTTATCGACCGATTTTAATGCAATTAATAACAAGTGTTTTTAATATGAACAAAGTTTGATTTTTTTTTTTTTGATGTTTAAAGACAAAAAATGTTTGCTCATCTTCACCTTATAAAAAAAACAATAAGAAAAGAACATAAAATAAAGACCCCTTAGCCCATGCATACTCTAATAGCGTTAGGGTAGCGGAAGATTCAGAGTTGGTCAAGAAAAGCGGATAGGAAAGAAGTAAGAGTCTTTAACCAAAGACTAGGCCTACATGAAAAAAGATGTAGATCTAGCTAGGTGTCCTCGGGATTGCTAAACCCGTACTCACTAAAATGAGCCCCTGAGGGTATCTAAGTTTCAATTTAACATGGTGTTATGTTCTTCGTCTCCAAATCCTCAATTTTACAAATAAATCAACATTTTTAGAACCGAATACTGAGGTCTTTAAATTTACATCGTTATTTTTTTTCGTTGTGGTATGAGAATTGTAATCTTTAAATTTTGTTTTACTTTAGCTTGTTTTAGGTTGAAGTGCTAAAAAAACCACAATTATTTATAAAAACAGAAATGTAATTCAAGAATTTCTGATGTTGCTATATTTTCCATCAGAAGTAAATAAAACTAGAAGTTAGAGCCAAGTGTTTGGTCAGATTTTCTATGAACAATGACATAGATGGTTTTATCTAAACACGTAAAAGTAGCTATAAATACTCCTTACTAATACTTTGTATAATTTTGTGATAGTTTTATTTTATAATTTTTAAAATGTATGTACGGCTTAGAAAACCGTGCTTCATGTAGAAGTTTCTAGGAAGTCTTTAGTTCATTTATTTTCCACTTAAAGTTACGAGGCATCTAATGAAACCTATAAATTTGAAAAAAAAATATAAACAGAACAATCTTTGTATTATAAAGAAGTGTATATTAGCTAAGTCACGGCTGTTAAGAGTTGACTCGACCGTGAGTGACATTAAGTTGAAATCGTCAAAGCTGAATACGTCCTGAATTTCGTCCTGTAATATCGGATTACATAATACCGATTATTTTCAAACAAATCAATGCAATTCATTAAAATATTTTAAAAGGACCTGTTGTCAAAATTTAAAGTTGCAGCCTAATTGAGTGATTTTTGAGCTTATCTCTTTAGTAGAAAAACTAAAATGAGTGATAATAAAACATACGACGCAACACGGAGAAATGAAATGGGGGATAGGCTACAGACAGACAGAGAGACAGAGAGACAGACAGAGAGACAGACAGACAGAGAGAGAGAGAGAGAGAGAGAGAGAGAGAGAGAGAGAGAGAGAGAGAGAGAGAGAGAGAGAGAGAGAGAGAGAGAGAGAGAGAGAGAGAGAGAGAGAGAGAGAGAGAGAGAGAGAGAGAGAGAGAGAGAGAGAGAGAGAGAGAGACAGAGAGAGTTAGAGAGACAGATATGAGACACAGAGAGACAGAGTTACAGAGAGACAGACAGACAGACAGACACACATCTTAAATCCAAGATGGCGGTCACCAAAATAAAAATAAGTCTATAATCGGTCAATTATTATTTTGGATTGAAATCACTGATCAAAATCAAGTTTTGATGCCTTGAAAATTGCAAAATAAATGTTCACTCACCCTACTACACTCTCTGAAACTTCTTTTTTTTTCGAAATTTTCAGAAATATACAAAACAATAAAATGTTGCAATGCCGTTCAAAATTTTTATCTTTAGCTTAAGTATATATTGAGGAAACGAGTTTAAAATTCATAATCAATAGAAATAACCACACCAAATTGGTGAACCAAACACCACGAAGTCGACACCGATGTTTCAATGTCCAAGTCATAATCCTCGGTTGTTACGAAGAGCCAGAAGTTGTAATTTTAGCTAACTTCACTTGTGCAAGGTTTGTAACAACTGAGGATGATGGTTTAGTCATTGAAACATCGTTTTGTTGGCGATGGGCATTGGATTGTTTCATTTCAATTGATTTTCGTCTTTATTTTAAAACAAAAAATCATTTTCCATCCCACTCCTTTTATTCTATTTTAAAACCAAATTATATATCAAATTTTGTAAAAACTAAGTATTTTCTTTCCGCTGCAACAACCACGAGTGCGCTCTTTCGCACATACACACACATTCTCTAAAGGACACTTCATTGTCTCAGGTGTAGATGTGTCCACGAGAGAGCACACAAGAGCTACAAGTCTTGCACATACACACACATTCTCTAAAGAACATTTCATTGTCTCATGTGTAGATGTGTCCACGAGAGAGCACACAAGAGCTACAAGTCTTGCACATACACACATATTCTCTAAAGGACATTTCATTGTCTCATGTGTAGATGTGTCCACGAGAGAGCACACAAGAGCTACAAGTCTTGCACATACACACATATTCTCTAAAGGACATTTCATTGTCTCATGTGTAGATGTGTTCACGAGAGAGCACTAGAGCTACAAGTCTTGCACATACACACACATTCTCTAAAGTACACTTCATTGTCTCATGTGTAGATGTGTCCACGAGAGAGCACTAGAGCTACAAGTCTTGCACATACACACACATTCTCTAAAGGACACTTCATTGTCTCATGTGTAGATGTGTTCACGAGAGAGCACAAGAGCTACAAGTCTTGCACATACACACACATTCTCTAAGGGACACTTCATAGTCTCATGTGTAGATGTGTTCACGAGAGAGCACAAGAGCTACTAGTCTTGCACATACACACACATTCTCTAAAGGACACTTCATAGTCTCATGTGTAGATGTGTCCACAAGAGAGCACAAGAGCTACAAGTCTTGCACATACACACACATTCTCTAAAGGACACTTCATAGTCTCATGTGTAGATGTGTCCACAAGAGAGCACAAGAGCTACAAGTCTTGCACATACACACACATTCTCTAAAGGACACTTCATAGTCTCATGTGTAGATGTTTCCACAAGAGAGCACAAGAGCTACAAGTCTTGCACATACACACACATTCTCTAAAGGACACTTCATAGTCTCATGTGTAGATGTGTCCACAAGAGAGCACAAGAGCTACAAGTCTTGCACATACACACACATTCTCTAAAGGACACTTCATTGTCTCATGTGTAGATGTGTCCACAAGAGAGCACAAGAGCTACAAGTCTTGCACATACACACACATTCTCTAAAGGACACTTCATAGTCTCATGTGTAGATGTGTCCACGAGAGAGCACTAGAGCTACAAGTTTTAGATTTATCTAAACGTATTGAAACTAGTTTATTAAAAAAAAAAAAATCTTGAAAAATTAAGGCAAATATGATTATTAAAATCTTAATTAGCTGGAATATATATATAAAAAAAATCTAATGTAATAACGTTTGGAAATTAATTATATCTTAACAATAAAATTAGGGGGGGAAATGTATCATGTTGTTTAAAACAGAGTTAATTTTAAAAAGTATGGCGATACCATGCGGTTTATACGACGAATAATTCCATGCTGTTTGTCCATGTACCATTATCTTAGAAAGTTCATGCTAGGTTCTTGAAGACCCTTAATTTTCGATGTTTACGACGAAGTAACAGAGCCGTTGATCATTCAAGGGCATCATTCCGTGAAAATATAAACGACTATAAAAATAAAAAGACATTACATTTTTATAACTTTAGGATATCCTTAATCTTTAACTAACTGTAATATTGATACACCGATTTTTCACTCCACTTCCAGTTTGATTTTAAACAATGTATGGGATATTTTGTCTACGTAATCCTCCATTATTATGAAGGCCTACGTTAAAAGTCGACTGTTTTATGTTCCTCGGTGAAATCTGACGTTTTGATTCGTTGATTATGACGTAACCTAGATAACCTCGGAATTCTTCGTGAAGATTCGGCTTCGTAAATTTCACGTGCTTAGTTTCATTCCTAAATTATTGTTAGTGAAACACGAAGTTTTTTTGACATATATGTTAGATCCAATACGAGAACTACCCTTTCTTTTAGACGTCAAAGAATGGTTGAAGTTTTAAGCACCATTTAAAAATTATTCGAGAACGTTAAAAGATAGGCGATTAGGTTAGGTTCGGTTAGGTTAGGTGAGGTTAGGTTAGGTTAGGTTATCACTGTTATAAACAAATCGATATACGCATGCGCGGATATACGATCTTGTGTTCGGAGTTATAGCTAAATAAAATATGAATACAAAACCTAACCTTTAATCATCCGCGATGTTTTTTTCAACCTATAATTACTTTACTTTTTCTAGATTGAGTTCCCTTTTGGAAGGTGACAAGTGATTTAGATATTTCAAGTCAAATTCAAAGACAAGCGCATGTGCGTTTATTATGATGTCCCGACAAATTCAAAGTAGGCAGAGTTAAAAATATCTAAAATTTGGTACAAGTTCCATAATCACATTAATTATTTAATCGTATTATACAAAGCAATAAACTACCTACTAGTATTCCTTTTAAAGATGATATCCTTCTTATAATGTACACATCAAATTTGACCTGTTTAAATGCCCAATCAATTAAATTAAATTTAAAAAGTGCAGGAAATTGCAATACTATATTATAAAACAGCGAAATTACCTTGAGTTTGGGGGATTGGTTTCTTCCTGCCATGAATATTTATGATACAATATCTAAGTTTTGATGGGCACTGTTAAAAATTGTCAAATTCAAAAACCATTATAAATAATGTTTAGTTAATGTTAAAAGTGTTGTTTGAATTATTACACATACAATTGTATGAGTAGTCTTAACAGATCTTCAGTTGGGATCAGGTGAAAAATGCCCATTCCTATTTTGAAAATTATCTAATAATTTGTAGAGCAATCACCTTTCATACTCTCATATTATTTGTGAATTCCATTTATCTTTCCACTTATAAAACTGCGAGGGATTATCATTTTTGTAAGTAAACGATTTTTACTACAACTTAATCATACAACGGGGTAATTTTTAACTTTATGAAATATCTGTTTCTGAAATAACAGCAAATCCTACGTGAGCCGGCAGACAGACTGATGGCAGGACCATGAGTATCAGAGCGTATAGTAGGCCTACAGGATTCCCAGTGTCTTTGAAGATATTCCGCCTCCTACGAAAAAATTATATATAAACGCGAGGTATTCCGAATGAATATAATATATGAAATAAGCATCTTTCACATAAACTCAAATAATAAATTCTCATATTAGTTTATTGTGGGAACGTTAACATTCCGACTATTGTTTTTGATACTGTACATATATGGACTTTAAATTTTTAGAGGAAATCACAGGGAACAAAACAGTGTAACTTTGTGGATAATAGTTTTATTTATACTTTTATAACGGCATGAAATGGTTCCAATAAATAAACAAATAAAACATCAAAAAGTCTATATTGACCGTCATTTCCTACACTTGTACTAAATTATATGGCATTTAGTCTCTTGTTTTATGTGGATCACAAAAATAATCGTCCCGAAAAAGAAAAACTGTAAAATCAAAATGTTGCAGTTTTGCAGTAGATTAGTCATTAACAATGGCGAGGGCTACACAGAGCATTGCCGGTGAGAAAATCAGTTTTTGTGATTGTTTGTTTTCCTTATTAATAAGAGTAATAACCATTTTACAATCACTGTAATAGAGTCACGAATTAGTCACTCACCATCCATCACTACTTTATAGAAACTATTCCCTTTCTATGGTATTACTTATAAATTTTTAACTAAATATTGAAAATACTACTAGTCTTCTTTACAGCATCACCGAATACCATGAAATGTGAAGCGATCATGGCCTCTAAATTACCACAGGTCCGATATATTTGTCCGACTTTTCCCAAATGTACTAAGCACACTAATTTTTTAGTTGGTTTGGACAACTTCGGTGGTAAGTAAACTTTTTATCGCTTTTTTACTTTAGCGGTCACGATTTTTCTTAGGTTTTCACGAAATTATGTAAAAACATTGAATATTTCGAGAGCTTTGATACAACATAAATTTGTAAAATAATAAATGTGATTTTAAGCATTTTCCCCAAATGTTGTAATAAATTTGGCTATTTTTTAAAGCAAAATTTTAGCTTTAGGCTTTAAACTAATGATGTATTAATCATTCAAAAATGTTTATACACTTTGAGATTTCATTTGAAAATATTAAAAAGCTGTATTTCAAGTTACGAACTAATTTCTAATATATTCTTCATGGAACCTCCGAACCGCAAAGCATACAATATTCATAGATCCTACATGTTATAGTAATTTGGTATACATTTTTTCTCACAGTATAGTATGTTGATAGTTCTAAAGATTCATTTTGGTCCAATTATCCTCAAAAAATGATTTACATAGATTCAGTTTTACAAACCATTCACGTTTTTTTTTTAACCAGAAAAATAAGTCAATAATTTTCAAAATGGCTCCTGATAATCAAAATCTTTTAAAATTCATAATCATTCATTCGTGCGTCGTTAATCGTTCCACATCGACTTATATTTACAGCTTTAATTTTGAGTGCAGTGATCCTTAAACGTGTTATTTGCAATAAAAAATAAATTGTTATTACAAATTATTATTTGCATTAAAAATTTAAGTTATTATTAAACATTGTTAAAACATAACCTACAAAAATCAAGAATAATATTTATGGCAATTGGAATTTCAGTTGAATATTAATCAAAATTAAGGTGTAAAATAGGGGTTTTGCAATATCTAAAATATGATTAAATAGTTTTTTCTGGAGTTCCTTCTTATCTAGATGAGCCTTTAATGGCTCATTTTAGGCAAATTTGTATTTAATAATGTCAAGTCGAATTCGGCAAACCACTGAAAAACTCCAGTTTCCATAATGCTTTCACCTTTAAAAAGCACTGCAGAAACATATACAAACTTTTCATCCTTCTACCAAAACAAATAAAAACCAATCAAAATTAATCACCATCAAAAATCTCATTTCGATACTTTTCAATAAGGAGGGGAAATGATCATGGATCTTAGAAAAATTAATTATATATTTAAATAAGGGCCTGTACTTGCTTTCTTCGTGTCATAAATCGTATTAGATGAAAATCAAGGTTTAATGACGGTGGTCTCGGTTTATATTTGTGTTTTTGCCAAATATTTCTAAACTATAATATTATTTACTTGAATTGTACACATGGGTTTGAGTTGTTAATTCTATCACATTTCAAGAAAATTTCATGGAAATCGAGAATGGATTTTGAGAAATGACTGCTTTATTATGAAATAACCACGTGACCAATTTTTGTTTTTAACCTGCATTTTTGGAGTATTACGACCAATAACTTGAGCAAAATCGTTAGAGCCAAAATTGAGAAAATAGTAATTTTGTGTGTTTTTCTTATGCCAGCTATCCCTAAATTTTGAATTTGGCACTGCACACTGCACATATATGACAGACATTCCCAAAACCCTTTTTTACTCGGTAGACGACACAAAACAGTTATATTGGCAACAAAGTCAACAGCTATTTTATGACTCACCCACATAAATTTCCGTATACTACGTATACGTGTAAAAGTCAAAAAATAAATTAAAAAAATTAATAAAAACAGTAAAAGAAATACGCATTAACTGCGTGTCTCCGTAGACTTACGATATTAAATTATTAACATAAATACTTTAAGGTATTTAAAACTTAAATGTCCTAAATAGACAATAAGACAATTACCCACAAAACAATACAATGAACAGATTTTGAAGCAGCAATGTTTGCAGGTTAGGCTGGGCTGAGGTAGGTAGAAGGGTAGTTTACAGGTAGGCTACGGGACAAAGCCCTAACACAAAGGGCGGACTTTACCCTGCCAAACCCTACAGTCACTGAACATAAATTTAAAGAGAAAATTCCTGCATGAGTCATCTGTGCTTATTTTGGTTTTCAAACAATGTTCATTGTTGCTTTGAGTTATTTTTAATTTGAAGAAATGTACAGTTGTAATGAGATAATTAATGATTTAAAAAATATATTAATTCTATCTCTATAAATGCAAATTTATATTTTGTAATATTACCGGTTTCCGTTAAAAAAATAAAAATACATTAAGGACGAACTTGATCCTTGCAGACGTTTACAATCTTACCACTTTCTTATAATCTATTGAAATGTAAAGATAGCGGATAAAATTTGTTTATAAAAATTCAAAACTATCATAACTCAATTTTTACATTGTTAATATTACTCATATTTTCTAAACTATCACAGTAGAAATGTAGGACATGACAATCTGAAAAATTAGCTATTTAATGCATCAAATCATTTGAATGGTATTTGACCAAAGTCTGTTTAAAAAGCACTTCGAGACTGCTGTGTCTCCACTGAATTTATGTGTAAGAAGTCCCAGAGCAAGCGATGATGTAGTGAGACAGTATATGTGGGTTGAACAGTTGTAGTTTGTGGGTTCAGTTTCAGAATGCGCTAGTTCACTAAGTCGGAGCATAAGGCATTGAAGGTATCAGATCTGGGCAGTTAGATGGCAGCACTAAAGGCTCTAATTTCTGAGCTTCAAACAATACAATAGTGGTGGCTTAACTATTTAATATGTAAAATCAATGGCGTATATCAAATAACCAGAAAAATGATCTAGAGACGGTATTTCTAATTACATATACAGTATATACATATATAAGATAATTATATATAATTATAAGATAATTTGTCTCATGCCTCACACACTGGTGAAATCCTCTCATACGCCTCTCACGATTTTTTTTAAAGAAATTAAATGAAGATCATAAATAACATTTCAAAGCGCTTACCACTCTAAAAGATACCAATACGTTTTAAAAGGGCTACAATTTTTAAAAAGCTCACTTCTTGTAAAGTGTCTCACTACTATTGTCAGGACGAAGCTGATCCACGCAGACGTCTGTAATCATGCCAAATGTAAAGGTAAACTGATATAATAGGCTGGAATTTATATAAAAAACACAAGAACTATCATTCACGTTAATTTTTTAATTATTAATATTACCCCTATTTTTCTAGACTATTACAATAGAAAAGGAGGACTTGAAAAATGAAATTATTAAATGCACAAACTAAAAATCTTTTTATGATATTTGTTTAAAGTTTGCCCAAGGGTCAACGTGGGTTCCAGCAATATATATTACGTGTCTCAAATAATCAGAAAAAATACCTCTAGACAAGACATCCGGCTTCACATACTGGTCTGGCAGATCAAACTTGTAGCTAATCTTTTTTAAAGAAATACACGAAATGTATAAATCATCAAAAATCTCAAGATGATCACCACACTCTAAGACACCTTAAAAGGCCAACAACTTTTAAAGCCTACCATTCGTAAAAATGCGTATCTATCTACCAGGACGAAATCTCATGTAAAATGTGAGTCCACAATATCAAAACGAAACAAACCTATTCAGCCATCTGTAATCTTACTACTGTACTTTCTTATCGAAATGTCTACTGGTGTAATACGTAAACATTTCGATAATAAAGTAGTAAGATTAGGTCTCCTACGTATAATGTGTAACTTTATCCAAAACTTTGTTGACACTAAGTGCCAATCACTCTCTATAATTTGAATTCATTATGAATTCTACACTTAGATAAGAAGGACGTGGTGTTTAAGATAACAAACCTATTGGCACATTCTTAACGTTTCTACTTTGATAGCTGTAGTACACTGAACTATCGACTTTATTTGGGCACAGTCGAGGCTATAATGTAGCCCCTTCTACAGTCTACTGTAGTACACTGAATGGGTTATGGACATAAACAATGTTTTACGCACCCCCCCCACCCTACTTCTACATAGTAGTGGAGAAAGTGTGTTGTCAATGAATTATGATGTTTGTAAACAAAAATAAATATTCATTCAATCCGGATATCGCACCCCTTTCTCTCTACCCTCCACATATCTGCCTTTAAAATATTATAACGCAGCTCTTCCCCGACAAATACAAACATTTACTTATAATATACATCGCGATTATTTAATTCTGACTTTTTAAAAAAAAGTTTATGTTTATTTAAAACCAAGACACATTAAAATGTTAGAATTTTAATCAAATCGTTAAAAACTCATGTTTTTGGGAAATATATTTCTTATATATTTTTTTATTACGTTAGGTTTAGCCCCCGGTTAGGTCACAGGTTCAAACTACTGTGAAATTGGTTAAAAAGTTAGTGTGTTGACCCAGAATTGTGGGATCAACGTTGAGCTACGATGAGTTGCGAATTCTGGTTACGAATTATAAAATTATAACAGAGGTTCTTACCACACATTACCCAAATTGTGTCGTGCCATCTCGTCCAGGTGCTATCTCATCCAGATGCACGGACGTAGGGCAGGGGGTTAATTCTTTACCCGCCAACTAGTGCCATCTCGTCCAAAAACCTATGCTATTGTTTACTTGACGGGTCTACAAAAACTATTGGAACGTTTGTAGTAGCCTACCATTATGATTTTATAAAATTCTTATTATTTATAAAATTTTGGGTTTTCCATAATTTCTAGCTTCATACAATTTAACCCCCCCCCTAAATGCTCTTTGCGTTTTATATCAAAATGCTATAAATCATGTAGGCCTACAATGTTAAAACTAGCCTTGTATGTAATACAGGGAGAAAACTAATCTTCTTGCGGGTGCTCCTTACCTAGGCTCCAGGTTGCGCAGTTCAACAACAGTCTGTTCTAATGTTCCACCTCAGGGTTTGTAGAATATGAAGCCGCTTGTATATTAACAGAATTATTTGACATAAATTACAAATAAAATCTGAAAATATTCAAAGCGGCCGTTAGGTTAGGTTAGGTTAGGTTAATCAACTGTAAAACTGCACTGGACGAGATGGCACTTTTTTCTAGGAAATTGGAAGTTGGATGAGATAGCACTGGGATGAGATGGCACTACATTACCCAAATAATAGGCTCCAGCCCATTTACTGACCCTTGAGCCACAGAATCAATTTTTATCAAATTGAAACAAAAAACCGATCAGATTTCCATGTTTCCGTGATGACATTTTTTTTTCTCCTTTGCTTTTTAAGATGAAGAACCACTCGATCATCATTGCGTTTTTAAAAAAGCAGGAAATAACATAAACTAAAGAGATCTGTACTACATCATACTGAGAATGCGGCTGAACGAAGGGTCGCTTCACTCACACAAGCGCAGAGTATTAGGGTGTCCGTGACCTACCCCAAGCCACTCTTATGAGTCACCTACTTAGCTTAACTTTATACAACTTTAATTTATTGTATTTGATATTTGAAAATAAAATCTATAATATATTTTTATTCTAGATATAATTATAAGAAAAATGATACCAAACAACTTAAAATTTACTGAATTATAGCCCAAAATCAACAATGTTTGCTACAAAATTAGTGACTGTATGATGACTAATAAGTGTGAATCCCAATATTACACAAAAAATGACTTATTCAGTAACATCTTAAACTCTATAGGAGCTATTGTATTTCGTTCTTTGCCAGTGTTATGTAAGTGTTTATAGTGTGTTTATAAGTGTTTGTGTGTCACAATGGCTTCGATGAATAAACGCCAAGTAATACATTCACAAGCTAGGACAAAGATAGCGAGTATTATTAATTATTATTAAAGTGAGAAACTCAACAAAAGTGCTTTACTTGACGTTAAAACGCACTGCTCACACTTGCTGTATTTCTTTGAGAACAGTGCAAAATATAAAATACCGTTTTAATACATATTTGTTCATACACAACTTATCACTTTGTAACTAATAAAGTACAAATTATGTTTGATATTATTATTATTATATTGTGCTCCTTTGTTTCATTACAATCGAAAAGTACATATTTTTCTATAAAGATATACGATAGTGTTGTTTATTCACAACTATTAGTCATCATACTGTCTTTTATTTTGTAGCAAACATTGTTGATTTTGGACTCTATTAAAGTAAATTATACATTGTTAGGTCTCATTTTTCTTGTAATGAACTGTAAAATAAAAATATATTACAGATTTTATTTCAAAATATCAAATTAAATAAATGAAAATTTGATCAAGTGAAGCACAGTAGGTAACTCATGCGGGTGGCCCACGGCAGGTACACAATACTCTGCGCGGCTGTGTGTGATGACGCGTGCGTTAGAGTGAGGCGACCCTTCGTTCAGCCGCATTCCCCCTTTGGTAATACTGTAGTATAGTCCTTGAATACTCTAATAGCGTCAGGGTCGGAAAAGAACATGAGTTAGTCAAGAAAGACTTAATAGAAAAGATGAAAGAGAGGTCTCTAACTCAAGACAACGTGCAAAAAAAATGAAGATCTAACAGTTCAAAAATTGCGTGTAACCTATAATTTAACATAAAATTAGAACAAAATTACTTCATTCTTTAATTAAGTTGAAAATAATACAACATTTAAAAATAACACAAACAATAAAAAATAAAGACCCTAATAATATTAAAATGTCCACCTATAACTTGATGTAGATGTAAACCAATTAAATAAAAGCAGTAAAAGGATAAGTTCACCTCATTCTAAGTTCACAGCTAAAGCGGCTCTACTGTACATGAGTCGACAATCTACAAACATTCTTGGAACACTAGAGAATGGATCACGGCCGTACCGCTCTTACATTATGGCTCGGCTGAACTTTTTTTTTTCCGGAACTATCGATGGTTTACAAACTTCGTTCATTTTGCTTTATCATTCACCAACTAAAGACGGGAAATGAGATCAAACTTACACTGTATTTATCTTATGGAAAAGTAACAAATAAATACTCGTACGCACATCTGTGTTAAGAGAGTTTTGTACTGTTTATGAACGGGAAGAAAATAAAACTACGGGCTCAATCTAGTGAATACTGGCTTGCCAATCCCAAGGGAACCTAGCTAGCGTTCACATTTTTTCATGTAATCTTGGGATAGATCCCTTTCTTTCATATTATCTACCATATCTTTATTTACCAACTCTTGTTCTTTTTCGACTCTACGCTATTAGAGTATTCGAGCAGTCTTTATTTTTAGTCTCTTCTTCTTTTCTTTTACATATTCTATAAACATTTAAATTTCTGAAAATTTAGTAACCAATGTATAATACAAATTCATAATATTGTGATCTCATTGTTAGAAAACCTCACACATGAGATCATGAAATGTCCAAGAACTACCCATTGGAATAATTTGGCTCACTGTGTGCGTGTGCATGCTTGTGATTGTGTATATTTCAGTAAACGCTCTAAACGTATAATTATTCAAATTGTATATATATGATCGGTTTTACAAAACATTTGACAAGGACGTTAACTAGAACAAAATTTAATCAGCTGTAGTAATTGGAATTTTAGTCAAATTTAGCATGTAGACTGTATTTAGAATTACAAGTTTGTTGAATATGATTGTAAATATGGCAGCAAAATTTCAAAATGATGTCCTTATGAATCAGTTTTCGTAGTTTATTCTTACATAGGAACCAACAAGAGCCCATAATAACTCATTTTGCTCAACTGATGATCAGAATAGGCTATATTAATGATAACATTGAGATAAATAAACAGAGCAGATAAATTGTGTTGTTTCATATCAGTAGTGACTGTAGCCTATATTGTTTACGTAATTTCGACAAATTTAAAAATTGTTTACAGTACTTTAAAACGTTAATTTTTTGAAAATTTTGAATGGTCACCATTTTGAAACTCCTGAACGGAATTAAAAGTTAATGGACTTCACCA
The DNA here is from genome assembly GCA_963513935.1 of Aphrophora alni. Classification (NCBI taxonomy): domain Eukaryota; kingdom Metazoa; phylum Arthropoda; class Insecta; order Hemiptera; family Aphrophoridae; genus Aphrophora; species Aphrophora alni. The sequence goes on along the minus strand of OY740768.1, from coordinate 114,581,323 downwards.
AGATCTTTTTGATTGAAAATGTTTGATAAAGTTTGGAGAAAAATGAAAAATTTGTCGGAACTAGACGGAACGCAGAAATTTCCATATATACTCTCCAACCTTAGAAAAAAAAGATCTCAGTAATTCTCCAACTAGGTAAATCGTTGAAATTTTTAAAATGGCGAATGTATGTTACAGGTATAGTTATAGTTTGATTGGTGTAGCTGGTGTATCACTGAGGAGGACGACCTTGTCGTTGAAACGCGTCTGATACTTAGGCGTATTTTTTTATGGGAATTGTGTTCTGTGTGTTTGTTATACTGTATGTTACAGGGTTGTTACTCAAAACTTTCAGATTTATTAGTTGGTTAGATAATATTTTACATGAAAATGGACACAGGTATTTACAATGCGTGTATATTAATAAAATATTCCTTTATTTGTAAAAACTTAATAAAGATTAAAAATATAAACAAGAGCCTAGTGAAAACTCATTTACAAACTTCTATGAAAAGAAATAAATTGGTCGAATCAAAGATTTCATCATTCATTTAAAGATGAATATCTTTAAACTTTATCTTAACACAATCTTGGATGGGAGTTCTCCTCACTTATTGTGAGTACACAGGCTTGACAATCCCGATGGTCCATCTAGCCGGTCCACACCATTTTGTCATGTAGTCCTGTGTTAGATTCCTCTCTTTCATCTTTCCCACTAGGTCTTGATCAACTCTTGTTCTCTTCCGACTCTGCCTCTATTGTAGAATTCGAGGATTAGTGATCTTTATTTTATTATCTGTTCTTGCTTTTCTTGTATAAGGTGATGATCGCCAAGAGGTTTTTTTTCACCTAAACGACAAGAAAAAAATTGGATTTGTTAAATATCATTTTAAAACGCTCAACTCCTACTAATAACCCCCCCCCCATTATTATGGTCATGTTCAATTGAAATGAGTAATATTGTGTGTCACAAAATTGTGTACATTTTAACAACTGAAGATGACGTCTTAGCCATTGAAACGTAGTTTTTAAAAATAGATTTTAAAGTTTTTCGCCTACTAAAATTTATTAATCTGTCGCCTACACTAAAGATTAAGCGTTTATTATGTAATTGTGTTTTCTAGCATTGTGTTAATGTTTGTAAAAGATATCCAGAATACACAGGGTGAGCAACTTAAAAGTGGCTTCAGATTGATGTTTATGAACGTACAACTTCCAGCTAGTTTAGCTTTATGTTTCCGTACCTTGCTATTGCTTTCAGATAAACATAGTTAATGTTTCAGTAGACTAGAGTGGGTTTTTTGTCATAAGTGTAATGCCGAAATGCTTTATCTGCAAAAGTATTCAATAAAGTCGACGCTTATCAAGGCTGTTCCAGAAAACGCGGAAAATATTCGTTGGTAAATTTTCTAATGCAAGCTTTCCATCAAATAGTGTCATTCAAGATTTAGTTCTAAAAGGGAGTTTTGGTAATATAGAATTTGTGACGAATTAAAAAGAAATAAGTCATCTCCTGTTGATGCTACTGAGGAAGTGGCCGATATTCAAACAGAATTCCCAAAAGTTTAAAAAATCCTGTACGAAAGTTATCACAACAAAGTTTTTGTGAAGTACCTCTTGCTTTAGGTGTGAAACCTTATCGTGTATCAACTGTGCAAACATTGAAAGAAGCAGGAAATCTGAAATGCTTAATTACTGTAATTAGCTTCTGAATGTCATTAACGGCGAGTTGGATCTCATGCTATTTTTGATAAAATATCCTATATCTTAGAATATCAAAGAATTCTACGTTAAGTGGCTGAAGGCGAAGGCGAGTACTGCTACTCTCAGCAACAATCCCGACAATCCCGCTACGTTAAGTGGCTGATGGCGAACGCGAGTACTGCTACCTCAGCAACAATCCCGACAATCCCGCTACGTTAAGTGACTGATGGCGAACGCGAGTACTGCTACCTCAGCAACAATCCCGACAATCCCGCTACGTTAAGTGGCTGATGGCGAACGCGAGTACTGCTACCTCAGCAACAATCCCGACAATCCCGCTACGTTAAGTGACTGATGGCGAACGCGAGTACTGCTACCTCAGCAACAATCCCGACAATCCCGCTACGTTAAGTGACTGATGGCGAACGCGAGTACTGCTACCTCAGCAACAATCCCGACAATCCCGCTACGTTAAGTGACTGATGGCGAACGCGAGTACTGCTACCTCAGCAACAATCCCGACAATCCCGCTACGTTAAGTGGCTGATGGCGAACGCGAGTACTGCTACCTCAGCAACAATCCCGACAATCCCGCTACGTTAAGTGACTGATGGCGAACGCGAGTACTGCTACCTCAGCAACAATCCCGACAATCCCGCTACGTTAAGTGGCTGATGGCGAACGCGAGTACTGCTACCTCAGCAACAATCCCGACAATCCCGCTACGTTAAGTGACTGATGGCGAACGCGAGTACTGCTACCTCAGCAACAATCCCGACAATCCCGCTACGTTAAGTGGCTGATGGCGAACGCGAGTACTGCTACCTCAGCAACAATCCCGACAATCCCGCTACGTTAAGTGACTGATGGCGAACGCGAGTACTGCTACTCTCAGCAACAATCCCGACAATCCCGCTACGTTAAGTGACTGATGGCGAACGCGAGTACTGCTACCTCAGCAACAATCCCGACAATCCCGCTACGTTAAGTGACTGATGGCGAACGCGAGTACTGCTACTCTCAGCAACAATCCCGACAATCCCGCTACGTTAAGTGACTGATGGCGAACGCGAGTACTGCTACTCTCAGCAACAATCCCGACAATCCCGCTACGTTAAGTGACTGATGGCGAACGCGAGTACTGCTACTCTCAGCAACAATCCCGACAATCCCGCTACGTTAAGTGACTGATGGCGAACGCGAGTACTGCTACCTCAGCAACAATCCCGACAATCCCGCTACGTTAAGTGACTGATGGCGAACGCGAGTACTGCTACCTCAACAACAATCCCGACAATCCCGCTACGTTAAGTGGCTGAAGGCGAACGCGAGTACTGCTACCTCAGCAACAATCCCGACAATCCCGCTACGTTAAGTGGCTGAAGGCGAACGCGAGTATTGCTACTCTCAGCAACAATCCCGACAATCCCGCTACGTTAAGTGGCTGAAGGCGAACGCGAGTATTGCTACTCTCAGCAACAATCCCGACAATCCCGCTACGTTAAGTGGCTGATGGCGAACGCGAGTACTGCTACCTCAACAACAATCCCGACAATCCCGCTACGTTAAGTGGCTGATGGCGAACGCGAGTACGCTACTCTCAGCAACAATCCCGACAATCCCGCTACGTTAAGTGGCTGAAGTCGAACGCGAGTACTGCTACCTCAACAACAATCCCGCTACGTTAAGTGGCTGAAGGCGAACGCGAGTACTGCTACCTCAACAACAATCCCGACAATCCCGCTACGTTAAGTGGCTGAAGGCGAACGCGAGTACGCTACTCTCAGCAACAATCCCGACAATCCCGCTACGTTAAGTGGCTGAACCGAACGCGAGTATTGCTACTCTCAGCAACAATCCCGACAATCCCGCTACGTTAAGTGGCTGATGGCGAACGCGAGTACGCTACTCTCAGCAACAATCCCGACAATCCCGAGATACGCTAGCAGGATTTACACCTTTCTTCACATAGTATTGGATTAGATAACTCTTTTTCATTTTCCCTATAAGGTCAGTCTTGATCAATTCTTGTTCTCTTCCGACCCTAAAGCTACTAGAGCATTCGAAGGCTAGGCGCATTTTTAAACGATGATGACCGAGATGATGTTTCATATTTACCAAAAGAAAATCGTCTACTGCTACAGTTTTTTGAATATCGAGTGATATGTAGCATATTTCACTGGTTTGCTTATAACGAAGGTTTTACAGAAGAATGAATTGTGATCACATGTCTGTGGCTTGCACGTTTCCAAGATTTGTCTAAATGTGATTGTAATCTGTGGCTTCTTGAAAAATACATTTATTGAAACAAATCCACACACTGTGGATAAATTAAAGGTGAATATTCAGTGTTATCGAAACCATTGACTAGACCGTTTTCCGTCGGTTGTCCCTTCAACATGGGCTCACTTCAAACATGTTCTAAATATGTAAATATTAAAGAATAAATGTAAGTATTAAGGAATTTGTTTGCGTTTTCATTTCTTTATTTCATTCATAAACGCTAGTCAGTAATTGCGTTGGGGGGGGGGGGGACTTTTTCAGCTGGCCGGTTTTGTGCTGATCACCATGTTTTAAAAAAATATCAAAAATAATATCACACCTATTAGCAAAATAATATACTCTCGATCTAACCTCCCCCCCCCCCTGTCAGTTCCAAAATATTTGTTATATTTCTGTGTAAAAGAAAAAAGAATTACTGTTCACATGTGTATTTACATTATTAATTTAAGGAAATCATCCCTACACGGGCATAAGCCTATACGTGGGAATTCCACTTCGATGCATGCAGGAAAGTTAGTGTAATATGCTTATCATAAATTCCTCTATAATAGTATGTTGAAAAAAAGTTCAAGTCAATGATTTCATAAAAACTTAATTTTAAAAAACGTTATATACTGAAATTCGTTTTTTTTATGTATCCGCTTGATTGGCGAACTTGACCTTGGGGTATCAACATGTACGCCTAAATATTCAAAATCCTTTATAAGAAGGAATTACGGTAAAATCGTTTAAAACGGCCGGCATTGTAAAATTATATTATATTAAACAAATGGTAAAACCTACTTTTTTTATTAAAATTTAAAGCTATTTATAGTGATTTTTTTTCTTCTAATTTTGAGGTTATGTTTTTTTAATTTTGTTGTTAAGTAATAACGCTCTTTTTCATGAAAAAATGTTTTGGTAATATTCCATGCATATTTTAAAGCTAATCGCTGTGGAAAGATATACGATGTTTAGGTGTAAAATTAATCTTAAAATATGTTTTGATATTCGAAAATTGTCCGCCACGGATTGATATATATATATGTAATCCATTTAATTTAATTTAATAACTGTACACAATAGGCATTGTCACTTACTATGTACCTGGGCCTACTGAGAATGTACACACATTATACAATATACACAGACACAAAAAAAAATAAACTGAAATACATTCAAAAAAAAAATAATAACTTCTCGAAAAATTGAATAAGTAAATAACAATAGGCCAATTATCATAGTTAAATTTTTTTAAACATATAGTCTAGGTTATAATAATAAATAAAGGAATAATAAAATTCATTTAGGAACACAATCGTATATGTATATACAGTACTATATAAACAGTGAAAAACATCTGTGCCAAATTATTTTAATATACAGTAATAGGAATCAGCGTGCACCTCACCGCCTCGGGTGTCAGCGTATCCATGAAGATAATCGTAATTGTTAGTATTTCTATATTTTTAATTCGCTAACAGGATATGTGGACACAACTGCGGGACTAAGCTACTTTCCATTACGTACAACTTCATCCTTGCAACCTTCAAGCTAAAATATGACTGAATTCTTATTGAAGTTACATCTGCTACATTTATTAATATTGATTTTTTTTTACGCTTATGGATTCAACAAAACCAGAAAAAGTAGTTGACCATGGTGAGCTTAGAAGACAACTCAAGGGGAAGTAACCAGATGGAGGTGGAGGAAATAGGTGCTGAAAATAACACTGTGAAATCTACTCTGCAGCAGAACGTAGGCCTTAGGGAATACCGAACTATCCTGTTGTGGAGGAACATCTCCAAGCCAAAGAAGAATGAGGGTAGTTCAAGCAAACCTTCATCACAGGAAGGCGGACAACTGCTGTCTTACGAAGGCTGCTTGAGCAGGAACAAGTCGATGTCGCCCTAATACAGGAACCGTGGATGACTGGTGGCAGAATTGGAGGGCTATCCATCAGAGGAGGTAAGTTAGTATATGATAAATCTACTAATAAAACAAGAACCTGTATAGTGGTTAGGAATAATTTTGTGATATCTTTTTTATGTCCCAGAGATATATCAGTGGTAAGCATTGACCCTATGCGTGGGCTCAGGAATCGGAGGCAGATTTTCACTATTGCTTACGTCTCACACGATCTAGCTACCAAACCACCACCAGCCAACTTCAAAAAGGCGATAGAGCACGGCGTGCGTGATGTCGTTGAACTCCGGGTGGGAGCTAATCCAAATGCAGTGTGGGGAAGCAGTGATACCAACAACAGAGGCGAGTGTTAATTTCTTATATTGTAACAGCTAATCTTTATATTTGAATTAATAAAGGAAATACACCTACCTTTGTTACTAAGGCTAGAAGTGAGGTTTTAGATCTAACACTTGGAACCAATAGTATATATAATGGTATGTGTAAATGGTATGTCAGATGAGCTGTCTATATCGGATCATATACACATTATTATAGAACTCCAAGTAGATAATAGATTAGTTAACATTTTTTGAAATCCCTAGGAACACCAGATGGGCGGCGTATGAGGAAAACCTCAAATTAACCTTCAAATGTTTGGGATATCGATCGGTAACTTACAAGAATTAGAGCTCGTAGGGAGTAGGTTGACTAATATAGTTGTGGATTCCTTTCATGAATATTGCCCACTTATACAGTGAGTGAATGGAGATCAAAAAAGGGGTGGACTCAATAACATTCTGACTAAAGGAGACAGGTCAGGCGGTTATAGAGCCAAACCTTATGGTAGATGGGACGCTTATAAACGGTCCCTCACCGAGTATAACAAAATATTAAAAAAGCAAGTCGCAAATCTTCGATAAAGTTCTGTGGGGAATTAGATTGCACTGCCCAAGAAGCACGACTTCATAACATCCTTGTCACCGATCCTCTAAATCCAATGGGGAGGCTCCAAGGCCCAAGTGGTAAGTTTACAGAAACCGAGAAGGAAATTGTTGAAGTCCTACTCAGAGCATATTATCCTGAATCGGTTATCAAGAAAACGGATGGAAAGCGAGGGACAGACATTCCCTGCATAGTTCCAACTAGGGAGAAAAGGCATATCGAAAAACGGAATAGTAAATACTGACCAAATTAGGCTCATAATTCTTGTCACCTATTCAGATCACAGGGCCCAGATGGGATTTTTCCGGTTTTACTGCAGAAAGGAGAAACCTGCATTAACCCCATCCTATCCAGACTGTTCCGGGTTCGTCTAGTCACCAGATACGTACTTCTAGTGTGGACGGAGCCAGACCAGTGTTTATACCTAAGCCAGGACGTACCTCTTATTGGCTGAGGCCAAGGCTTATAGACCGATCAGTTTAACTTCTTTTATTCTGAAGACACTGGAAAAACTGGTAGAGAAACATATAAGGAGGGGGCCATGATTCCTACATACGTATCATACTTGACCAGTTTGTAGTGGCGGAAACAAGAAAACTAGCCTACAGGGTAGGTGTAGCGGCGTCTGGAGAAACTCACGTATGGGGAATACCATAATTGCGGAAAAAATTGGGTACCGATAAGATAGACACCAGATACTTGTTTTCAAGACTTTTTAAAGTCGAGACGACCCATGGGGACGAAAATGAAGTTCTATTAGATACAAGAAATCTGGTGTGGTACAACGATGGTACCAAAACTAAGGAAGGTTCTGGTGGCGGGGTATATGGGCTGAGACCGGGATTGAAACGTTCGTTTCCTTTGGTCACCATTTTTCAAGCCGAGATTATGGGCATAAATGGACTGTATACAGTGGAATTTGAGGCGGGATGTTAAGAACCGGTATTCACATCTATATAGATAGTCAGGCTGCAATTAATGCACTTACAGGCACTATAATAAAGTCTAGTCTGGTATGGGATTCCGAGAGAACCTCAATACTATATTCCAGGACAACCGGGTTAACGTTGCACTGGGTGAAAGGGCATAAGGAATTTGAAGGTAACAAGAAGGCAAACAATCTAAGTAAAGTTTGTGGGACCTGATCCAGCAGTAGGAATATCCGTGATCTGACCAAGATGGCCTTAAATAGGTAGTTAGGTTCATGTAAAACAATACAAAAGATGGGGAAGACTTAAGGGGCACTCCCATAGTAAATCATTACTTAAGGTAGTCCTGAAAGGACAATAATGACCCGAGGTAAAGGATAACTCAGAAAAATCACGGGAGTTATTACGGGATAGTGTGGCCTGATAGCGCACTTACACATGAGCTTATCATGGCGAAATTGTGTATATCCTGTGCTGGACGGGTGAAGAGATCACAGACCACATAATTTTCAATTGTGAGATCCTGATCAATAAGAGGCGTAAGATTTTTGGATTCCAAATTCCTGGGGAACTATCATTGGCCGTTAGTGAATTACTCAAACTCGTAAGGGGGGACAAATCTTCTAAGCTAGAATGAGGAGGCTTTAGTTGCACAATAGGCCATCGATAGGTTCTGGCCCTTTAAACTAAAAACTAAATCAATTATGTAATCAAGAATGTGGGCCCTTGTTTATATTTGAAAAAGTTGAGTTACCTAATCACCCACTACTAAGAAGAAGACAAAAGTAACAAAGCTGACGTTGAAAGTACAAATACAATGATCATATCTTTATTAGCAAAAACGATAAGGACGAGCGCGGGAGTATTCATTTAATCCTTGCTCAATAATTTCCAAATGGAAACATTTCACTAGATTAACGTATACGTAATTTATTAATATATTTAGTTTCCTTAGAGTTGGACAAAAATCTCATTAAATCACTCAGAAAATCACTTACAGTGACTTTGGGTGTGGCAAGCTCTAGGGACCCTGCCTGGATTTACCTCATTTTATGTAGTTTTGGGGTAGATCACTCCCTTTCATTTTCCCTTTCAGGTCTCTCCTTACAAATTCTTGCTCATTTCCGACCCTGACGCTATTAGAGTATTCTAGGACCAGGTGTCTCTATTTTATGCTATTTTCTTCTTTTTAAAGACGAAAATGACCGAGAGCTTCTTCGCCTTTAAACAATAAACAAAAAACCTCATTTAAACGAGAGAGTAAACCTAAAGTGTTTTGAAGTGTATATTGACAGTGATCAATATAACAAAACTAATAGCAGACTAGCCTTAAAAAATATATAAATTTAGGTTAGGATAACATTGTTCAACTGAAATGGTGGTTTTAGTGCGTTGCGTGTTCAAGCAACTTCATCTATGAATACAATATTGCACAAATGCCATACTCTTTATTTCATTCACATACACACCTACGAAATTAGTTTATGTTAGGTTAGGTTAGGTTATGTTATGTAAAGTTAGGTAAGGTTATTAAGTGATTATTATTATTAGGTAAAATTAGGTGATTTACAACGGACCCCGATCTCAATATTATTTCTTAGCATAAATAAATAAACTATTGTAATAAACTGTGTAATAATGAGTGTACTCATTAGAGATACAAAAAAAAAGAAGTTTTCAATGGAGTTTTAAACGAGGCGGGTTAGATTTGTTGTTAATCATTCCTCTTCATTTCGAGCAATTGTTGCAATAAACTATTATTTTTTGTGAAATAATAGATCTAATGCTTTTGTATTCTTTAAAGTGAATAATATATTTAGGATTAGAATTCTATTTCTCTTTGAACTTAAGCTATTTAGATCCACGTATGTGCAATGTAATATTTGCATTTCTAGTTTAACCTAAATATAAATAGTATTTTCCTACGACATCACCTATTTTAATCCTAAGATATATAATTCGTAATAAACATATAATATTTCATGTACATAAAATCAGTCTAACTGGTATTTCAGTCTTCTACCAAGTACAGGCTTCAAACAGCTTGGCTATTGTGATGTCTTATATACGGTACTTCTACGTCGCTTGTATTATGATCAATATTATTTCTACCTTTGTCTATATTCTTTATTACTGAATTAATTAACCACAAGTCAATTATTTTAAACATAACATAATGTACCATTAATTTATTTACTCTACTTTCCAGTGGGGATCATATAAAACTTAATTTTCTTTGTAGCTAGGGTTTCTATACTCATATTTTAACTGATCTTGAAGTTTTCAAGCTTCCCTGACTTTCAGAGCAAACTCATTTTAAGACGTGCATACTGAAGAGAGTATAGAACTTTGATTGAAACACTATTGAGTTTGTTTTTAAATAGAACGATCTCTGAAACTAGATATATTTTGCATATAAATTGTTTTATTTGTTTTTAACAAGTAAATCCTGTATTCGCTTCACAACCTCATCTAATGGAGGTTAGACTCCTCAAGGACACTTGTCTTCTTGGTCCGTTACTATACCTTATGTACATCAACGATATCCCACTCTACAACTCAATGTTGTTGTGATTCTTCACCGAAGATGTCGTGTTTTACTACTTAAACTCAGTCTCGGGCATGGGGCAACTATCATCCAAAGCCATCTATGATAGCGATGTTGATACTCGGGTGAAATGGATACTCGAATTGCTCGGTTTCAAATGATTTCAATACTCGTATTATTATTTCGAAATCGAGTATCTGCACAGAATGATTTTGCGCATCGGGTTCGAACTCAGCTTTATCAATCAGGTCGTTTTAGATAAACCTACACTTTTGCGTTCTATCTGTTAGACTGATCCACCAAGTATTTATTTTTTTAAACAATATGTGATTGACACTTGTAATACGTAATTAAATGTTATCCTGCCTCGACAAATTCAGTAGGTAATTTAACGTTAGTACAATTATTACTAACATTAAAATTTAGTTGTTATGTAAAATAAATTAATTTATTATATTTTTTATAAAGATGGTAACTTATTAATATTTATTTAAATATTTAATAATAACAATTAAATAATAATTTAATTTACTTTTTGAATGTGGAAATAAATGAATATTATTATTTTAAATTGAACTTGTTACCCAATCTAAATCATTTTAACTCAAAACCGTAATGTTTAATTAATGTGTAGTGAAAAATCAGCTTAGAAACTAATATAAACAAAGTAAAAACACCGAGCATTTTATTTGGAATTGACATAACACTAACGAATATCGTTGACCGAGGATTTTATTTCGAATTCATACTCGCACATTACCTTCTCCTTGTTCCTGTTTACGAGGATTTCGTCCGAATATTTTAATACGAAACCGAGGATTTTAATACTCGGAATGCTCCGAGGATTTTGATACTCGGATTCACCGAGTATTTTAATTCGAACTCACACAACACTAATCTATGATATTAAATTATCCTCCAATCACATAAACAATAGCCAGGGCGAGTATAGCTCTTCATAAATAGTACAGTGAAATTATAATTTTAAAGTGTTGTATCAATTAAGTGCATTTTTTATTTACAGAGGGGGAACAAATTATTAGAGTAAAGTGCATTTTTCTGAAAAAAAATTAAGCATTAATAACGCAATATACATAAAATAAAACCAAAAACATAAAAATTGGAAGAAAAAAAAATTTTAATCCCTAAAAATGGGCACTTTTTATAAGACAACAAACTTTTGGGTTACCTTAGACAAAAGTACATATCAAACCCTACATTTTGAGATGATGAATTTTTTTACCATACTTTTACCAAAAATCACGGGCACTTCAATTTTTTCCGAAAAATGCCGATTGCGAGTGGAAAAATAATAATAAAAAAAAAATTATATCATGAGTTACCGATATAAAAATACATGTTTTCCCAAATTTTGAAAAAATTTCAACCATTTTTCCTTTAAATATCGCTAATTAAAAAAAAAGTGCGAGAAATTTTTTTTGGAGTTGGGATGAATTTTTTAAGTAATCCTACCTTATGGATCGATAGTCTATTTCATCATGGTCATTTTCCATTTTTTAAAATTTTTCCACGACCCCTGGTGCCGGAGATATTAAATAAATAGTGAAGCGATGCACTCGAAAAACGTCAACAATGTGTTTTTTGCCACTTTTCTCGCGAAGCCATGCACAACAAAACTCACAAAATTAGTTACCGTCTCATCTTTATACATAAAATCGAAAAAGAAAAAAAAAATGCACTAAATTGATACAACACTTTTCACCACCATTTTCGTCTTATTTCACTGTACTAAAACTGTATTCTGTTGCTAATAACACTAACCAAAAAGAAGACTGCACATATACAAGACCTACAGTTCTAGCTTAATACTCGTTTATTCAAATACTAGGAATGAAATGGCTGAACTCTTTCAGACCCTCAAACCACATAATATTACAGAAATGCTAATTTCTCAAGGTATAGAAGTCTCCACAATTAAAGAGATTACCCTAAAATTGACGAAAACTCTATCGTTGGGAGCAGAAGGTACCAAAAGTATACATCGTGATCTATTGTGACAGATCCTTCATCCAAACAAGAACGCAGAAGAAGTTCCGTATGTTTAGTGATCGATTCCTCTTAAACAATTAATTTAAAAACTATTCTAAAATAACTAAAACAACAAACATAATAAATTCAAGCTACTCAAATTTAAATTAAAAACAATTAAAAGCCACTGTGACAAATGAAAAATAAATTTCTATTCTTATGCAATCTTTATTTTTTAAACATTTAAATTCAAACCCCTAATAAGTCATGTAAATTCTACAGAGGCATTAATATAAATATTAATTATAGAGCGAATATTTACACCGATGCTGTCATAAATAGAAAGAAGACTTCTCAAATCCTTACCACTATATATGTCAAGATCTCGCTATCAAGATTGGATTCACCTGTATCTGGAATACTGAATACTATCCAATTCCGTATCGCCGCTCCGATGCTCAATAGGTAATGACTGGTATTTTCTAGGCCTATTTCAACATAATAGAAATTCAGAGTGTTTTGATGGTTCCAATAAAATAAATGAACGTGGATTTTTAAATATATTTTTTAAATTGTTTAATTTCTCAAAAATAATATTGTAAACTTATGGATACAAGAATTAATTATAGAAAAGTATCTCCCTCACAAAATAATCCTAGAAATCAACCTAATGCTTTGATATTGGGCTACAACCCCCCCCCCCCCAACTTTGAAATGCTATCTTAGTGAAGCGAGTTCTGGGCTACACGATGTAGGGGTGGAATGAACGGAAGAGTGTTGTGATGACACTTCCTAATGGAATCGCACCAACGTATTTACAATTCTCATTGATGAATTCCGGTTTTTGTTTCATGTCTCTAGTTAATTCAGATAATGTGACAGTTTAGAGGAAATTTGAGTGCAAATTATCCATTGCAGTGTAGACTAACAGTCATTACATTATTGTTATTATTATTGTATTTGAGCTTCTTTAACATAAGCTTCATAGAAATAATAGAAGTCCTGCTATAGTTCTATTATCGTTATTTACTTTAAGGAAGGTAAAAGCCACTCAGTTAGACGACCTTCTTGCATAACATCTAAGGAGCTTTTACCTTCCCCCAGGTCCTGAAAGTCCATGCTCTGATGATACATATGTATCAGTTTCACAGTTCCTTTCACCGATGTGCTCAAAGCCGAAACATTCCTTCGCAAGATGGGATACATTCTTACGTATATAATAAATAGTTGAAAATTCCATTAACCACAAACTTAGAAAAAGACGCAATAACTAAACACCAGACACAAATAATAATAATTTGTTTATTCCTTTAAATTCCTGATGTACATTTCAATAACATAGTTATCATCATCAGAGGATAGATACTCCTAAACTCCTAAGTTTGTGGTTAAGGGAATTTTCAATTTTCAAATAAATTATTGTGAAATTCAATACAGTGCTCACAAAAGATTTATCTTACATATTATGTTGAGATGTTTATTCTGTCAATAGACCAATACTAATCATTAGGTTACCTCATCGAGCACTTTCATCTTAGCTTGTCTATAATCTGTCCATCCATTCTATCTACTATGGCGATCTTTACGAGTCCATATTACAAGTATTCTGCTACACGCAGCCTTTAATATAATGGACATTCTTTAGCTCATCTTTGCCAGCTCGCTTGCGTTCTTGTTCCTTTTCACATCAGTTTTACTTTCACCGATTTACTTCACTAGTTTTACCATTTTACTTCCCACTGTGTTGGATGCCCTTTTCTCACATCCATAAAGAAGGTTCGAATTCCAGAGCATATCACTACCTCACTAACTACTCCACTTTAGCCATGCACACTGTAATATTTTAAAAACTTTTTATTGTAAGGCTCTAGTCTTTCCTCTATCTAACTCCATATTTGGTGCACACATTACTGTCCCAGTTGCTTCTCTGCTTTCGAGCCTGAAACCACCTAGTGCATGCCACGCTACTCGTAATTTTCTCCCAGGGTAGTCTTGATCATCCAGCATTCTCTAGTATGTGTCATCAATCCGAAGAGCTAAACAAATCTTTTTACTCCCCAAAAGTATCCATTCCCTCCATAAATATAGGTGGATACTAAATCTCAGTTGCTAATTTTTAATTTATCATTGTGCCTATCCTTGTGTAACTTCTTATTTACTCGCCTGAATCGGTTACCCCTAAGAAGCTGGCCACGACCTCCACCATTCTTCAGAACATCATCCACCGTAGCAGGTTCAAAAACCTTCATTGCCTAAGTCAGAACTATAGTCCTTTAGTGGTGCTAGATGACCTGGATCATTGTAAAACGTAACGAGTACATTTATTTTTACTAAATATCTAGTCAAAAATATCTTTTCGTCATACTGCTTCAAAAACAGCTGTTTTAAACACATGCTTTGAGATGCTAAAGTTGTTTTTTTTTCAGTCCTAGGACCATCATCAACTGTTACTTCATTTATACGAATTAATTAACGATTGTAAAGCATCTATAAAAACAAACCGATACTCTCGATTGTAAATAACCGTTAAAACAGCTGTTTTTGAAGCAGTATGACGAAATAGTATATTATTCCATCACTAGGACCAAAAGAAGGTTTTCGATCCTCGCTATGTTTTGACCTCGGCCGTTAAACTTGAGCTTGTATTGAAATGCTTCACTTTTGGTCCTAAGTGATGAAATATACTATTATGTTCTTATAGTTATGTAATAGCTTACCTATTGTAGTGCAGGTAAATTGAACGGAAAAGTATCAGCAGAGAACACATAATACAGGGACCGTTGGTACTGTATTTACAAAAAACGGAGACGAATGGATGATTTTGTTTGTTGCTTAAATGTGTTCAATGTCAGGACGAGAATGATATTCGAAATATGAAGACAAAGCAATAGTCGGGAATTTGTTCATAAACACCAGCTTGTTGACACGCAAATTAAAAATATTCAAGGTTATCTACGATATGTATGTGTCAATAGGAAGGGAGAACACTATTTTAAGGTGAAGTAATCAAAACAGCCAATCGTCGAAATGATTTTCTGGTTTCTATGTATTATAAATTGAAATTTTATTTAAAATTATCATTACATACATTTGCATACATTTGTATGATCCCAGAAGTAAATTTTTCTAGGTACTATAGCATGGAGAGCCCTCATCTTTTGTTGCATTATCTTTGTGGAAATGCACGCTCTTAACGTATTTACTTTTTACACTAATGAAGACGAAGATGAAACCTAAATCCAGCACAACTCTTTTCGAAATAGTCCAACCAGTATCCAACTTTAAAGGATGCTAATGTTGTTATAAAAACTATAAGTAAAAGTTACTATTATATAAATAGGTTCATGTAAAATTTGTCCTCTATACAAATGAAAATAACTGCTGTGGAGATTTGAGACATAATAGACCAGTAAATATGAAATGAACAGTGAAAAATACAAAATCATTTTGATAATAAATTTTTAAGAGGGGGAGAGCTTTAGTTTTAGAAATACTAAAAACATAAAGTCTGTCTTTTGAAAGATGGCCAATATAAATAAAATAATGTGGAAATAGTTGGAGACGCACTACAATCGAACTGTTCAAGACAGAGAAAAAACATTCCCGACCAAGAAATCTTGTACAAGATTTAAATTTTTCATGTTCCTGTTTTCTGAATATGAACACTATAAAATGCGTGGAAAAAAATGTTAAATTTTTTTTTCTTCTAGATTTGGTCACCTACAAACTATACAAGGTTTTACACAAACATTGGTTATGTGTGGAAAATGAATTTAAAACACACTAACACAATCAAACTATAAATATAATCTTTGTTTACTGGAGTGTCTAAATTAATTGTAATACAGTGCCTACTAAAACTTGCTTTTAAATCAAAATACCATCCTTCACATGTCAAAATGGCTCAGACGAAGTCTATAAACTTTGCTGCCTGGTAGTTTTAAGCATCCTACGTATTTAAATTATGTACTAGTCATATAAAAACCCGAGAGGGGGGGGGTTACAACTTACACCAAAGAACTGGGAGAAGAGACACAACAAAAACTTCATCTTCTTTTTGTGGAGCAGTAAACTAAGAAATGATGGTACTTACGTATTAACGCCACCGCAGCAGAAGTTGCTAATGCGCATGCTCCAATATTTGCTTACTTTGCGATATAATTATAAATATATCACGACAGGTTTGGCCAGGTAGCTAAATATTTATATATATATATATAAACACCTGGCCAAACCTTATATATATATATAAGGTTTAAGGGAATTCTGCTTCCCTTAAACCAGTTTGCTCTTTATTGGCGCATGCGCATTTACACAACTTCTGCTGCGGTGGCGTTAATACGTAAGTACCGAAATGATAAACTGCAGAGTACATTTTGTCGATCGACTGGAGTTATTTTTATAAAACAGACCATAAACGCATTAGGCTTTACATGTGATTGTCCCGATACTGCACACAAAAGTTCGTGTTACCTGATACACAACACATATCTCATTATTTAAATAATTTAAGTTAAGTTAGGCTATTGTGCTACAAGGTTAGATTTTTGTAAATTTATAAAAAGACAGTAGGCCTACAGTCGACGTAACATTTCTAATCTCATTAATTCTACTAAAAAAACATGTGCTGGCATACTGACAAATATACCCTATTAAAAAGTGCAGCTTTTTTTTAGAAATGATTAATTTTTCTTTTATCAATGACTACATAAATACTATAAGACACGACATGGCCATGTTAAATATTCTACGCTTATTCTTGAATTGACCAATACCCGCTAGGTGGCGTTGATGTGACCAATCTGAAGTTGATGTGACTGGCGCTAGGTGGCTCTACGGTCAAACAATGTTTCAGGCGGGTAAGAGAAAACGCACTGATGCCACATATGGGACCAGAGATGCGAGGGAAGGTCGAGAATCGCTTATCTCAGCTCACGAACTGACAACACTGACTATGCTGACGGAAGTAAGTGAGAAGGTGCTGCTAGCGCTTTCTGATAGCTGTGTGTCAAACTTGTGACGAACAGCACACGTAAAGCGTAGACTATTTCCCTATCCTATGTCGTGTCTTATAGTATTTATGTAGTCATTGCTTTTATTGATTTCACTATGATTATGGCGTAACCGTAGATCTTATTAAACATATAAATATTGACTGCAACATCTAAGATAAAGTTTGTTGTTGATTTTCACTTCCTTACTAACAACTACTGAACTGTCATTTTTGGCAACGACTAGTTTTGATTTTGAGAAAGTTTCCGCAATGTTTTTGCACAGTTTATTGCTACCATGTGAAACCAATTACTATTCTTCAAGAATCCTGTATTGGGTTACGTTTCTATTTATCACTTATTACAATAACTTGTTTGTCTTTGGTTCTCTGGTGCTAACTTCTAATCTAATCCGTTCAATTGGTTCATAATCTTAATACTTAAATACTCGTTCGATGCAGTTCATGAGAAGACTTCGTAATCCTTGCCTGCTTATCAGTGGTCCATATCTTTAGTTATCTGTGACGCAACAAAACGTTCTACTGTATAAACCCAGTTTTATTATAGACACAATTAGATCAAATTCTTGAAGTTTGTTATTTTGATTGGAGTGTGTTTGGTTGCAGATGTAGTTAAAACCATAACATTATCTATACATCGAAACAGAACAACATAGCGACCAATCGAATTGTGAATGTTAACCTACAAACTCCGTTTGTTTTTATTACATTACAAACTGCTTGCTCTATGTTGGTAAAATGATGGTAAGATCATTACCTTGTTTTTTTAGCTCAGATTAAGTTCTTGAAATGGCTACCATTTACTTTTTGGCAGAAATAGATTCTGGACTCAAAAGCTTGTTGTACATTTCGTAACATTTCCGGTGTAATTATTAACGTAAAATTCACAATTCCATTGGTCGCTATGTTGGGTAGGATGAACTCAGAGACCTCTACTTTGTGCCATTATTCTTATTTTTTAAAGGCTTTTAAAATGAGGTTAACTTTCAATAGGGGTTGTTATTTAAAACTCTTGACTTACCCCCAAACTACCCCATTTTGGGGGTAAGGGTTGAAAATTTTGATACTTCAAAAAACTCCTCCTTTGGTTATCTAAACTTTCCCCAAAGCAAATCTGTCTATTTCCATTCATAAAAAATATAATAGGGGGGGAGTGGGACTTTTAGGACATTATATATATATATATATATATATATATATATATATATACTGTATATACAGAGTGAGGCAGACCACCCGTGCAGTATTTATACTGTCTTACTAACTTACTTTAACACTTTTTCTTTCTCATTTCCCTCTAATTTGGCCTCACTGAATCCAATAAAATTATTTTCAATTTTGAAAAATGCCCCAAAAGGGCCCAATTGGGGGGGTGCTTTTTGAGGAGTTTTCAAATGTAAACATGGGTTGTGTGATACATCAATTTAAAGGTCTAATTACCCTGAACATTTCGGCGCAAAACAAATTTAATTATCTTTAACCTTATGTACAGGGTGTACCAAAACGTTTTGAAATAGGACTTTAAAATAAAGTACCGTGTTACCCTACCTACAATACGGAAGAGCACCAGATTATTTTACAAGCTTATTATTGAGCTATTCGAAACGTGTGGTAGGGGCATTTTTCAATAAAATTTTGTAAATTTAAAATTTTTTCAAACTTGAAGAATACAAAAAAGCTTAAAACTCAAAATTTTTAAATAGCAACTAATACAAAAAAAAATCGAGTAAAAGGTCTTTTCAAATAGAACATTTTTTGTATTTGATCTTTTCCTTATCTCTTACTGTTTTAAAATGGCAGCCGAAAAACTTAATTACGTATGTCAGTTCACAAAATGTAACAAATTATTTTTAAAATATTAAACCAAAAAATTTCCTACAATTAGTTTCATAGCTCTGAATGTCATTCTTAACTGGCCATAATCTTAGCTTTAACCGATTTTGCTACATTAGGTGCTCGAATTGTAGTCCGTCATTTTCTAAACACACAAGGTACTGTCTAAGTAGATTTGCCTGAGGCCCGAAGGGCAGCTTGAATGATAGTGAAGATAAAGGTAGTTTTAGATTTTGTAAGATTTCGTACTTTATCTCTTTGTATATGCCTTTTTTCTGTTTGATTGGTTACTAGAGGGGATCAATTACTAAAACTATATTTTACATAGGACTATATTTAAGTGAAACTTATGTTAATGACTCTATATATAGTGTGTGCATTGATTAAATTTGTTATGATT
Source organism: Aphrophora alni (assembly GCA_963513935.1). NCBI lineage: Eukaryota > Metazoa > Arthropoda > Insecta > Hemiptera > Aphrophoridae > Aphrophora > Aphrophora alni. Next base: position 114,561,818 of record OY740768.1, on the reverse strand, counting down.
ACTATTTACAGTATATCAATCAACATAATCTTTATTTTATATATTTTTAATGAGGTCCCATTGATTAAGAATTTTGATTACCAAATTTGCAAAAATTAAAAATGACAGCACAAACATAAACAAACGGAGATGAAACTATAAAATATAAAGAGAATAGGAAGAGGTTATAAAAGAAGCGAGTTTGCAGAGGAGGTGGAGCAAGAGGAAAATAGGGGGAGGGGAGCTTATAGAGAGCATGAGATAAAGTTATGGCAGAGAAGTAGGAGCAACGAAAATTAAAGGAAAGGAGAAACAAACATAAAGTTGAATAAAAAGTGAGATGGGGAGAGGGTTTCATGGAGGGGTTTAAATATAAGAGAAAAGTGGGGGTGCAGAATGGAATAGCAAGCGAGTGAGAAGGGGAAACAACCCCTATGCACAATATCGCGGGCTGCTAATTAATAGTAAAAAATATATGATCATCAAAATATATGCAAAGATCTACCTGATAAATTATGAATTAGTATGTTTTCATGTGGATATTTTTATAGTATATTAACACACATATGCATGCTTTCAACAAATATAGATTTTAGTTTCAAAACTTTCATAAATTATTTATATTTAGTACGCGCGTTTATTATTATCATTCAACAACAAATTATTTTAACAACAATTATTTTATACAATTTTACGACTTTTTCTATTTAGGCTTTCATAGTACAGTACTTATTATTTTACTTCAAAATACTCATTGTTCATTCATGTAAAATGTAAGGGTTTTACATAATACAGTACAACGTAATTCATAGTTTTTACATATTTTATTGAATTGTTTTGGAATACACTAGCAGGAATATGAACAACAATATTGCAATATGGAGGAATTTCGTATTTCCGGTTTTCTATTAACTATATTTTTTATTTAAAATTGGTTACTTTATTATGGAATTATAAGTTTAATAAAATAAAATTAGAAAAAGCTTGACTATAATACGAAACGGTTAATTCAATTATAATTATTGAAGTAATTACAGTTTTTTTTTTTTTTTAAACAATCGCAAATCGACTGTTTCGTTTTCTTATCAAATGTCACATGTGGTTCACACGGCATGGACACCTCATGACAGGCCTGAACTCACTTGTTGAATGTTTAGTCTTGACTTAGCTGTCCTTATCACAAGGTTCGGCCTTATTATTCTTCTTTGAATTCGAGCGCTGCCTGGAAAGCTGCCAAGGTTGCCCCGATCGATTCTGAAACCTCAGTGGTGGGGATATGCCAGTGCGCAACAGCTAAAGCTTTATCTATCGAGAACAAGTCGTACCCACTGTGACGCCGTTTCACTTTATGCAGCTGCGAGACGATAACAATAATGGGCTGTAGGTCTGAGAAAGAGCTGGGGAAATGCCAAATGGGCTGTAGGGCGCCACGAGAGAGAACGACATCTGCTATATTATACGAGAAACCTTTAGAGGGAGAGAATGGATTTTGATCATTAAATACGAAACTTAATATTTTCAACGAATGAGAAAAGCCTATCAATCCGTACATATTTTACAAGAACAAAACGAATATTACAACATAATTAAAAGATTGCAGAATGTTTTTATCTTTAAACGCTGTAATTAATTTTAGTTTTAAAAATATGTTCTTTGTTTTACCAAAGTAATCAATACGATTCCGTTAGATTACAACAACGTAACATGATGTTATATAAACACATTATTGTGTTTAATAAAACCAAACTACTTCAAAATTGTGTTATTTAACATTGTGAAACTAAATTTGTTTTTATCTGCCGGTCCACCCATTTATCCAATTTGAATGAGGCATCATCAGATTTCCCTTCGGTGGTGCTGCCTAGCGGTCAGTGTGGAACTAACGACGCGGTCTCTATGGAAACATTCAAACTTTACGAACTAAATAAAATACAAGCCTATTCTGCTTTGATTTTTTTGTCTGATTTAATGACTAGGTTATATTTTGTCATAGAACATTTCCTAGCGGGAATTCAAATAATTTATCGTAAAGGTGAAACGTGTATTTCATAATAATTATGTATAATCAGAGTTAGGCTACGTATAATAATTTAATTTATATATGTATATATGTAGTCAAATTCAAATGATGAGTAAACACATACCTTTTTTATGTCTAATAACTTTAATTGTTATAATATTTTAATGCAAATTGTTTTAAATTTACTAAAGCAACTGAATTTTCTGAACCCTTGTTATTCTTTATCGATTACCAGCTAGCAAAGCTTGGAGTTGAAAATCCCATCATTTTGACCTTTGAAAGTCAAATTTAGAAGAAATAATATCATTACCCTATTACAGTAGCAGTTCACTTAATATTTACAAATTGACTTAAACACACAAATTAGTTTCGTTTATAATTTCAGTTGCTCCCAGAATGTTTATAGGCTTAATACCTAATACCTAATATTCAAAGTATTGTATCCGACGAATTAGGGTTCTGCGAAACAAGGCGAGAGTGAATACATGACTAAGTAGGATATGTGTGTGTATTTTTGAGCAATAATAAACTCTTGAGAAGTCACAATTTTTGTCCTACGTTCTCGATTTGGGTACGTATCTGTTCGGTTTCAAAAAATGTTATTCAAACTTTCAAGAAATTAGTTTTTTTTTTACATTTCAAAATGGCGATCGATTCAAAATGTAAATGAAACATATTTTTCAATAATAACTGTTTGAAATTTACCTTTAAAATTAGGCAAATAAGTAACAATCGCTATAGAACCACTAGTCAAATTTAGCAAGTTGAATTTTTTTTTTTATTTTCGCAAAATTTAAATCTCAAGTTTTTCCCAGCTTTTGAATCTCAGTATCATAAGCCAACAATCTGTTAAATATATTCAGCCAACTGTGTATATGTACGTATGTTGTTTGTGGGTGTATGTTTGTATTTGTGTGTTTTGCATGTGATTGTGCAACATACTTCACAGAACAACAATCGTCGAACATAACCTAATTACAACAATGATTTTTTTCATTTTACAAGTTGCTCTGCACCAGTCGACGTTTAACATCATGAAGATTTATACATACAATATTTATGATTATATATAAAACACAAAAAGGCTCAAGAAAACATATTTTGTTGCAAATTAATCATGGAATAATGTTATATTAAACAATGATTTGTTTTTTCTGTAGTTGAAACGATTGGTTCTCAACTCTTTAGTTGAGCATCCTACCACGTAGCACCACCAGTCTGACTTAAAAATAGTAAACAAATTGCCTAGTTACCAGGGGTTCCGTTATTTTGTTGTGTCGGTAGATATTTAGGCAGACACAGAAGAGGAGTAACACAAAATGTTTTGGAATTTAAAAACGGATTAGAGTTTTATATTACCTTGTAATTAATTAAAAAATATAAACATTACTAAAGAGAATAGAGTCATGAAATGGTTTGTATAAAAAAAGCATTTGCTTATTTATAAAAGCGTAAGAATTTAATTAGTACTGAAAGTATGGTGTGCAAAATTTGAAATGGACTGTCATGATTTTTCGATTAAAGACCATAAGAATATATCTTGTCTGCCGGTGACAAGAACTTGTCCTCCTATTGGCTCAAACAATTTTTTTAATGTAATGTTGGTGTACATGTTCCACGGAAATATGAGATTTTGACCAAATTTGTTTAAAGAATGTGGTGTAAAAACTGAGTTGGTCTCAAATTAATGGTTCTATCTTCATGAAACTAATAATATGTATATATTTTGAAACTTTAAAATGTTATAAATGTGACCCCAAAATCTAAAAACTTCAAATATTTTGTATTTATCAATTTTTATAAAAAAGATTGCATTGTGGAGGCAGTCGGTTTGATTTTGACATTAATTTTTAGTACTTGTTCTTCCCTCTAAAATATAATGTAAGTACACTTTTAACTTTTGTTTTTATTTTTATTTCGGGTTCCTAAACATCTGAAATAATTACAATATTTGAAATTATTTTTGGTAACATATTTTGATGAAACTTATATTTTTTATTTGTGTCAGTTCCAACTTTATATCGGGTTTTACGTAGGCCTAATTGGTCTTCGGGTTTCCTAAAATCTACAACTAGTTTTATTAATCAACTTTGATGTATCTTATAACTACTCTCAGGTGCCCATCGAGCGTCGTATAGTGAATAATGGTTTGGCAATTCCGAAGGTCTTAACTGGATCTACACTACATTTCATGTAGGCTAGACTTGGGTTAGCTTCCTTTCTTTTATCTTTCCTATCAGTTCTCATTGTCCAACAAATGTACCGATCCTGACTCTCTCTATTAGACTATTAGAGGGCTTGTGGTATTTATTTGTATGTCCTTTTCTTCCTTTTTTTATTAGGCGATGATGACCGATAGATTTTTCTCCTTTAAATTACCTGAGACTCTACCGATATCAATGAAACTTATAAACTCGTAGAGTTTTAAATAGGTTTTTTGAATTTGATATAGGTTTATATTTAGTTGATCTTCGGCTCTTCCTAGAATCTATAATATTTCTGACAATTTGAATTGTTTCATCTGTGGATTTTTGAGAAACTTAACGTAATCAACCTATCAACTAGGCTCAAACTTGCGGGAAAATAAACGTGCGCTCCTCCAACTGAGCAAAGAGAACAAGAAGAAAAAATACATTTAGTAATTTTTTGATGATAAAATAGCTCTAAAGATATGAATCCAAGGTGGTGGGTGGTATGAATTTTCAGGCTCTGTATTATTGTAATGTATGTAGATTATCTGCTACATAGACACTATGTATCGGTGCTCCAAGGTATAATAAAAGCATATGCAATTCTGCAGAGTGCAAGTCTATAGGAAGGAGGTCCTCTCAGGTAACTGTAAGGTTAAGAGTTGAGAATTGTTCAAATATCAGTGCGGTCGTCTAAGGTGACGTCTGTGATAATAGAAGAGTGGAAAGATGTACTGATAAAATTATAGTACTGGTTGGATTTGGAGGCAAGAGAAGGTGGATGAGTTGCCCAGGCAACATCATCCGCTCATTTGGTAGGTCCTGAACTAGCCCTGGCAATTTCGATACAAACAATGATTAGGAACAGGTCCAGGAAGAAGCACTTAGTGAAAGAGAGAAGGAAAAAGTGGATTACAGAGAGTCAGAGATCTTCATGAAAAGATCTGATGAAGGAAGAGGTACATGGCTTAGAGTGAGAGTGATTGCAGGTATTTAAACAGGACATTGTGTTTTGATAAGATAGCCTCAATTATTGGGACGAGAGACCCATATGATATGGACTAGAGGAAATTGCTAAGGATTATGTTGTCTCTTGCGAAGGCTACAGCAGACTAATACAGTACAAACTCGCTAAGACTACCCTCAATAACACAACTTCCTTGATAACAAGTGCATTTTTCTAACCTCCCTGGGATTGCCATAACACTTAATGTTAAAGATACCTCTATAGCACGACTATTATTATTTTAAAAACGTCAATAACGCAGATTTTTGTCCCCATACAGATCGCTGCTCTAACCCTCAGTAGCACGTCTTTTTGCGAAACCGAACCTTTATAGCAAGAGTTCAACCTCAGTAATAAGAGGTTTTACACAGCGGAACCTTTATAGGAAGACTTCACCCTTCCCAGTGCATGGTTCCCACGGCAAGTAATTTGTAATTTATAAGTGTAATTTGGGCTGTAATTAGCTCATTTTAGTTGATTTGTTAATTTGTCAAAGACGACAGACGGACGTTGTTGCTAAATCAGGCTTAGGGTGGCCTAAATCTGATTTTTGAATTATCACACAGACTACGTGAGAAAGTAAAATCACAAAAATTCATGAAATAAAAACAAACATTAAATTCATAATGTACAACTTTTTATTTGAACCAAAATTTTGATTAATAATTAAAATATTAATAAAAAAACAAATTTTATTTTCTAATTAAGAACTAAGAAAATTATTGTGGTGGTCCAAAAATTTAGGCTGCGTGTTTTCAATAGGTCTAAATGTTTTGAGCCCCTAGAAACAAAGATGTCTGTCTGTTTCTAGCATTTTTGTAATGCATTAGTTTACGAAACAGGTGTCCTACTTACTTAAAGTTCTCCAGTGGTATAGTGTTAGCTGGAATTATTAGATTTGTGATCAAATTACGGGTTCAATAACATTTCCAATTTCCTAGAAAAAAGGAACATTTCGTCCCGCTCAGTTTTACAAATGATTAAACAAACTAATTACATCATCTCGTAGTATCATCTCGTCCCTGTTTGCTGTTAAACGGCTATCGTTTTACCAATAAGAAGGAGAAGTGCGGTGAATTAAATTTGTATATTTTACTTGTTAGTAAGGTAATATAGTTCTTTTTTTCCCGTTGGGGAGACAAAATTTAATAAATTGAATAAATTTAAAAGTATTTGATCTAGTTTTAACAAATTCGATAAAAACATTTTCATACGAGAAGTGTTATTACTATTAACATATTTTTAAAATTTGTAAAAAACAATTATTTTTTATATTATATTATAAACTAACCTGACATAGCGTATGTGCCAGGACGAGATGTTACTGTAGATGTGGACAAGTAGAGAGTTCATCCCCAACCCCACGCTCGTGGAATTGGGACGAGATGTTACCGGGGCGAGATTTTACCGGGGACGAAATGTTACGACACCAAATTACGTATAGTTTGATATGAAAATTGGACGAGAGTGCTAAGTGATGACTCACATTATTTCAAGTACGGGTAGTTAAAATAATTCAAAATTTTGCCATCCCATTTTATCGTACGTGGACAGTATAAGGAAAGTTGTGACTAATATAAAAATAGATTTCAGTTTTCGGAGAATTGTTTGTTTTAATGTTCCCTGAGAACTAAAAAAGTGTTTTGTGAAAAATGTCTGTGAGTCAGTCATTACGTACAGTGTTGCATAGCGTAAACGAGTGGACAGTATTTTATTGAATTTGGTATATAGCCATATCTCTGAGTATTTATTTCTTATTTTATAATTCAACATTTGAGGGTAGCAACCACAAAACCAAAACCAAAATCCAGAATTTTAACATTTTTCTCAAAATCAAATCAAAGAATTTTGATCAAATTTATGTAAAATGTAACTTCTAAGGACAAAACACAAAGAACAAATAGTGTTACCTTCTCCCCAAAAATGCCAGTTCAGAAGTTACCAGAGAAAGAAACAACACATTTTGTCTATGCAGCTCTTAATTTAGGGCATAATTTAAAAACTGATTTTGTTCAAATTTTAATGAAGTGCAAAGTTTAATGAAATTTTAACTTTTAACCCTGGTTCCCCAGGAAAATTTTACATTAGCCTAACTTAATAGTAGTATTTTTAATTAAAAAAAAAAAAATTAAGTAATGATCAACATAATTTTGTCATCTTTATTGTTTACACTTTAACTTTATTACAAGTGTAATATTTAAAATAATTAATTAGGAACTTGTATCTGCCTTGTACTAATGTGATGATAACTCGACACAGGTTCCTCTGGGTTTCCGAATTATACAATTTTTTTTTCTGAATAAATTAATTTTTGTATAACCAATGAAGTGTAAATAAGAGTGTAACCCATGAAGTTATTTAATTTTATTATTTATTCTATACTGTTTTAATTTATGTAAGTTTTATGTTGAATTAGCCTTTAAGTTTTTATTTCTTGGCTACAAAAAATGATGGATCAAATTATGAATGTCGGGTTTATACGGAATCTTTTCTAAACCCTCTGAGTCCAAAAATGTTGTTTAAATTTTGTATATAGGTATATTTGAAATATGTCTCACGATTATGTTTTTAATTGGGATAACTTAAAATTCGGGAATAGCTAATATCAAATCTTTCTCTAAGGACCTAAGCGAAACGCATCATAGTCATCTCTCCAAAATTGCTATGAATAAGTTTTAAGTTGCTATGAACAAGAGGAGTGTTTGTGGGAACAAGTATAATAAGTAGGAAGTATTTATTTGTTTTAAAAATATTATATTATTATTATTATTAGTTTACGTTGCATTGAAGCCGAATTCTGAAATTTCTAAATGTGTTTTCTTGTGAATTATTATTTTATATAAGCCGGACTTATCGGCCATAGTATTTTCCCCTTTTGAGCTAATTGTAAAATAACTTTGTAGTAATATTTTCATCCCAAACACTATTTCGACCTCGGGATTTTATTGTATCAATAAAAAAATCTTTAGAAGGATCAAGAAATATTTCTAGTTTGTTGTATCAATTTGTTGTTTAATATTGAGTGTATAGTTTGTAATCGAGTCATGTTTTTATAAAGAAGGAACAATAAATTTCATTTCATTGTCTGTTCATGAGTTATCGTTAAATAATAAATCAATCAGCTGTTATAAAATACGGGGTTTCTCAATGTTGACTCCACCGATTTCGTTAAAATTTTAGTAATTGTGAATAGTAATGACCTAAACTTATCTAAAAAATTTGCAAGTAACAAAAATCACGGTTCAGGAATAATTGGCAAAAACGAAACTTAACTTCTGTCAATAAAAGTACGATTTAAATGAAAAACAAGTTATTCTGAAGACGTGTTTACGATACAAGCAAAACTAGTTTAGGTTTTTATTTAAATATATTTTGTCAAAGACAGCGTTTATTTTAATTTGTTGATTGACAACTAGCGAAATAACAAGTTTGGTGGTGATTAGTTTTGGTTTTGGGGTTTGGGAAGTGGGAAAGTTTGTGCAATGTTTTTGCAACGTTTATTTTCTTAAAAATTGTGGATTAAATATTGAGGCAGAGTCGAGATAACCAAACGAGTGGAAAGAGTATGAGGTCCGTTACTGGAGTATTGCGTCACGAGGTAAGGAAAGGTTCAATGAGATCCAGAAACCTAAGGATTGGTTGCGCAATCAGGGGTTAACTATAGGGTGTCCGGTCAATTGCGGACACGGACAATTGCGGACACATCATTAAAGCGGGCAATTGCGGACAAGAGGGACTACTGCTACCTGACAAGGGTTTTACAGGTACAACAGGTACAAACAGAATTCCCGTTCAAAGCAGCGTTTTGACTATCAATTGATTGTAAGAACGAAACACATGGTTTCTAAAGAGTATAATGTAATAGAGATTTGTAATGAGATTACATTTGTTAAACGTTGTTATTCCCGCGCGAAGGCGCTGGTAAGCGGGAAACGAGCCGAGGTAGGCTCGCTTTCTCCCCACTATGAGTCACAGGAAACTGCCAAATATTTTAAGATTATTCACACAGTGCAACAAGCCAGGCCCGTAGACCCTATATAAAGGGCTGAGCCATTTCGCCAGTCCGCCAGTCCGCCAGTCAAAGCTTTTGTTGTATTAGTCACATTACTTCTTTATTTTTCCAGAAGATAGTGTCCGCATCTTTCCAGTATTGAAATATTTGCAGAGACCTGTCAAACCCTTGTCAGGTAGCAGTAATCCCTAGTGTCCGCAATTGACCGCTTTAATGATGTGTCCGCAATAGTCCGTGTCCGCAATTGACCGGTATTCAACTATAGTGAGTACGGGAGTGCCAATCCCCAGTGAACCTACCTGAATCTACACCTTTCAAATAGTATTGGGTTAGAGCCTTCTCTTTCATCTTACCTCTCAGGTCTCTCTTGACCACCTCTTGGTTTTTCCTGGTCTGACGTTAAGAGTCCTTATTTTATACTCTTTTATTGTTTTTTTTTATATGGTGATAATAATCGAGAACTTTGCGCCTTAAAAAAATAAGTTTGGTTATAAGTAATTTATAAGAATTGGTATAAAGAATCTGGGTAAGTACTATGGTGGCGCTCATAAACTTGCTGGCAGAGCGAAGCGAATTCAACGTTTAACTCGACAATTTAACATTTCATGTGCGTGTTTGTATTAGTTTAGACAAACATTGCTACCAATAGTTATGAAACTTACAATAAGGTGCTTTACAACTAGGCCGAACGATCGATGTTGTAGCCTACAAGGTTCTTTAAATTTGTCTCCGTTTTAAAATGGCGGCCACTCAAAACAGTTACTGCAAGGTTTCAAGGTATGGACTAGGATTACAGCGTTCTCTCTGAAGTATTAAGTATAATGGTGTAATCAAGACAGAAAGGGCAGCCGTACAAAAAACAATTTTAAATAAAAAATTATTTTTTAACTTACCTGCTGGACGTTTTACCTGACCCCCAAAATAATAGTATATTTCATAACTAGAACCAAAAGTGAAGATTTTCGATACAAGCTCAAGTTTAACAAGGAAAATGAGCGAGGATCGAAAAGCTTCTTTTGGTTGAAGTGATTATGTATATTTTCGTTATACTGCAAATATTACATTCAAATCGATGGTAACAGCTGTTTTAACGGTTATTTAAAATCGAGAGTATCGATGTTTTTATAGATGCTTTACAATCGTTAATTAATTCGTATAAACGAAGTAACAACTGATAACCTCGACCTCAGCTGATGTTTTTACGTCCTAGGACAGAAAAGAACAACTTTAGCATCTCAACGTATGTAGACTATTGAAAACAGCTGTTTTTGAAGAAGTATGACGAAAAATATATTATCAATTAGTACTTTTTTATATTCTTTTCAATCTATGTGAATGAAAACCTTATGCGTTTCATTGTATTTGAATGTTTAGAACACTATTTTCTCAATATACGTAGTGTAGAAAAAGTAAAATGATGGGTAAAAAAATTAATGTCCCTTAAGTCCAAAAACGTGGTTTTTAGAATGATGTCTGATATACGTAAAAAAGCCCAGACGAGAGGACCAATTTTAATTAAATTTCATATATTCCTATGTGGACATATTTTGGGTTTAAAAATTTGTTGAGTCAACATTTGGGGTACAGTAGAAAAACTCAAAATAAGGATTTAAAAAATATAAAATGTCGATTTTAATGAAACTTCTTCTAGTGTAGATTCTGAAGACACAAACAAAACTTATTGGCCGTCATTTCTCCAAAAAATGCCAGTTTGTGAGTGATCGGCAAAAAACAAAAAATCAACTTGTTGGGCTATAAGAAATACGTAATTTCTCAAATTAGACTCTACCGATTTAGTTAAAATTTTAGTGTCAATTTTTAAGACCCAAACTCATGTGAAAAATCGAAAGTAAAAAAAATATTACTCCTCGGGATTAATTGACAAAAAACCTTGACAGTTGTTATTAGAAGGCTGATTTTATTAAACATGTTGGACGCTGAGAACTTATTAGTGACAGACATATAGGAAATAAGTTTAGGCCTTTGTGTCTAAATATTATCATAGACGGTGACCCAGCTTTATGTTCACTTTTTGATTCACAACTACCAGTTTTGGTTTATTTTCATTTGCTGAAGGAGAAAGTTATTTAAATTTGTTTTATCATTTATTACATTCGTTACACTAAACATTCAAATTTACAAATTTAATAACAGCTGATTCATAATACTTCACATGGAATTATTATTGTTTATGTTAACCCACTGGATCCACGAAATTCATTACAAATAAATATCAAAGATGTTTAGGGTCGGTAGGTAAAACCAAGGAACGGAGGGCAAGTCTGTCCGTCTGTCTGTAAGTCGCAACCCGTCTACAGACGATAGGTCTACACCCTATATATTTCAAATTTTGCATTTATATACTTTGCATTAGGTGGCACGAAAAATGCGTACGGCGAAAGAATAAAAATTATTGACAGTATGAGAAACGAAGTCACATCTTCGTTTCCCCTTTTTCTAAATTTAAAAATGATAAACTATTCACTAACTTCAAACCTTAACAACAGTCATTGTAAATTCATTATCATGTTTTATATTCATTTGCAGCAAATGTCTTTTACAGAAGCTGTCAATTATAGAGGACCTAGTCTTCGCCATTTTGAGTTGGAGTTGAGTTGAAACCAGAGAGCTTCCAATACCCCAGGTCAGCCATCCCTTTACGCGGACCGAAGGAATTATTTCCAAGAATGCCAAACCCGGTTGCGTCACTGGGTCACTCCAGTTGTCACGCCAGCTCATTCACCCTTTCACGCGGCCGAAGACATTATTGCTAAGATTGCCAATCCTGGATGCGTCTGGGTCACTCCAGTTGTCACTTTGCCTTTAACTGTCGTGGGGATAAGTTCGATTTACTTCAATGTGTTTAGTGTTTAGTGAATATGGAGGTGACTTCTACTACTAAGGGGAAACCAATGGCGCATTATCTCGGCTATGCATATCTATAGCACAGAGAAAACGCAAAAGGAATAGTGTCGTGGTTAGGTTAGGTCAGGTGTCTGTGTGAGTAAGGGTCTCCTAATCCCTCAGATGCCAGAGCTAGGTGGACAGAGAAATAAAAGACCCGTGAACGCCTAAAGGTTGTACGCATTTTTCGCCTGTCAAAATGTTCTGGCGTCATAGCTTACCTTCGTCATCTGTCAAAACGTGATCCTGTACACATCTTTTGCAAGATTCCTGGTGTACGCATATTTCGCTGTACGCATCTTTTCTTGTATTCTTGTACAAGGAAAAATATAGCGATAACAAAAACAAAAAAGAAGATCTAGGGGTAGTAAATGGGTATAAAGTATCGAGTAGAAAAAAATTTATTTTTGAAATATTATGTGTGGAGTATCAAATAAAACTAGAAGTTATTCTGATTACGAATATGTATGTTTACTTGACGAAGAAATTAATATGTTGGCGCTAAGCGGCTTCAAAGACTTCGATTTTAGTAAAATAACTGTCCCTATATGACTACGGACCCTGAGTCATGTGGTTTCAGCACAGTTTGAAACTTTTATTTTAGTTCACATTAATGACGGCCAACAAGGTTCATTGTCGTTTACAGTCATTCTGTTTTCATGAAATAATTCTTTTCGTGTAATATTTTATGGTATTATTAACATCATATATTTTATAATTTAGTATACATTCTTTAAGTAACATTAACATAAAACAAATAGTGCGTATTGGTTTTGATAATAGCTTTAGATTTAATTAAGTAATTATGAAATTATACTCATATTAAGTTATGGTTCTCATATCCATCTATAGTAAATCTTAATAAAGTATTTGTATACGGGAGAGCAGGGAATATGAGGATTGGCATGTGAATCATGCAGGGGTCCATTTAGTTTTTTTTTTATTAAACATCCACCAAACTACAAAAATGATTTTAATAAAATTTCGTTCAAATGAAGCCTCTAACAAACAAAACTTATTAGTTATTATACACCAAAAAATGCCATTTCGGGAGTTACCAGTCAAAATTAACCTGCTTGTCGTCTTAAAAGTCGCATATCTCACAATCGGTACGAGCTATTGTGATGAATTTTAAAGAATATGATTCAAATAATTGCTCCAAACAAGTTGTAAAATTGAAACAAAATTACAGTTAACAATTACATTTAAAAAAATCTACCCAATGGCGGTAATTGTTTGTTTAGCTTCTTTTCTGTAAAAGGATGTGTGAAAGTTATTACGTTTAGGAGGATTTTATAGAAATAGATAACTTGTGTTTTCCAGCTAGTAACCATAGAAATAGAACTAATAGTGCAAGTAACCATAGCAACTAAAATGACGTCAAACTTCTTGTATCTAAAGCGGGCATTTTTATAAAAGTGTCAAGAACATGACGAAATATGAGGCTATGAAATGTCCACCAATCCTACCCATAGAGGTAATTTGTTTTACTGTATATACCAGGTGTTCCAAAAGTCCCGATCTCTCTTCTATATGTCGAGTAGTACATAAAACATGTTTTTGGAAAACTGATTGAACTTAAATTAACTTTTGACATTTTAAAAAGCAACTCGAAAAATATATATATATATATATATATATCGCCTATGTGTTTGCATGTGTGAAGTTAGTAAACACTCTATGGATGTCCATTTTAGTACATTCTTGGTAAGTAGTTTGTTTAATAACGTAAAAAAAAAGTTCAGAAATTAAAAAAAAAATGCAGATTTTCAAATTAAAAAAAAGAAGGTTTTCGAGGGTAATTCTTTCCTTGTATGATCTAATTTCTACAACGTCCCACATAGATAATTTTTTAGTTTTACAATTAACATCTAATAACGTCAAAACGTCTTTATATGACAAAAAAAATAGATAGATTTATTTAGCCTATTTTTTATATCTCTAATACATAATCTCAAAAAATTCCTGCAATTAAAAAAATAGCTCTATTAATCTAATTTTTGTCAAACTTAGCGTAACAAATAAATAAAATGGAAACAAAATATTGTATAGAACTATTGGTCTAGTCAATTTAACTTTAAAATACAACTAATCTTAAGTTCTACTCAACATTTTAAAAATAGTAGTTGTGGAAACAACTGATTAAAAATTGTTCATTCCATATTTAAAAAGAAGATAAATATAGTGTTAATAACATCGGTTTGAAATTTATTGTAAAACTACAGTAAAAACAGTAACGTACTGCAGCTAAAGGTCATTTAGTATGTAGAGGCGCTTGACCTTCATCGGGCAAACAGGTTCCCGTCACTTTTTAGTGGTGGGGGAAGCGAGTGAGTTAGTGTTCCGCCGTTCTTTCGTCAGTTCGTTTCTAGACAGTGTATTACGAACAACCTCCCCACTACAAGCCATACCGCCCTCCCTCCAAGCGCCACCACATAACAAATGAGCTATACCTACAGATTCCTCATCGAGTGTGTGTATACTATGCATTAGGTAGTGACTAACGTATATATATAGTTAAAACTGAAATCGGGAGTAAAAGGGAGATCAGTAGCTGACCAACAAACAACTCAATGATCTTAGCTCAATTCATAAAATTTGATTTATCACACTTCGTTGTGAATTTAATCAAATTTATCATATAAGTTAGGTTTTTCTATTCTTTGACTAATAATGGAAAATATTAACAACATTAATAAATTGTGGTCATTTTAATTAGGTTTTCAGTAGGTCCTTCTTGTCACGGACCTGCACGAGTTCTCAATACGCTATTTGTGTCAGACTGGCATTCTGCTTCATCAAAAGAAATTCGCATCCTATCTTGTCAGCGTAAGTATTTCTGTATTTTAATTGGGAAATATATGGTGCACGCTGTCATACGTTGTGATGGTAACACGCGTTGCACATTCGAATGAAAACAAGTTTTGAGTCTCCAGAGAGAAAAATGTGTTTGAAATCTATACTCAAATATTTGTAGGTCATCTATGTATTTGTAAAATGTATATACCACGATACTGTTTTACGATTTATATCAAATTTTAGATAAATACGGCGCTAAAGACTACCCGCAGTATTAAATTTTATTTGAAGTAGTTTTATGACCAGCATTCGATACTTTTTAAGTAAAAAAACAGATTTGAAATATTTCTAATTAAAACAATAATATTTTTAATTTAATCAAAGTAGATCAATTAAACATTTCAAATATTTGATTTATGTGCATTTTTTGGTATACGTTATATTTAATATCAAATTCAAAATCAGACCTGAAAAATACATATTATAGAGGTCGTAGTTCAATTAAACAAAATTTGAACATTTTTAGAATGTTCAAATCTTTTTTATATACCTTAATCATATCAGCCATAAGACCAAAATATTGAATTTTTATTTTCGCAAAAGGTGTTAATGTTGATCAAATTTGGTTAATATGTAAGTCTGTAAGATTTTAAATCTTTTTGCAATTCTCCGAATATGCCGGTTCAGGACTTAGGTGTAAATTTAACATGAACCTGGTCATATAAGGCCAAATATCTCTAAATAGGCTGTAGCTATTGTGAAATATTGGCGAAGCGTGATGATTTACAACCCAAACAATGTCCCAAACTGCACGTAAAAGAAAATTACGGTTCAAGAGAAATTGTAAATTACCAAAATAAACTCTTGACACCCGTCGGGTTCAAATTACTCGCGGAACTGTACCTGTGTTTTATGCTCTGCTTGGGTCATAAAAATTCTCAGTTCACCAAAATTTGAGCCAGATAGAGTGTACGATTTTGAGATATTTGAGCTGGTATCTACTGTTCACTTTTTGTTCGAAATCTGGGATTATTCGAATGTTGGTGAAGAATATTTTTTTGTTGGTTTTGTGAATGGGTGTAAAAACCTTGCACTATTTATTTCTGTTTTTTTATTCAAAATTTATTACGGCATTCCTTTCCTGAAAATAGGTATAGAATCCAATAATTTTAGAAAAAGGTTGGAAAACCAAAATACCATGAACAATTTTTGAATACGCGTGTGAAACAATAATCCATTCGTGTGATAGATTACGTACGTACAAAAATTGCAGTTTTTTCGGTTTAGATAAAATACTTTATTATAGGATACCAATTTTTGGAAATAACTAAGCAATATAACGAGAATAACCTTTTCGCCATAACTTTGTAAAAAATATTACATTTTTTAGCGGTTTTAAACTGTTTCTCGCCGTACTCTCCATGGGAATTGTACTTCAAATATCAAAATACATACTCGTACGTATAAATATTCAGCCCGTTATATTTTACAGTTATGTAAAGGTACAATTTTGAACTAACAATACGAAGTTTAATTATATACTGTTTGGGTAAGGTGGGGGGGGGAGTCCTGTAGATCCCTACACTGAAACAAAGAGGATCAATAAAATAAAATCAATTTTGTAATAGGCCCTACTATTGTCAAGAAACATGTCTTCATAAAATTTTATAACAACAACCATTTTGCTAAAAATTACAATTTTATTACCAGTATGTACATTCGTATAGGCTCGTCCATGCTGGGATTATTTTTCGACGAGTCATAACACAGCTCGCATATTTTTTCTTATAAATTAACTTGATTTCCCGCTTAAAATGATTGGATTGATATCGTGTCAACCAATTGTAATCAACTGAAATCTTGATTAAAGACCTAAAAAGTAACTAATATTCCATAAACTATTTTAAGTATTGAAGTAAATAAAATGAACAAGCTTTATTTCATCATTACATAGCATAATTTAAATGATCAAATTATCAATAAAACAAAGCACAATGATTAAAAAAAAAAAAAGATTTGTAAAATAAATTAGTCAGTCACTAGGCGTAACCGTTTGTGAAATCGTTATAAACTGCACTAAATTAAAGTAATCATAATGCACTGAAGAAGGATGCAAAAAAGATTAAATCAGGACAGAAAACTACTTTTAATTTGTCATTACAAAACGTGTTTAAAAATGTTTTTATAATTATTTTCTTAATTTTATGTATAATTGTAAATATCGAGTTTTAAACAAAAAAAAATCAGTTGACTTAGGCCTATATAATAGAAAAACTTTGTAAAATATACACAACTTTTCTCACACACCCATTAACCTAAAAGAAGTTACATACCTTCAAGATTTAATTATGGAGAGAAAGCTGATATAATTAGAACTCGAAATGCCGATTATCTCAAAATCTGCTCTAACGATTTTGATAGAATGTGTTAACATGTAGTCGTTCTGAGCTGAAACAAAATGTATTAGTTACTATAGGGCCTATCTTATAAAAAGAACCTAACCAGCTGATTGTTCAAACTGAGTAAACGTTTGTCGTGGAAATATCCGTTTTAAGGTACAATGAGCACAAAAAGTGGTTTTGGAATGAAGTCTATCTGTGCCTGAGCAATGAATGTTCTACAACTCAAATGAGCGGATTAATCGTATTTTATAAATCAGGTTAATATGCATAATCACCGGTTATTGTAACCAAAGTAACCAGTATTATTGGTTAATGTGATAAATTGTTAGTATATATTAAAAAAATTTTTTTTTTAAATGCCTTAACCTAACCAGAGGGGGCTGGTTATTAATAATAACAGGTTAGTATGATTTTTAACACGTGGGTTACAGAAAATTCATTGCACAGATATCTTCCGTCTTCAATGTCTTCCAAAAACACATTTTTCGCTAAGTATACTTCAAAAGGAACATTTCCACTAAAAACTTAACATCCATTTATGACCAAGTAACTTTCTCTAACCTAACTTTCACATCACCTAACCTATCCTAACCTAACCTAACCTAACATTCTCTACACTACTTACACATGAGAACGAAATGTATACAAATACTTAACTATTTCAATTGATATAAATATTTTATTTTCAAATTATGAAATAATGAAATTTTACAAAAATTTTCATTTTTAATATTTTTCTCAACGTTTTCAGCATTAAAAAAAAAACATTTAGGCCATTTTCAGAATAATGTTTGTCAGTCAGCCCGTCTGTCAGAAATTACTTCAAAAACAAGTGGTCTTATTGAGTAAAATATTTTAAAATTAAATTCGGTTTGGGTGTTCTACAGAATGAACAAATTAATAGAGAAATTCTACAGAATTTTGTATAAAATTAAGGTTAGTCAAAATGAGAGTGAAAAGTGAGTGTTATGCATTATTGCTAGAAAGGACTGCTCGAACCGTCTATAGTTTTACAGTATGGTAAAATATCTTGAGGATTGGGCTACTGGTAAAAATATGTGTTTTCCTAAATTTATAAATATTTGTTATGGTATTATTTTTATATAAATTATTTATATTCGAAATTACCATAGATTTGTACCCTATGTATCTGGATTTACTGGATGTAACTTTTAATATTTTTGTTTTAAAAGTTGCTAAATTAGAATGTGGGTTTTACTTTCTCACAGCTACATGATTTATAGAAAGAATTGTTCATGTACATATCAATTTTGAAAGTGCTGACAGCAAACAAATGATTTTTGGAATGTTAACGGTTTATTGTCTACAGCCCAAAATGGAGGGTCGATTTTGGTCAAATTTGAAATGTTACGTAGGCTATATAGAAGCTCTTTTCTTCTTCTATAAAAATTCGACATTATAATATTACCAAAATAGAAATTTTCTCTAAACATGGTTATAAAATTTACTTTAATTAAGGATCCGACAAAGGTTACTGGGCTCTTCAGAAATGTAGATACTGTATAGGGTAGTAATCAACTAATCAACATAAAAAAAACTGTTCGTCTTACATTTTTAGGTCTACCAAAATTTAATCGATATCGATTGGCTATACTGATTGGCTATAGAAGACTATAGGCTGATTTTCAAATATTTAGCTTTCTATGACGGTGGTCATGGATTAATTTCAATTATCAAATCCCTAGTGACATGTGTACCAATATTTTTTCTGAAGTTTAGGTTTTATACGTGGGTGAGTAAGAAAGTTAATGCATTGTTGTACATTTTTTTTTACTTAAGTAATTGCAATGTCACGTGGATACATACATTTTTAAACTGTCGTAAATATAGAAAATTCATGAAAGTGAAGTTATTATTTTGTTATGTTTCATAACCGTCTATAGACAAACGTAACCTCTCCTGTCAATAACAGATAATGAGGTGTACAAGGAAAAGAGTATTGAACTTCGTTACTCCCTTGCGTTAAAGTCTCCAATAATCAATATCCTCTGCAAAGAGACGATTTTAACTTAATAATAATATTTGTAAGTCATGTGAAAGTCCTTTGATTCGTTCAAGACCAGTAATTTGTAATTTATTTATGACTCCTATGACTAAGCTTTTTGTCTGAGCATTGTAGAATAGGGGTTTATACACACGATGCTATTGTTTTAAATATGTCATTAATTAGTAAAGTAAACCAGTGAGATTAACTCAGAGTTTTTAGTTTTCAAATAGATTATTCTATTAGTCTACTTCCAATATCATCTTTCACACATTAAGACTTTTCACAAGACTTGGTGATCGAGTACATCGTAGAAGAGGCATATATAAATAATTCAACCAAATAGTTATTTAGATACAACGCTAATACAATATCTTAACCCTTGAATCCCTTAAATCTCATGAACACACAATTATATATTATATACTCTCAGACACGTAACCCATTTTTTGAACCTTATAGCTGTTCAAAAACTTCCTTCATTACTCATAAACAACTCATTCTCTTCAGCCACAGATCTTTTCTGAAACGTACGAATTTAGCCTTTCACCCCTTGAGTCTCACAGGCTAAAAGTAATCCCCCTTCAGGATTTTAGGACTTCAAATTTATAGCCCTTAAATCGTGAAACTCTTTACCCTCATATCATTTTAGCTATGCTATAGGCCTACATAGGCATACAACCGGGTAGCTTTTTAATTTCATACTCTTTGAGACTCAGAACCTTTCAACTTCATACATTTTCTTGTCCTTGAGCCTCATAGTCCTACAGTACCATTGATCTTCCATCATTAGCTAACAGTTTGGGACCATTCGTATGCTATTTTCATCGTAAAATAGCCTATAACCTTCACATACAATCATTCTCATAACTAACCAGCAGCCTCATAGATCTGAAGCTTCATAGATATTTTACCTCATGCCCCTTTAGTTTCTTAGACATTTAACCTCATAGATCTGAAGTTTCAAAGCCATTTAACGTCAAACCCCTTCAGCATCAAAGGCATTCGTTCTTAAGTCACATAGCTCTCTTCACACACATATCCTTTGTTCATATTCGGACATTACAATTATTCTGATTTACATTTCCAAACCAAAATAGAACCCAGAACAATTAACTTTCGTAAACAGGCCAAAAGTAAAATAAATAATCCATTGATTTTTCATGTGAAATATAACTAAATGTTCAAGTGTGAATATTTTAACTGCACATGTGTATAAGATTGAATTCACTGTAAATACAGCACTAAAAATACTTATTGGAGGTGACGGCAAATCAAACCAAAGTGATTACTGAACTATAAAATTTATTTCTAAAATATTTAAATACTTCTTGCTGGACGAAAGTTTTTGGATGCGTGTTTAAGAATGATTTGGCCAGACATCCGGAGTTGGCAGCATTTGTCAGTTACATTACTAGAATGTAGTGTCAAGGTTGGGAGTCTTGATGATTCACTGAATTAAATCTTAGTCAGAGTTGGTGCGGATTCATTTCTTCTTTCTCAACCTTCAACGGGTGGGTGGGTGTTGAGTTTATAATTTTGTTGTGTTTTTAGTTTTAATTTTGAGCTTCTGTGTTGTTTTACGTTTGTTTTTGTGTTTACCTGTGAACGGTTTTTAAAGAGTTGTATTATGCTTCATACTTATAAGCAAAAAGACTATTTGCCTTAAATTTTATTTCCAAACTCTAGAAAGAAATAATGTGATGAAGAAAAAAATATATTTTAAGATTTTCGTCGAAAAATGAGTTGAGAAAATCCATTAAACCAAAAACGTTTGTTTACTTAATGTCCGGTGATTTCACAGAAAATTATAAATAAGTTTTTTAAGACTTAAAAATATAATATAAATAAACCAACACACACACACACACACACACACACACACACACACACACCAAACAATTTTATTTTGTAAAAATCTGCTCCAACGATTTTGATCAAATTGTTCTAAACATAACGGTAAAAAACAACTAAGTTTAAAAGGAGAAAAATTTTCATAATAATTTTGGTTAAAATAAAGATTAATAACAAAACCAAATTGTGCTAAATCGCGTTCATTTGACAATTTTCATTAAAACTCGATTTCGATTATCTGCGAGATTATCCACCTAAGCCGTGCTTCTGACACTAGCTAGTGATTGGAGGAATGATTTACGTGGCCCATTAGGGTCAAGTCATCTGGGTAAGCGTAGGCCTTTTGAAGAAGAGTTAGTGACAAGAATGTTGCGTGTTGATGCAATGTTTTATTAAATAGTTAAAGCAGCACGTCAGATGAAATTATTGAGAATCATATGTATTTTGCAGGATTAACTGCAACAATCGGATTATTTTAAATATACTACGGTGTTCGCCAAAACAATCGGTACCGAAAGGCACAAGCTTATGACACCCATGCGCGCAGCTATTCACTTCATCGATCGTTGTCATGGAAACGTAATAATATGTTTATTCCAATGTAAGCTCAGTAGAGGTTATAATGGTTCTGACAATGCAGCAGAACGTTTTTATCGTTGAATTTTCTCGTAGCCTATATATAATTTGTTGTTCAAATGATTCAAGTTTGCTATCTATTGAAATAAATTCAGGGAGCAGTTCCCAAAGTCACCACGCAGGATAAAATTATGTCGTACAGGAAGCGTCCCACACATCCACGGATCAATTACTGTGACAACAAAATGTTAATCTTCGAACAGGTTCTACGGTCTAAATGGAGGTTCCAACGAACACCTTTAAAAATAAACCTTCGTTAAACATCGGTGAGAAGAATATTCAAGAAAATTGGTGGTTTTCTTACAATAAGATATAAATTGAACAGTGTTTGATGTAAGCAGACAAGGAACCACGAATTGTGTATAGCCTAGTTGAACCTTATTTTATTTGATATGGAGTTGGACGATCAAATGAACTAAGATTGCTAAATGGATCAAATGAATTGTGTGAGGGGCTCCAAAATCCAACATCTAGTAACACGGTTAAAGACAGCTGTTACCAAATTTTGTCTTACAACTGATAGTCCAGTTAGTGATAATAAATTGCGAATCAATAACGAAACTCAATTGTTACACTTTTAATTTTCTTTGTTTAATTTCTTCCTCCTGGTTTGAGGGCGTTCACCATTACCTTAAAAAGAAGAAGAAGAAAAGAGCATAAAATAGAAACCATTGGCTCTCGAATACTCGAAGAGAGTTAGGGTCGGAAGAGAGCAAGAGTTTGTCAAGAGAGATCAGATAGGAAAGATGACTAAAGATTTGAAAGATCTAACCCAAGGATACATGAATAAAAGAAATGTAATTGGACATATTTATATATAAACAGGTTAATAAAATATTACCTGTTATATGTCCGTCTAGTGATCTTCTTTTTGTGCTAAACACTACCGCGGTTTCAGATGATATCACTCATCCATCATCAGGTGTTGAAAAGGTCGTCAAAACATTAAATATTGTTACAACACATAGACATTACAACACGAACACAATACACAAACAAAGTATACATTGAATTTAATTAGTTTATTCGGCAAATTCATGGTTTTCAATACGAGATCCGGGTCAGAACTGCAGATAAGGAACTCCTCCTATGGTCGATGACATTTCTCCCACCCTCGCAAAATCATTAAATGATGGTATCAAACTTTGATATCTTCAAGACTGTGTCAAATATTATATTACAATAAAACGATAATTGTAATTACTGCCTTGTAAATCTCAAATTCCTAAAATCGTTCATGTAGCTACTCTTTTCGCAAAATTGTAACGCTTTCATGCTGGTCTTTAGATCTTTGTATTTTTGATTAATAAGTTGTGCAGCAAAATTGGATTTTATCGTGTTGATTTTGGCAAATGTTCCTTAAACCTTTTACCAAACGAACGTCACGTCTCTTCTATGTAGTATCTAGGGCAGTCATTCCAAATGAGCTTGTAGACTCCAGTAGGGTCAACAAAGTCTTTGTTCTTATTTTTGTAAAGATTCTGTTGTAATTTTGTCTGTAATTTATTGTTTGCAATGTAAGTCACGGTGATATTGTTTTTGGCCAATTCGGTTTGCAAGTTGTGGTTAAAAAAATTACAAACTCTGTGTAGATGAACTTTTTCTTTGGATTAAAGCAGTGGGAGTTATTTTTATACTGTTTTTGTTCATATGCTTTCGAACTATGTTATCAATTATATAACTCATATAACCATTTGACACTGCTGTGTTTCAATATTAATACTTCATTATTGAAATCTTCTGCGGAAAGTGGAAGTGATAGAAGCCTATGTACGAAACTATGGTATGCTGTCCTTTTAAGTTGTATAGGGTGATGAGAATAATTGTGGATAGCCTGGTCTGTGATAGTTGGTTTCCTGTATATTTTAAATATATAGTGATCTGACATTTTAGAAATGGTGATGTCAAGGTAGTTTAAACATTTGTTTGATTCAACTTCGAGGGCGAATTTTAATTTAGGATGTATTTTATTTAAGCAGTTATTAAGGAGAGTCAGTTGTCTGATGCCACCATCAAATATCATCAACATATCGGATATCGGTGGTAGAATATTAGCTTATTGCGGTATTTGTTATCAGAGAAAAATATGTATTTGTTTTCTATGTAGTTCAAGAAAATTTCTGCCACAATGCACGATAAAGGTGAGTTATAGCAAGTCCATCATTCTGAGTGAAGAACTCTCCATTAACTGGAAGTAATTTTGTTTTAATATCTCAGTAATTAAATAATTAACTCTGTAATTGCATTGGCAGAAAGTTTAGAGTTTTTTATGAAATTTTCCTGTAAAATATTAACAGTTTCATTTATAGGAACTTTAGTTCATCATTTATGTAAATTTACTTTCAGTTTACAAATTAATAAAGGTTTGTGATATTAAAATTCCCTCCATAAGTCGAACACTGTATAACAGTATTTCATTATCTCTGGGGCTCGCTTATAACACTGATTTTAACACTAATAAGAATGCCGATCTTCATGTTTGGGTTTCATGGTTCGACAGTAAAAAAAATTCCCAGGGTCTCACACATAGTAAGTGCGGGTGTGGACCCAGCTGGAACCTACACCTTTCTTCATGTAGTCTTGGGTTAGATTACCAATCAGCCTTTCATTGTTACCTTTCATGATTGATTTCATGGTCCATATATCAGGTCTTTCTTCACCAATTTTCGTTCTCTTCTGAACCTGACGCTATTGGAGTATTTAGTTAGCGGTCTTTATTTTATGCTCTTTTTTTCTATTTTTATAAGCTGAAAATTAGAGGCTCTAGTCCTTCCAACTTCTGCTAACTTCAAGGAGTTCTCCCACACTACTCACTTTGAACCCAAAAATTGCAAAATTGCAATAGTTCAACAAACATATTGAGCCTCATATTATTTTATGCTATGGTACTTCTTTTTAGATATAAATTCAATGCTTATAGTGAGAAGGGGTATAGGAATCTCAAGGTACCCTAGGTGGATCTACACATTTCTTCTTCTTGTTTTAGTTAGGTCTCTCTTTTTCACCTTTCCTAATAGGTCTCTCTTTACCAAATCTCCCGGCCTTATTTAAAATATTCTAGGGCTGGGTGTGTTTATTTTCATCTTTTTAGGGTCCGTACCTAAAACCAAGAGTAGTTATAATTTCACGCGTGTATCTGTCCGTCTGTCTGTCTATAAGTCGCACCCAGTCTACACAGACAAGACGATAAATCCTATATATTTAAAACTTTACATTTATTTTCTTTGTATTGTCCCACATATAGGAAAAATAAATCGGTAACAAAAATTACTTTAGGGTAGTTAAGGGGCAAAAACTGTCGAGTTGGACAATATTTTTATTTGAAATATTATGTGTGTTGTATCAAGTAAAACTAGAACTTATTCTGATTTAGAATATGTATGTTTATTAGACGAAAAAATTAATAAGTTGACGCTAGGCCAATTTAAATTATCAGATATCATACCCCCTCTCTAAGTTAAACACAACGTGACCTATAAAAATTTGGATTTGAAATTAAAATTGCAGTGCGATATCATATATAGTTTTGTGTATAATACAACTTCATTTAACCATGTAATGAGAAATGCGTAGCGTATAAATTTAAAAAACCAGTTTTGTGAGATGTGAGATAAACAATACAATATCCATTAAAAAATGCATTGCATTTTCATTGATTTACTTTATTTGACGTCTTTAGGTAAAACCCTTATAGACTAATTTCACGCGCGGGTCTGTCTGTCTATCTGTACAATTTAAACAGCCGCTTAAAAGACTTCAACTTTAAAAAAATAACTCTTCCTAAATGCCTACTTACTTTAAGTCGTGCGGTTTTAGCGTACGTTTGACCCTTTTATTATTTTATAAGCAATGATATCGAAGAGTTTTTCGCCTTTAAACGACAAGAAATAACAAATACAGTAACTCATAATGTTCAACCAAATATGCTCTAACCGTATATAACAAGAGAAATAAGATAATATTAACTAAAAACCAAGTTTCATATAAACCTAACCTAACCTCGAAATAGAAATATAAAGCAATAATAGCTGTGATAACTGGAATTTTATTAAAATTTGTAACGAAATATTGGTTTTACTATTCATTGTAGCAATTTTTACTAAAAGAAAATGGTTGGAACATTTGAAAACGGTTTTCGAAAATGTCTTCTCTTTTTTCTATTTGTGCTTGCAAATATTATTTTTGGGAATTTAGTGATCTACATATATATATACAAATGAAAAGACACACAAAAATATAACATCAACCTATCAGTTGGCGAATATTGAATAGCTTAGAATATCAAAATTGTATTATAGTAAATGTTTTAATATAAATGAACTGTTTCATGTTACACGGGACGGGACAGCTTAGGGCAGTGTTGCTTTGAAGTGGGAAATGTTCGCAGTAATATTTGTATAATTTACCCTGTACAAACAGAAACAAAGAAGTAGATTGCTCATCAACTCAGTCCTGGCAAAGGATTTTACATATTATAATGGTGCAATTTAAAAGAAAATTTTAACGTAAAGGACGCGAAGTGTACTGCAGTGCTGCCAATCGATAATACTTGTCAATTATTTTACCTCCCTTCCCCCTCCTACAGATGCAACCTCACATAAATACGTTGTTCATGTGTGTGTTTATAAAAACGTAATTATTAACTCATTTTTAATACTCATTTTTAATTCTAGATGTGGTGATTTCCTTCATGAAATTATGAAATGTCCACCCATACTAACAAGTGACTCACTTTATATATACACCTATTAATGTAAACAAAAAAGTGTTTCTGAACTCTCCTTACAAACTTGGAAATCACTTGTTTATAAAGAAGTTATAAATTTAATACAACTAGGCGTCTATTTCGTTTCGTTGTCCATCCGTATGTGCTTTTTTACAAAAAAAGTTTTTAAAAACGAATCTACAGAATTGAACCAAAATTGGTTGCATTATTGCTATTGTTAGTTTATGTTAGTGTGATAAGTTTCATTATTGTAACCCAACTCATTTCAAAATAGTAACAATTCTAAACTTTTAAATTGAAATAACTCTAAAACAAAAAATATAAGTTTCATTTTACAAAAAATATACCAGGACGAATTTTTTAGTAAATTTTATGACAAATCCTTAGTTGCTTTTGTTTTTGAAATTGGGTGAAAAATAAACAAGATTTGGATTTTTTTTGTCTGGCCGTGAATGGCTATATTCTTGTCTTCTTTAGAATAGGCTAAGGGAACAACAATGGAATAAAAAGTTCCGTCAATAAAAACTGAAATTAAAAATTAAAGTAAGTGTGATTTTTCCAGTTAATTTTCAGAAGCTTGTGATTAAAACGTCTCACGCAAAATTCACTAATTAACTACCCAGTTTGCATATAGCTCTTTTTCAGGAATTCACCAGTGTATAGTCTAGGCTCAACTTGCTGTTTGATATTTTTTTGTAGTAATTCTGTAGAATTGTGGTTTTCTTGCACGTTTGTATACCTGTCTTAATTGTTTGACCGCTCTCAGGCCTAGCTTTAACTCAGAGTTCATAGTTTTAGTTTCTTACATAGTTCTAGGCTACTAGGCTCTACAGCTCTTTTTATATTCTTATGTAGACTACTATATTTAGCACTGAATTCCATACTCTCGAAATGTTGTGTATTAATTTTTAAATTAATTAAAATAACAATGTTAACAATCCATTATTATCATTACCTTAAAATTACAACTGATTTTACAAATTTAAAAAAGGAAGGTTTTTCTAGGAGAACTTTTTTACAACATAGCTCATTTTGTCCATCTTACAAATGGTTATACAATGATATCATAACATGTTATCTATTATTAAAACATAAAAGAATTATTACTAAGAAACAAATTTGTCAAAAACATAACGTCAAAATAAATTAAATAATAACGGATATTTCAGTTTAATTTTGTATAATTAATCATGTAAGCTAGGTTTTACCTTATAGTTAAATATCTTCTTCTTCTTTTTTTTTTATGGTAGAACATTTTCAAAATTGCTAACGCTTACCTAGGTTTTTTGGTAGTTCCTTCTTATCTAGGATCTATATGAATTCATGTTGTTAAAGTTGATGTACTGCATATGTTGATATCAAGACCGAATTCGGCAATCGAACGAACACCAAACACCGATAGAAAATCGCGTCTGAGCATGTCGAGTATTTAAATAGTTATTGTAGCTACTTCGTGTCAAGACCTAAGCAGGATAACAGAAAATGTGTATGATCACGTTCCTTAGAATACGTTTCTGGGACTTTCAAATTGTGCTTTATATCTTTTCCCCTTGTTGTTTTTTGTTTAAAAGTGTCATCTTTAGGTCATCATCGCCTTTAAGAAAAAGGTAAAAAAGGATATAAACTAAAGACCTCTAGCTCGAGAACACTTTAATAGGTTCGGAAGAGAACAAGAGTTGGAATAGGAAAGATGAAAGAGAGGGATCTAACCTAAGACTACATGATACAAAGGTGTAGATCCATCTACGTTACTCACTATAAGTGGGGAACTGAGGTTCAAATTTATATAAACACAAACAATTTATATATTCCAATTATGAAAAAAGAAAGTATCATAATAATTCTAAATTTTTGATTATTTTCGGTGTTTTGAGCCCCTAGCAACAAATGTTAGACCATTTTCAGAATAATGATCATTTATGATATTTTTGTACACACAAAATCAGAAGATCAAACAGTACCATTATTGATTCAAAAGTTCGACGTGGCGTCCTTTGATCTTTGACTAGAGTTGGGGGTGAAAATAATTTCATTGCGAAATGTGTTTTTAAGCATAATCTTAAGTTGATTCAAAATTATCGATTTTAGTACGGGGTAACTATTCCGCTGAAAATTTTGATTTTGATCACAAGTGGTTAAAGGTTGCTTAATGTAAAGGTTGCCCCCAAATTTATAAATATTTTAGGGAATTTCTAAAATAAAGAGTTTAGCTCATTCGATCTCCCTCATCGACTGTCGACATTCGACCATGAAATGTCTACCAATCACACCAATAGAAACTGATTTCACACAAGTTTTGGATGAACTTTATAAATAAAACAATTTCATATTATAAAAACTTCTGTATATTGAAACGGTTAAAGGATTATTGACAAATCTCTTTTAATGAATAATAAAAACCTTTTGTGTAGCCGATTGTATGTAGTCTTTTTCGTAATTGTACTTAATTACATGTTTTATATTTATGTATGCTTGTATGTTTCACACATACATATTTATGTATGCTTGTATGTTTAGCACATACATAACTCTTCAGCCTATTCAATCATGCAAGGATTAAATAAAGCAATACAGCTAAAGTTTCAAAATTATTTTAATAATATAAATGAGCTCATTGAAACTTTAGCTGTATTGCTTTATTTAATCCTTGAATATGGAGTTTCAACAAGAAATATCTGCTGTTAGATTAAATATATTTAATTATGAACAAAATATCACACATTAAACATCACACAATACTAAAACAAATATAAAAATATGCCTTGAACGTTTGTTGTTTGCGTTAATATTTGTAAAACATATAAATAACATCCTGCAGGTATGGTACTGTAAACTATGTCCATAGAGCCCGTAAAAACTATCAGTTGGTGTCTTACACTTATGGGAAGTTTATTTAATCATAAACAACGTTGCAGTCTTACAAAGATTCAAACGTATGTTTTTTACCACTGTATCCTTACAATAATTTTAACAGATGTGTTAAGCTGATCAGCTGTTATAAATGTATTAGTTTATTTTGAGATTGTGTTTACACCATTGCAGAACTTCGACGCAGTTCAGCTAGTATACGTAGAAACATATATTACGATTGGTTTATTTCTATCAAAGATCACCTCCAAGTATAAAACATAAAATGCAACAATAGTATGGCTCTTTTATAGGTAAAGATAAATTTCCGTTTGATCGAAATTTATTTATTTTCTTTCAGCTGAATAATCTCTCGGTAATCGTCGCCTTATAAAAAAAAAGGAATGAAATAAAGACTCTTAGCTCTCGGATACTCTAATGGCGTCACGGTAGGAGAAGAATTAGAGTTGGTCAAGAGGGACCTGATAGGAAAGATGTAGAGAGGGATCTAACCATGAGAGTTAGAGAATAACAATGGGAGGGGTGTGAACAAAGGTGTAGATTCAGCAATAGTAAGTCGGAATTGTCACGCCGGTACTCACTATAAATTTATTGTTTGAAAATTTCAAATGAGCGCTATTTAGAATTTATTTAAAATTGGGATTTTTGTTTTTTTAGTTATTTGTACGTGATTTATATTTGTATAAAAAAAAAATCTTTAATGTAAAATTTCACAGATAGATAGACAGATTGCACTAAACAAAGCATAGTCTATATTCTTAGAAACTTTATTGATTAAAAAAAATAAATCACTTCATCCTGAATTGTGTCTGTATATATATTACATTCTATAGATATATAGTCAAATTTATAATACAGTACATTCACAAATTAGTTACAACAAAAATAACATTTATTTATGAAGAAAGTAGAATATGATACTAAGTATAAATAATGACCAACTGACCTATAGGGCCTACAACAACAAAAATCAATAAAACTTCAGTTATTAAAAATGATCAATATTGGTTCATTGGTTCATATGTGTGGATGTAATACGGAATCACATCATAACACTCGTGCTCGTAGCAGCCGTAAAGTAAACTTAAAAAGACCTGGAGAAAGCTTAATTTTCAACCACTAGAATCCCCAGTGTTTTTGGATCGTATGTTTGTATTTGATTATATTATTATTTAGATCTCACCAGTCATCATACAGTTGGAATTTTTAAAAATAAAAACGCACCCGCTTCTGTCCAATGAAAATTGTAAACTAAATATTCAAAAAGAACGCCATCAAAGACCTTTGGAATAATGGACAAAGTGGAGCAGACCATAGCCCAAAGAAATCAAATAAAAGTGCCTGTTTAAAACTGAAGGTTCCTTAAACGTCAATGTGGAAGAATTTAAGAATACATTTTCGATCTATGCCGTTACAGATTACAGTGCTAGAAGCTTGAAGTGATAGGTACAAGGAAACAAGACTTTTATTTTGTTTTGTAATGATTAACAAAAAGATAACGATTAAAATTGTATATAGTGTAGTTAGTAGTAGTGATGTTAGGGAGAAATACACTACGCACTATGACACCTGAGATCTGTTGTGGCCTCTACTTCTTCTACGACAGGGAACCCCGTCTTTAGAAACCCCTCCAGCCCCAATTCCTTTAAGAACTGCATCACATGAAAGGGGTCAAGGCTAGATATCTCCTCTACATCAATCTGGTACCCTCTCGGACTTCTGGCCCTTTTGACATTACTGCACCACATACGACTAATAGATGGTGTGGGGTGTCCGCCTCCTCTTGGCAGAATTTGTAAGTCTCCATGATTTTCAGTAGATCACTTATCCCGCCTGGTTGTCCTACTGGCTCTAGCGGGATGTTCATTATTCCATGTTTCAGACTCTGGAGTGTTTCTTTTATCAGGAGTGCTATATCTCCTGAATGACAAGCTTTGCCTTTCTTTACTGGGTTTATTATCTCCGCGTTTTCGAGATTTCATGCTGACAGTCATCAAGGAGGTCACGCCCATTTTATCAGTTCGTTGAGTCGCGGTGATATCCTTCATAAGCTTGTTATTTTTTATTCTCTCTCCATTTTTCCTACTAGCAACTAGGAAAAGGATGGTCAACGGGGAAAAGTCCCGATTTACTTAAGTCCCGGGTAGGCTTAATACTGCGAGAAGTCATCAAATATTCCACAGGCTCCGTATGGTAAACATACCCCCCCACCCGGTATCATTTACCTCATCAGCAAGGGTAGCTTTATAATTTAGTGTTGGTCTGAAAACGAAAGAAAATGGGGCTCTGGTAGGGGGGGGGGGATTTAAGGTAAAAAAAGGCTGACAGAGAAGATCAAGAAAGACTTCAGAACAACATGAAGGGTGGGGATCAGAGAAGACTGTTTGCAGTGGATGGCTGCTGTGCGATAGGTTTGCCAACTCCTACACCATTATTAGGCTACTTTCTGTCTCAGTAGCAAGCTTAATCATCTTTGCGAATATGAGGTACAGATTCAAGTGATGTAGTAGAACATGTAAGAGAATCACCAAAATGAAATGTCTTTCACGCTCTACGATCAATTTTATTTTGCTGAAAACATTGTCACTGGCGTTATTGATCTAGGTTTTCTGGAACACTATCTAACGCGATATAACAGAGAGTAGCCTATATTTCAATAAGATTACATTTT
Organism: Aphrophora alni; assembly: GCA_963513935.1. NCBI lineage: Eukaryota > Metazoa > Arthropoda > Insecta > Hemiptera > Aphrophoridae > Aphrophora > Aphrophora alni. The sequence goes on along the minus strand of OY740768.1, from coordinate 114,529,747 downwards.
CATCTTATCTTAATATTAATCCATGAAAGTCTTGCATTAGACTTAGGTGGAATGATATTCTGGGTATAGTAAAGCCGTCTATCTGTGCGCGCAGGCTGGTGGTTGGGTTGAAAGGCGAGAGGGGGTGCGGGGGCTCTTTTCTAAAAACATAGGGTTTTCAGTCGAAACCTTCGTTGCCGGTGACAGATTTATAGACCCTCACTTTCACCGTCCATCTGCTGGGCTACCTGACCCATTTTGTTTTGTTACATCTTAACCCTAGATTACTACTCTTAGTTCATTGTTACGTGATCACTATTCATTCATAAATTTTACTACATTATGTTTTTATTTTTATTATTATTTTTTAAACTTTACTTTACTGTTGACTATTTTTTATATTAAATCCTTTATTGGAGAGTGAATCTGAAACGGATTCCAGCGGTGATGACTCAGAAGATGGAATGAGTGGAGTTGAGGAGCTTGAGTAATTGTAATAAGAGTAAGTTTATCATAACACATAATATATTTAATTCTTGACTAACGTGTTTCGTTTTAATTAATATTGTTGTAGCCACACATGCATTTTTCATATTGGAATCTAATGTTTATTTTAATTGTTAAAACAAAGTCTATTAACATAACTTACATTTATTTATAAATATATTTAATTCTTGACTATATTGTTTTTATATTGTTAGTTTTTAGTGTTGTAAATACTTTATTGTGTAAATAGTGATTTTAGAGTTCAAAGTGTTTGATTTAGCTACTAAGTGTATATGATTCACTGCAAGGAATGTGATTCTCAGTGAAGACATGACTCTAATTTTGGCATTTTTGGCATTCTACCGAATGAACTTATTGTAAATCATTTTTCTATTTTTATATAAATTAAACACTTATAAATGATGTATTTTATAAATATCCGATTAATTTTTCCAATAAAATAATATTTATATTTTTTTCGATTTTTTTCCAAGAATTATTATTTTTTTTAAAACGTACTTGTAGTGGTATTAAAAGACATATATTTACAGTTAAAATATGTAGGAGTTTATTGTTAAATATTTTTAAAAACACTTAAAAACAATAAAGGATTTAATATAAAAAATAGTCAACACTAAAGTAAAGTTTAAAAAAAAACAATAAAAATAAAAACAGAAAGTAGTAAAATTTACGAATGAATAGTGATCACGTAACAATGAACTAAGAGTAGTAATCTAGGGTTAATTCTTGACTAACGTGTTACGTTTTAATTTAGGTTGTTGTAGCCACACCTGAATATTTCTTATTTAAATGTATGTTTATTTTAATTGTTAAAAACAAAGTCTATTAACATAACTTACATTTATTTACATACATTTAATTCTTGAATAACGTGTGTCGTTTTAATTTAGGTTGTTGTCACACATACAATTTTTTTTTTGATAGTACATATCCATTTAAATATTTTATAATTATAATTTGTATTTATATTTATCATAATGAAAGACATGCTAATATGATTTGGTACATTTAATATTTCATAATACTGTAAAACATAGTCTGATACATATTTACATTGCCTTTATAAACATCCCTTTTAGTATGGCATAATAACACAGCACAAAATTAGTGTCGGGTCGGGCGGAAAGGAGCAAACAATGCCCATAGGCTCTTCATCAGTATGTTTTCTGCCAAGGTAGTAGCGAAGGGTTCGCGCGCACAGATAGACGGCTTTACTATACCATGATCTCCTGATTTGACGTCTGGATTTCTGTGTATGAGGGTACATTAAAGACAACGTTTTTGTTACACCTCATAGTGCAAATCAAAACGAACTGCGATTTCGCATAACAGAAGCAGGTATGATTAGTAAGATTTGGAATGGACTCGCATACAGGTTAAAGACGGAGTTCTTAAGGTCGGCACCAACCGTTAAATGTTATAAAGAAACACTCGAGTTCGGTATCGAACCCTTCAGCGACCGCCATAACACACTCGATTTCGGCACCAGCCACCCCTCTTACCCATTCCACTTACACCTCTCCTCCTTCAACCCTCCCCCTCACTAATCACTCTCTCGACTCCTGCCCCTTTCCGTTAGCTCGCTCTCTCTCATCTACGGGGGAACCTTCACAAGCCCTCGGACGCTACCCGAGACAAACTCAACAGAAGTTCGCGTTAACCATGTTTACGTAAATATGACGTATTTTATATGTCCTGATGTTTTTGTCTAAACGTTTATTACTTCAGAACTCCTAACAAATGCAATAATGAAGCTTTGCACGCACTGCAGTATGATTTCCTAGTTATTAAAAATTAATTGATGTGTAGTAGAAATAACCTACTAGAATACAACATTCCTAAGTACCAATGGTTATAAGAGTTAAAAATTACCTTATCAAGAACAAGTAAAATAATTTGCCAATACATTTTTATTCATTGTATTGCACGTGTTTATGAAGTTGTATGCGACTTTACATTTGTATATGATTTATAGAAGTAAGACTAGGCGTTTTCCAATGCTTTTTATACACATTGTGCTGTATTTGCAAAACAGAGCAAAATTTTGTTTTAACTTTCTGTAAGTACATTCTTGAATTCTTTAAATTAATAACACTAAGATATAAATAAACAATTAAAAATGATGGTGCTGCTTTGAAATAAACAAAATCCTTAATGGAGATTAAACATTGATAATTAATATAATATATAAGGTAAGATTAGGTATGGTTAGGTTAGGTTATCTTGGATTGTGGAGGGGGAACCTCTCCGTTCTCCCTGTAAACTGCCCTGGTGCCGAACTCGAGTGTGAAATTAATAACGCTTGAACAACTTTTCCGATGGTCAGATTTGGTGCCGAACTCGAGTGCCACCGTTAGATATCTGCCGTGTAACAAAAGGAACCCATGTAAACAACACTTTATTTTTTATTATATAAAAAGTTTTTATTGAACATAGTGTAATATAAATTTAATTGAATTGTTTTGCTTTATTGTGGTTTAGAGTTCCTACCTAATTAAATACTACTTTTTTGTTTAAAGGTGAAAAACCTCTCGATAATCATCGCCTTTTAACGGCGAAAAAAGGAAGAAAATGACATAAAATAAAGACCCTAGCACTCGAATATTGTAATAGCACCATAGAAGAAGGAATTAGAATAAGATAGTCACAAGTATAGGTTCAAGCGTGATACAAAATATCCTTAGTTGGGTTACTGGACAACAGAAAGCGCTAGTAGCATCGGGACAAAAAAGCTTGGCTACTGTATCACAAGTAGCCCCGATGCTACTAGCGCTTTCTGTTGTCCAGTAACCAAACTAAGGATATTTTGTATCACGTTGTTTAACATGGGCTGTGAATTTCTTATTCTAATTCCTTCTTCTATGCTAACACTCGAATATTCTAATAGCGTCAAGGTAGGATAGAACAAGAGTTGTTCAAGATATAACTTTTGGGAAAGATGAAGAGAGGGATCTAACCCATAATTGCATGAAAAAAATGTAAATCCAGATAGAACGCTCGGGTTTGCAATCCAGTACTCATTAAAGTGCGCCTCTGAAGGTATGATACTTTAATAAACTATGCATAATTTGTGATTGTTCTTTATTAATGTGTAAACTTCGTCAGCCCGTTTCTGAAGTACGTTTCTTAGCAGATTTGACAGATTTTTTACTCCAATATTCGCAACATCTTAAACTAACATTATAGTATCCCACGGATTGGTGAAAAATTAATACTATTTAAACAAGTCTAGAAAATATAGTGACAAAAAAAATATTGAGAAATCTGTGTTAGTTTCAGCCGAATTTGGCAATTTTGTGTCTGCACAACTTTATTTTAGCCTTAAATGATTGAATACTTACGTAGATTTTATAATATTCTATAAACTTAGGTTATATTTTATTATTTGTGGAGAAATTTACGTGACGAGTGAAAAAAAAAGGTATTGAGTTATCTCCTGAATATTCCTTAAAATAGACAGATTTTTATCAATTTTGCTGAGACATATTTTGGTTATATCTGGAGGCGCTTTTATTAATTTTCTTTTGAATAACTTAAAATTTGTGGGTAACTGCCTTAAGACCAAAATTCATATTATATATATATATATATATTGCAAAATCAGCTTTAACAATTTTAACTTGAAGTAAGCAACATTTGTGGAAACTTCAAACACAATTGAATTCATTTGTTCAAGATGTACAACTACTGTTGTAGTTCATTGTGTGCATGTTAAAATGATAACGTTTTGAAACCTAGTTTTAAAATAATAAAGAGTCTATTGTGTTTGATTTAATTTGGTATAACGACTTTGATCAACTTTTACTAAAATATAGACTGTAGGAGCTCAAAATAAGTCTCTTCAAAAGTGCATATTCGGGAGTTATGGGTTAAATTACACCGTGGACGCGCCGTCGTAAAAGTTCGAACGTTTTTAAAATCGGCTCAAGTGATTTCGATCAAATTATGGTGAACAGTTTTCATTTATATATAAAAAAATATATATTGTGCTAAAAAGCAAATAAAAAATAAGGCTCATAAATAATTTGGAAAATACAAACATAATTCCAGCTTCCCCTTAAAAGTAGAGCTTAATGGATGTGTAAGAAAGTTAGTGCACTGTTTATTTTAATTAGCGTCATTTCACGACAGCGTGTACACTGGGCTGCGTGTTTCGAGTTATTACAATATAATATTTTGTTGTAAGGAACGAATTTTCAAAGTAGAGAGAAATTTGAAGGCGAGGAAAGTGTGTCACGAAACAGGAAGCGAGGCGCCGTACTATATAGTATAACGGTAGTGTAGTGCTGAAATTTCCTTCTCACTGTGCCATGCTCTGTGCTCTACTGCCGCTCTCTCTCTCTCTTTCTTGTAATCTTAGTTTGTAAACATAGGTCCAAGACACCCGAGACCATGAAATGTCCAGAATCTTACCCGTTAAAAAAAGTAATTAGGCGTCATTTTTGGGTCATATATATTATACAGAGTGTTCATAAAATGTTGTGTCAAACTTCGGAAGATGATGAGGGAGGGGACATCAAAAATAGATATAATTTAAATATTTTTTTTTCTAAAACGTTTTCTTTTTCGCCATTTTGTAGGTTTTCTATAACGAGATGTAATTCCAAAACTAATAGAGATATTGATACGAATTTCTTGGAATGTTTTATATCAAATTTATAGTTTTCAACAATTCCATTAATAATTCTCTTAACGGTTTCAAAATTTATAAATTACAACAAAAAACAATTGAAATAACCGTCATTTTGAAACCGTGTGTTAAATTGTAAGATTTGCTTAAAAACTACAACTGAATGGTATAAAAGTTCTGAAAATTTTGATATCGATTTCTCTCTTTTCGCTATTTGGTATTCGTTCTGAAGTTATATCTGGAGTCTTCTGGAGTATATATATATTGAAAAACCACAAAATGGTTACTAGACTGAAAAGGAAGCGATTTAGGGTACGTGTTTATCTAAACTTTTTAGTTTCGTTTTATGCCCCCCCCGCCATCGCGTCCCAAAATTTACAAAACATTTTATGATACACTTTTTAAATTATGACATCCTAGATCTGGGGCATGCATAAAAGGACAGTGTTATACATAAAGAAAACCCACGAAATGAATATAATTATATTCCCAGTGTGCTTTTAAAAGGACGAAATAATTTTCTAAGTTATAACTCAAGGAAATTTTTCAAAATTAAATTTCATATAAAATATCATTTAAAATACCTAATACATGTTAGGCAAAATATGGAAAAAGAAATTTAAATTTTATAAATGGTTTATTTTAATGTCCTTTTAAAAGGACATAAGGATCTTGTTGTTTTAATTTGTGCTTTTATCTCTTCACAAGCAAATAATAAAAAAGTGAATGTTAAGTACTTACGAATTATTTTTTATTAACATTTTACAAAAAACCACATAATATATCATCTATATATGTATAAGTTAAAACCCATTGAGTGATCACGAAATCTGATCCAAGAAACCTGGAGCTATGAATTTTTTAAACATGGTTTGGGGTAGGTCTGTAGACGCGTACTAAGAAAGGGTTTTAAAAATGTTCCACCCTAAGGGTGTTTTTTATCCCTCAACCATATCTCTGAATCCAAGAAGCATAGAGCTATGAATTTTGGATTCAGGTAAAGACTACTGCATTAAAAAAAAAAAAAAAAAAAACACATTTCAACTGTAATTATTTGGCCTACAAACACTAAGAAAGGGTAAGTGAACACAATTGTTTAATATAATTTAAGAATATATTCCATATATGAGTACAATTTTTAAAACAAAATAAACGTACTTACGTTGCCTACATTTCTTTTTTTGTGACTCCATTTTTCGTAAGCTTGAAAGAACTAAAAACCAAAAAAAAAAAAATTATTATTATTATAATTCTAAACTCTATAAACATTATCAATCACTTGTTTAAATAGTGTATTTAAACACTGTTGCCAACTTGTGCATTAAAATAATAATTTATATGAAATCCAAATAGTTTAAACAAAGCATAATGTCTAGTAATTAAAGGACATTGGGCAGATCAGTGTTAACACGAAATATAAGTTTCAATCTTTGACCGACTATGATAAAATTTCGTTAACCATCAACTAAGTGCTTATCAAATTAAAAAGAAATAGTTTTACAATGGAAAAACATATAACTATAAATCATATGACGTTCTTTTTATTTGAAAACAAACCAGATCGCCTTATTTTGTCCAGATTAAAAAAAAGAGATATTTACAACTAAAAAAAGAGAACAGGTAATAACATAACCTATTGGAATTTTAGGGCAATTGAGAACTGAAAAAATATAAATGGTGACAAAATGTCTAATGGCGGTGGTTTAAAACAGTTTTTTAGTATCTATAGTTCCATCTTAGTCGTATCTTATAGCCTTCAATAGTTCATTTTGTGCGTCGGCCCTCATAGTTCCTCGGAGCTAGTTAAGTTTTAAACTTTAAAGTCACAAGTACAATCTAAAAATAATAATGTCATCGTTAAGATCGAATAAACAAGGAAACACCAAAAGATTCTCCTTCTATCATGTCAAGGTATCAATTTACTTTAAATATTTTATTCTCGTACTTCAACATACATTGTGAAGTGAATGATGTAGTTCTGTAACATTTCGTCGGCAGCCATTACTCTATGCTGATAACAAAGGCAATGACAATTGTTTCCTTTGCTGTGGGTGCAACTGTGCTGACTTTGCACATGCTGACTTCGCACTTCTAATTGTGTTACCAGGTTGCACAAAGACATACACTTCTTTCTAGATTTTCAATTCAAAGTTGATGCCACATGCTATAATCACTTTTAAATGAATAATAATTTCCAGTAGAAACTGTGATCGGTTAAAATATCACTACTCTCTTCTTTATTCAATATTATCTCTAGAAATGTTGACACCTGAGACTATGAAATGTAAACAGACCCTCTTTGAATAATTTGCCACCGGTTTTGGTTCACTATAGATATGTTTTAATAAACCTTTATATAGTGAGCCAAAATTAGTAGAAACATTACTCAAATTTGGTTTTACTCCAAATGCCTACTCGATTTTAACATTGAACAAGTTCAATAACCAAATAAATAAAGGTAAAATAGCAAATTAGAAAAAAAACAGTAAACGAATTCGCGTACTGTCAAGTCGATGTGCCATCTGCGTGTTGAGAGAAATTATAACTATTGTGGTTTAACTCATGGAAACGTTGAAGCTAGAGACATGAAATGTTCACCGAACCTACACACTGGAGTAATTTATAACCAGTATTGTTTCAGAATTATTGATGTTGTGAAAAACTTTAAATGAGGGACCTTCGTTACTTTTACATGCAATTTAAAAACTCGTTTTGCAAACTTTAGGAAATAACCACAATTTTTCAAAATGGCAGCTAAATTTAAAATCTATTTTTAAAATTACAGTAATTTTCAGCTAGTTTTTTGTTCCACAAATTATATATTTCAATTTTACTCATACATTGGTTTTTAAACGTCCATGTTTAATTAAATTTTTTAAATTTACATAACAATAGAAAATTATTTTAAAACGCCATCAAAAAATACACCAAATTACAAATTTTCGAAAGCACTTTTAACTCCTAAACGAATAAGTTTATAAAAAAATAGGTCTTAATGTTTTTTTTCGAAAAAAAAACATTAAAAATAGGGCTTTCTATGAGAAATTTTATAGTTAGGCCTACCTGTCATATTGGAAAATGGTAGCCTTTTTTTTTAAACGGGTTTTTACATTCTAAGAAAAAGTGACTAAGGATTATGAGCGTATAAAGTTTTAGGAATGAGTTGAGAGAACAAAATAAATAAAAGTTCCAATAGAACTTTGATATTATTTGATATTCAAATTAAGATAATTTTATGTTTCAATATTACTAGTGTTTCTGTGAAGAGGATACCTTGTTTCTTGGATGTTTTAATAAACTTATATTCAATAAATACTTCTTGTAATTCCAATATGGCATGGAGTGACACAATAATTTCCTTACACGAAGAAGTACCTAACAGTAAATAATAACAATCACTGTACACCTGAACAAAATCCCGGATAGACAGAAGTGGTTAAAAATTTAATGGTTTAAGCGTAGCTTGCTTTCTAATTATGTTTGCTATTCATTGAGATCATAGTATATAGGCTACTGTACCTATCAATGTATAGCCTTTTAACTGTAACGAACAAAACTTAAGACGCCAGAATCTTCTTAACAATCTGTTGATATTTCGTACTTTGATTGAGATAGCTGTGGTGGAGCAGAAAAGCCTATGACGTAGACGATAAGTTTTAGGAATAGTGGGTAGTGTGCCGACAGCTGGACTGGACTGATATTGAGTGTCCCGGATTTTAAATTATTAGTATTTACGACAAGCTAGGTTTCGGGTAAATGGCGTTCTTGCGCTTGCGGGAAGCTCAAATAATGTGCCGCACCGGAAAAATGTACGTTTAAATGAGTGTTGTAGGAATACACGTATATCCTCGATCACCCATGTTTCAATTTTTGTTGTTTGTAATTACTTTGATTAATTAAGTGTAAGTCCTCCTATTTAGATTATTATAATTAATTCATTAAGAACTGGTTACATGAGGTGGTATTTGTTTAGCTGAGGAATAAGTAAATTAACAGCTTTTTAGTGAATGGGCAAACACGTTGTCCTGCAGAATGGCTATCATAGGTTAGCATAATTCTAATCACAGTATTAATGAATTCGTTTGATCCCATGCAATCATAACGCTTTGCAAACTGCCACAACTGATGGGCTCTGGTGGCTGGTGACCCAATTCGTAGTAAGCGTAAACCGAATACTTTTCTACATGCAATTTATCAAATTTTTAACGAAATTTTAGGAAACAAAATAGTGTAAGTGTTATGTAAATCTCTAGTATTTCATTTAATATTTTTGTAATTCTGTGATAGTCTAAAAGATTTTATTCATATAAATATAAATAAAAACAAGTGGAAATTCCTTTTTATCATCGAAAAATTTTCTCTGAAATAGTTTTATAAAATAATTAAAACTTAATTTGTCATTTTACTTACTTTTTGAGACTGCGTGTTCATTAAACATAATACTTTCGAGAGAGCACTTCATTCATAGTCGGATGCCCCGTGTAGTAACTCTTTTGAGTCGACGCCATTTCAAAAATAAAAATAAATTAAAAACACCTTGTAGATACAGCCTAGGTGGAAAGATTTCATAAGGATTGGTACACGCGTTGGGCCGTAACTAAGTAACAAACACACCAACATGGAGACGAAATGCCAACAGGAGCTCGTTTTGCTCGGTCAATTATGTTATTACATAACTTGCATTGCCTTTTGAAATTTACTATATAACAAAATGTTGATTAAATCCAGAATTAGGCTTCAACAAGAGAGTTTAAGTTTTTTAACCGAAACCAACAAATCATTCAAGTGCTATCAATAAACATAAAAATTACAAAAATATAAAAACAAATAAACGTTATATACCTATATATTTTTTAATCTCTGATATTTTCCTTAACTATTCCTCTGAAAGAAATTACCTATAAATTGGTCAACTTTTATTAACTTTTTACTAAATTTAATAAGAAAGTTAACAATATGCTAAAACAACTTAGGCATATAGGGGCAGTTATTTTTACAAAGCCGAAGTCTTTTAAGCGGCCTAGCGACAAAATATTGATTTCTTCGACAAATAAAAATAAATATTCGAAATAAGAATAACTACTAATTTATTTGATACTCCACATATAATATTTCTAAACATAACATTTTCCAACTTAATAGTTTTTATCCCATAAATACCCCAATGTCTTATTTTTGTTACTGCTAATTTTTCCGATATGTGGGACAATACAAAGAATATAAATGAATAGGTTGAAATATATAGAATTTATCTTCTTGTCAGTGTAGACAGGTTGCGACTTATAATTAGACATTCAGACACACTTGTGAAATTATAAGGGTCCTTGGGTTTTACCTAGGGGCCCAAATAAACAGAATGAATGACAATGCAATCTATCTTTTAATAGCTATTTGTTTGTTTCATTTCTCACAAAAACTGCTTTTAAAACTTGTACGTATTTTAACTTTGTACCACGTATTTTTTATTTTGTGGATAACTCAAGTTGTATTCGACATGCAAAAAACTATAATACAGTATAAGAATTCGCACTGCAATTTAATTCCAAATCCATTTTTTTTTCCAGATTTGTTGGTTCAAGTTAGAGGGTTCAAGTGATATCTGACACTTTAAATTTGGTCTTGCGCCAATGTATTAATGTTTTCTTCAAATAAACATACATGTTAGTAATCAGATTAACTTCTAATTTTATTTGATACCCTACACATAATATTTCCTAAAACAAACTTTCAACACGATAGTTTGAACTACCCAAGGTATTTTTTTGTCACCTCTATATTTTTCCTTTTAGATGTAGGAAAATGCAAGGAACATAAAGAAAATTATAAATATAAAATATAAATATAACTATAAATAAATATTGAGTTTAACTTGTGAGATAATATTAGATAGAAAAAAAAACTCGAACACAAGATTTCACAAAAATTACGTTTACTTAATCATCGCGTTTCAACAACAAAGTCGCCATCCTCAGTGATACATGAGCTACAATAACTAAACTATAACTGTTATGTATCATTGAGGATGGCGACTTTGTCATTGAAACGCGATGATTAAATAAACGCAATTTTTGTGAGGTCTTGTGTTCGAGTTTTTTATTCCATCTATAAATATAGGATTTATCGCCTTGTTAGTGTAGAATGGTTGCTACTTACAGATAGACGGACAGACACGTTCGTAAAATTATAAAGGACATTGATTATACCTAAGGACCCTAAAAATGAGTACAATTTTAAGACCAAGGTGAATTTACACAGAAATGTATTTTATACTTACAGGACAATAAATTTGTACTAAATAAAAAAATTCACCCTTCAAGACGTTTTTGAGTTTATTGAACCCATAAAATACAGTCAATTAAACAAATACACTTGGGAACTAATATTTCCTAAAGACCACTTTTTTTGCCGCTAATACGTGGATATCACTCAATGTAGAGTAGTGTCGACGTATAATTAGAATTTAACAACGCATCGGTCGCGACGAAATTGAATTTATTATTTCTGTCAAAAGTTTTTAATTTAATACGTAGTTCATGTGCCGTAAGTTTATGTAATTTTAGTTGAAAACCAATGTACGGAAATTTTTCAATATTTAAATAAAACCTCAAATTTATACAACAGAAAAAAAAACTTTTAAAAGTTGACGTTTCAACGACTAAGTCGTCATCCTCAGCTGCAATCAGCACCAATGTCAAGGAAACAAAGGTTAAGACAGTTCAATCAAGAACCTTATGGGGGGGGGGTAATAACAATAAAACCTCCGGTTTGCGATATCATTGGAGCGTGATAGGTTATCTTAAATTGAAATCCCTTTGTGGCTCAAAACGTTACGGTGTTGACTCAGCATAGTGATAAAATATGGTAGTGAATTCTGGTTGTGAAGTCAAGAATTACGGGAAGGTTGACCACACAAAAAGCCGTCTAGCTTAGCGATGTTGATACTCGGGTGAAATAGATACTCGCAATACTCGGCTTCGAATGATTTCAATACTCGTATTATTAGTTCGACATCGAGTATCTGCGCAGAATGATTATGCGCATTATGTGTGTGTGTGTTATATTTCTATCTGTTAGACTGATCCACCAAGTATTTATTTTTTTAAACAATATGTGATTGACACTTGTAATAAGTAATTAAATGTTATCCTGCCTCGACACAAATTCAGTAATTAAACGTAAGTACAATTATTACCAACATTAATAATTTAGTTATTATTTAAAATAAGTTAATTTACTATATTTTTTATAAAGATGGTAACCTATAAATATTTATTTAAATATAAGTAATAACAATTAAATAATAATTTAATTTACTTTTTGTTAATGTGGAAATAAATGAATACTATTGTTATTTTAAATTGAACTTGTTACCGAATCTAAATCATTATAACACAAAATCGTAATGTTTAATTATTGTGTAGTGAAAAATCAGCTTAGAAACTAATGTAACCAAAGTAGAAACACCGAGTATTTTGTTTGGAATTGACACAACACTAACGAATATCGTTGTCCGAGGATACTCGCACATAGAGGATACTCGCAGTACTCGCACATTACCTCCTCGTTGTTCCTAGTTACGAGGATTTTGTCCGAGTATTTTAATACGAAACCGAGGATTTTAATATTCGGATTCTTCCGAGGATTTTGATACTCGGAATCACCGAGTATTTTAATTCGAACTCACACATCACTAGCCTAGCTGGCGTAGGCTCTTTACAAGCTGTTACGCACAGAATTAATTATAACAATTATTACACCAAATTCATGATTGCATCACTATATTACAATTTTTATGTATTAATTATAGTTTAATAAGATATAATAAAAACAAAATATACGCGACTATAGATAATACGAAGCATCTAACAAAGTATTAATGAATTTAGTCGTTTACAAAGTTTAAATATCTCTTAAACATAGATTTGTTTGCAAAAGTTTTACTCAATGTATTGATCTCTAAAGTTTGTTTTAATATAGATTCATACAAGACAAAACAAATTCAAATTATATGTGTTTTTTACAGAATAAATTGCTCATTACAATAATTAATGTATTTACTTAAAAAGGTTATGTCATTTGATGACGAGACTGAAGAATTTCAGTTTTTATAAGGGGGAAAGTTCCGGTAATAATGTTAACTCCTTCTTTAGCACAAAGTATAGGCCCTTCTAAAGACCTTATAGCGTGAGCTAAGATTAAACTATGCTCTGTAGTCAATGCCAGCTGTCTCGGACTGAGTGTGTAGAGGTTGAGGTTGGAACCCAGTCAGGGACGACAACTAAATCCAAGGTGTTACAGTATGGCTTACAAAATACCGTACTTTTATTGCGATATCCCTTCCTTCTTATACCATTCTCAATCTACAAACACGCGAAATTGTTTTCTGTTTTGTTACTTACCCCTATATGTTTAAGTGTTTCAGAAGAAAAAGGACATAATTTTGGAGGTGATAGGAACAACCAATAGAAGCTACAAGTTCATCTCAACTTTGCTGAGACATGCTTCGTTTTCTGTCTATCTGTCTGTATGTACTTTTACAAAACCCACTATAAATCAAGACCCATTTTTTTCCCTTCAAATTTTGTATACAGGCGAATTCCATTATGTTTTATATACTATATAAAACACTATTGCAATAAGTTTATACTTTCAAGATGGCTGCTATTTCAAATTTTCAATGTTACATTGTTGATACTGTATTAATAACCTTGCAATATACTAAATAATTTTTTTTTTTTAAATGAATAAATATCAATATCGCTGCTGTGAGATTAGAGATAAATTATTCTAAAATTGTGTAACCTTGAACATTTCTGTACATTTTCTTAGAACTAACAGTTCCCGTAGAGTTTAACATTAAAGATTTGAGACAGTTGCTCTTTTGAAATGGCTAAACTAGGTTTAATAATGTTTTATGCAATAATAAAGCATGATAATGTATACTTGAATGCAAAATTTGATGTTTATATTTCAAATGAATCTTGAGTTAGAATGGATTTTGTTAAAGATACATACAGACATACAAGGAAGCATTTATGAGCAAAGTTTACATGAAAACTTTTACTTCATTCTATTAACTCCCAAATCATTTCCTTTTCGTAAGGAAACATTCGGCATATAAAACTTGTTTATATAAAATGAAAATTTAAACTACTTTAAATTTGGATTTATTAAAAGTAAAGTTTACAGAAATAAGTTAAATATAAATCTTTTTCATTTATATTTATTTTATACTCGTATGTAAGCTAATACGATTTTATACTAATCAAGCTCAAAATTTAAAGAAGGAGCTGCCAAGAGACCAAAACTAAAAATTTCGATTTTTTCAAAATCGGCCGAAACAGTTTTGATAAATTATAGACCCAAGGACTCAATCAAAACATATTTATCGTTATCTCCCCAAAAATGACAGTTTGATTGGTCAATAATATCCACACACAAAATACAATTCGATTGGTCGATATCTCACCAAAAATGAAAGTTCCATTGGGTAATATCGCTTCAAAAATTACAGGTCGATTGGTTGATATCTTCCCAAGTATAGCAGTTCGTTTTGTCGAAATTTCACCACAAATAACAGTTCGATTGATCGATATCTTGCCCAATATGATAGTTTGTTTGGGCTAAATCTCAACCAAAATGACACATCGATTGGTCGTTATCTCTCCATAGATGATAGTTCGATTGGTTGATAACTCACCAAAAATTACAGTTCGATTGGTTGATAACTCAGCAAAAATTACAGTTCGATTGGTTGATATCTTACCAAAAGTAACAATTAAATTGGTCATCATATCCCTAAAAATGACAGTTCTCCCGAAAATTTACAGTTAGAGAGTTATAGTTTAAAAAGTGGACATGAACTATTGGTCCCGTCGTACAGTTCAAATATTACAAAAGCGATTACGATCTATGAACAAACTCAACCAGATTATTAATCTAATACTTTAGTAATAATTGAGAAATTATGTGTTTAAATTATGGATTTTTATTTATTAAAAGTTTACGAATCACCAGTTTAAAAAAATTATCGTTTATTTCGATTTAATGGAATGTAGGTAAATTTCTAACTCTATTTGTTTAAAGAAAAACATTTAACCATACTTGGAATATCATTACTTTTAAATTTAATTAGTTCCAATAAGTTCGAATAAAGTATGGCTAGAAAATCTGCTTTACAGTACATTGAGAACATATTTACGTAGCTTTTAGTTTGACGGGAGAATTGTGTTATCTGGTAAATTTCAATTTACTCCTGCTGGACCTTCAACAACTTGGTCAAAATCTAATAATTCCTTAGGAGTTACCATCCAACACAAGGGTACAAATTTCAATGGAACTACTCGTTCTTGAGCTAATGTATGAACACAAAATTGCCCGGATTGGATGGCCGGACGATAGGACGTTATTTCTGTTAAAACGGCATGCATTAATTTATCAACTGACTTTCTTAGGCCAACGAACTTGACAAAGTTATTGTAAAGACGTACATTTTGGCCAAATTAAAAAAAAAAAAATGTGACACAAATTTTGTAATCCCTGCACTTGTTCTTGAGAAAACTGGAATATTCTCTGCAAAAGCTAAATTTAACCTCTGTTGAATTTCGATGAATTCATATTTAAATAAGTCTCAACTTATTTTGCTCGTGCCATAACCTAGTAATAGATCAAAAATGTTTTGATTAAACAACGGGCAATTATTAAGGGTTAAGTTTTATGAATAAGTATGGGTTTTAAAATGTCTTGAATTGGAAACAAGTGTTTTTTAGGAAAGTTTTCACCTCTTGTCTGTCATCTAAAGCCCAAACTAGCGAACAGATTTTGATAAAATTTGGTATGTGTGGAGATTTTCAATAAATATTTTTTAAATTTTAAGATAATTCAAAATTTATAAAATACTTTCCATAAAACCGAAACACAAAATATCGATTTTGATTACGTTTTTGAGCCAAAAGATTTATACAAAACAAAAAGAAAAATTGCCAGTTTGTAAGTTATTTAATTCAATAAAATTAAAATAATAAAATAAAATAAATTAAAAACTAAAATGAAGTTATTCCTACTAAAAGGGAAAGTAAATCATGGAGAAGATTGAATATCTCAAAATTGGGTGAAAGAATTACAATGACATTTTTGTAACATGTAACAAAATATTCCAAGGTTAATTTCATCATTTAAGTCTGCATGCAACTGCTTAAAAATGTAAAAGAAGTTTGATTTATAAGGCTGCAATGAAATGACAAATTTTCTATGTCTTCCGCCAAGCGGTCAGTGGTTTGAGCGCCGCATTTTCAGTTAACAAGGGTCAGAAGGGTTTGGCAGGTAAGGGGGTGTCCGCTAGGTGGCACATTTTCCCTGCTAAAAGAGATTTCTAAGATGATAAGTTATGTTAGGTTGGGTTTGGTTAGATTCGAAATTGACATGTTTTATTTAGTCACTTTTAGTTTCTAAAATTTACTTTGCTAGTTTAAAACAGATATTGTTTTTACTGAAACGATTTATTTTAACACGTTTTATCATGTAATAATAATACCATAAGTCTAAGAATGTTGGCCTATGCACCAGCACCATTAACAAACGTAGTAAACTTTTAGGCAGAGTGTCAGTTAGCAACATATATTGGAGTACAGCGAGTGAAATAATGTAGTAGAAAAATATGCAGCTCAGCTGATAGATAACCTCTAGACCTGTCAAACCTTTCTGACCCTTGTAAATTGTAAATGCAGTGCTCATAACACTGGCCACTTAGCGGACACAACCTATCAAACTGATGGAGAAGACCAGTGGTTCTAAAATCTAAGGTACCATGGCACTCATAATCTTCTTACTAATAGTGTGACTCTTGGCACTCAATCTTTTTACTAAAAACGTGACTTTAGGACTATCTAGCCTTGTAATATTTTTGCACCCAAATAAAGTTTATTTGTTTTGCTATGTACTCATTTTGAGATGTAGGCACCATAATCCTAAAATATAAGTGAATAAGTAAACTTTTAATAATTTTAAAGTGTCATTGTTTATGTCATAAAAACATACATAGTAAAATTATATTCATGTACCGGTATAGCATATACACATTTTTAATACAAATTTTAACTTGTGTATACTTATGTAAGCAAAGTTTGGTAATTGTTTACAATTACTTTGTCACCTCTAACTTCTTTAGTATTTAGATATGTTATCAACAATGGACTACAAACGACAGATAAACATGTTTGAAGGCCAGGAACAACTAGAAAACACTAGTTACACAGGGTCAAAGTCTTATCACTGCTGTGATATGAAGGTCCTTTGCAGTCAGTTCTAATGGCGCCGTGTTCCGGTTTCAATCCATTTACCTACGAAAGGTTTGGCCAGGTGGTTATATACATATATATATAGCTACCTGGCCAAACCTGTCATGTTTTTTCGTGCCAGTACCTACATGTGGTTCTGAAACTTTGTTAGCAATTATAAAGAAGTACATCTAACCTAGCACCACAATAGTGAGTGATTGTTGGAGAGCTTATAATTGCTTGCAGTGTGAAGATTACAGACACCTGACTGTGAACCACTTGGTTAACTTCGTTGACCTCGATACTAGGGCTCACACCCAGACCATTGAACGTACATGGCGTGAAGTGCGAAGTACTGTGCCGCGGTACGGGAACAGGAAACATCATCTAGTTGGGAACCTAGCAGAATGTATCTTTAGAAGAATTTATCCAGATTATAGTAGCCGTATTCACGCTATTTTTAAAGCCATAGGTCATTTGTACAATGGCGAAGACAATAGCCAATGGGCACCTTGTGAACCATCTCCGGACTCCAACACCAGTAGCTCATCTGAAGACGACTTCTAAAGTAAGTATTCATGGGCATACCCAGCGAGGGGCAGGGGGGGCAGCTGCCCCCCTGGAAGCAAAAAATTAATCTTTATTATACATTTTGTTGCTGGAATTTAATACAATTCTTGAAATAACTATTTTAATAATCAATTGTACTGTATATTGAATGACCATGGCTTGCCCCCCCCCCTAGTTTTAATCCTGGGTACGCCCTTGTAAGTATCCCACTTTTTTTTACTTTTCCGGGCCATAATAAATGTTATTCTTTTATTTACAAACATAAATATGTCAAATGTCTTCATACTAAAAAAGTTAGAGGTGACAAAGTAATTGTAAACAATTACCCAAAGTTTTTGTGATTGTCTGTTGTCTCGACCAAGTGTAGTGCAAAATCTTACATTATAATTTTATATTCAAGAAGCCGATAGCTAATATTTTCAGTTATATCAGTAAAACTCCAGCTGAATGTGTTATTAGACAATTTGTGATATAGAAATATTTTCTTATAGTGAAAAATCCCTGAAGTTTCCTACTATAATTAGATGAAATATTTCAACATGATAATTTTGTTTGCTTGGAACATTATATCTACAGCTAAATCCTGGCAGTTTATTAAAATTGTTGTAGTAATGCAGGTCCAAAACATAATGAAAACACAAAAAAAGAAGGAAATTCTGATCCCAAGCTACAAAATTGTGGAATTTATAAAAATAATGCTATGATAGATGATGCTATGCCATAAATACTATGATGTCAGTGCATCTTTAATAAAACAATGGTCAAACCTAATTGGGCGTGGCACCCCTGACGAGTTATGGAGGCACCCATAGGGGTTGCTGTGCACAGTTGGGAACCACTGTAGTGTACCATTGCATTTGATAGGCAGTGTACAACTTATTTCAATTCACAACTTTTTCCTTGGACCTTAGCCACTAGAGGTAATTTTTTGTTACATAAGAAGGCAATTCAGATTAAAGAGTGGTCACTTCAGAAGGCTATGATACTGAAGATGGAAACAGATTACACCTGGAATAATTGAAAGAACAAAACATCTTACTAAGATTAATCATTTTAATCATTCTAACCTTTCACTGATGATCTGCTGCACAGGAGGACTACTACTTAACTAAACAGTAGTCTTTTACTGCTTCATATTAAAAAAATTAAAAAATCATAGGTTAGGGAAAAACTGGCTTAAACTTTTAGTAGAAGGAATGGACAAATACTTATGTGTATGAAGCTGAGAAAGCTGTCACATTGGATGGTTTATCTATGAAGGTAGGAAACTATTCCAAAAAGTAGGCAGGGTATTCCATTCTTCATGGTAGAGTATTTAGTGTTTATCTGTTTCTTTATAGATAAAAGGATTTTTGAGGGATAGATGGCAGCAATAAAGCTGTTTAAGGGGTGGACAAAATAACAGTGAGGAAAAATGTACATGCAACTTTACCTTTATCTGCAATTCAAGAAGTGAAAGATTGATAAAATATATATTTTTTATTTTATAAATATTATAATATGAAAATGTATCGACTTCTTAATTTGCCTATTTATGATAAACTATTTATAGCCACAATATGCAAGTAATTAACGGAATAAAACTACGGTACATAAAAATATTTTTGTGTTTTAGACTAATGTGTTTAGTTATTGTTCCTGGTTAAAGAAATTATCAATTATCATTGATAAACAGGTAAGAAATTCCAGTTTAAAGGTTTTTGGATAATAATGTATTGCACCATATTAATGATATAGTTAATGGCACCAATTCTGTGTATAGAAATTAATATTTGATGTTTTGAGAGTCATTTTAGAGACAATTAATTCTAAAATCAACTCCTGTTATCAAAGGATAAACCTAGAATAGAAAGGGTATAATAAAATAGTAGCCCATGTTGGAAACTAAAACTAAAACTAGCAATCAAAGATAGGAATTAGGGCTAAAGTTAAGCATGAGTAGTCCACTACAAAGGTATCTCCAATCATAGGTTTTGTCTTCATTATCCCAAAATACCCTCCTCCATACCAAACCTCTGGATTCACCAGTATGTTATTGAGAAACTAAATATAAAATTTCATTTATCAATCCATAACCACAAAAGAATAAAATGGTACAGAATTTGAAATTTACAAAATTACATTTTATAAATTCACCTTTGACTTTTTGCCTTAAGATTCAAATCAGTGTCATGAATGTTTAAAATTTCCAATGTGCAATGGATAATGCTCGTATATCATAAATAAATGCATTTGTGTCCAAGGTAATGCTATACCTAGTGCCCAAGTTAATCCTATACACTGTGCCCAAGTTATCAACCAACAGATGAATATTGAAAAATAATTAATTGCTTGAGATTCAAATAATTTGGATCTCGGGAGAAGTGAAATTATTATAACTTGGGTTAAAAATAATTTAGGTAGGATCATATTTTAAAGAATAAATTTAGGTAGCACTAAAAATTACAATTAGTAAACAATGGACAAACATTGTAATAATTCTGTGACAGTATATGCTTTCATATAATTATATGCTGACATTAATTATCAGCATTCAGAAAAATAAATTCTACGTAAAACAAAAAGTGTTCCCCGCTTCTCTCCAAAAATGTTCTCTGTTCCCCTTAATCCACGTGTTAAGAACCCAAACCAAGGAGTAAACTGAGTACTGGGAAAGAAAAAGTTGAAGTTTTACTCAGGGTACACTTTCATGGCTTCGTAGTCAGGAATATAGATGGGGAGCTACAAATATTCCCTGTAGGGTTCCAACTAAGGAGGACTGGCGTATTGAAAACCAGATCGTCAGTATTGACAAAATTAGGCCATCATTTATTAAAACCCATTTAAATCGATGAAATCCAGGTGGGATTTTTCTGGCCTTCCTACAGAATGGGGTAGAGTACATACCCTATTATGTGTCGGTTGTTCTGGGTTAGTCTAGCCACAAAGAATAACATGTACTTAAAGTAGGTACTTAAGCAGCTCAAGTAGTTTTTATTCCTAACCAAGGTTGCATATCATATGCTGAGGACAAGGTTTATACAGGGCCGTGGAGAGAACCCAAGGGCCCCAGGGACAAATTTTCGCGGGCCCCCGTCAAATAATAAATTCACTCCTGAAACCCCACCTCATCATTTATAATAATGCAACAAACATATTTTGTAAAGATATTTTATATAATATATTGTGTAATTGATGACATGTGATATTGTTGTTATTCATTAAAAAAGTTTGTAATACTGTATTTTACACAAAATAAAACAGTATAAGTTTAAAAACTTTTGATTTGTGCTCCTAAGAAATAATAATAATTAATTGTTTTCACAAAATTCTATTAATAATCGTAGAAACTAATCAATGTACAACTTGGGTCTTTGACTTTTCAGCTAAAAATAACACATTTGAATTATATATCGACCTTGCCTCAATAGATAAGTACCGGTACTAAATAGTTAAGAAAATGTATTATTAAATAAAGTTAAAGACAAATTTAAGACTAAACATGAATTTTATACAACTAATTATAAATAGAAAGGAAACTAAACATCTAATAATTCGAATTTTCTGATTTTTAGACTAATAATCCATTTGATTTTATTCTTAAAGTAAATTTACTAGGTAAAAAATAAAACTTGGTCAGCCCGCCCGGGCCCCCTCCAGGTCCCGGGCCCCAGGGCTACAGCCCTGGCTGCCCCCCTCTCGTCGGGCCTGGGTTTATAGGCTGATCAATTTGACCTATTTCATTCTGAAGGCACTGGAGAAACACATATGATCCCAGTGCACACTTGCTTTTATTCAGGCAGAAGATCTTTCTATACAGTCTACAAAAACCATTGGAAGAGACTCTTGCTAACAGGGAATTTGTTCTCAGTGACTTTCTTGACATTGAGGGAGGTTTTGATAATGCTTTCCAAGATTCAATGGTTCATGCCCTATAACCTGTTGGGGAGTATGGGTTATGATCCCAAAAGAGTGCCCACGGTAAATGCAGTAAGTTCCCAAATGAGTACAAATGGAATTTACTGTTTTTGACATTAATCTAAACCTATTTTATTTTGTCAATGCCCTGACATCTAGCAGCAGTATCTTGAACTAAATAGACTTAAATATTTATTTATCACAACACATCTAGTGGTAACAGTAACAGTACCATTTGGCATTTTTACAATGTTTGGCAAACTATATAACTAGTTAGGTTTGACAAGAGTATTTTACATTGGTGATAATTTGTGGTTGTTTAGATGTATTAATTGTATATTTTTATAAAAATAATTGACTATGTAGACTCTTTACTTCGGAGTAAACCTTTTACTCCCTATGTATATATCCTTGATTCCAAGAACAATCACACATTAAAACAATTTAAAAAATAAATAAAAATAAAAAATGTTTGTTTTTAAAATATGTATTTACAAATAATATTTCAAGTGAAAAATATACGACCTAGACTGGGAATCGAACCCAGGACCTTTGGCTAAAGGTCCTGGGTTCGATTCCCAGTCTAGGTCGTATATTTTTCACTTGAAATATTATTTGTAAATTCAATATTTGCTAATAAAAAACGTATAAGCGAAAAATCAAATAATTAAAATTACTTAAAATATGTGTTTTTTTTTAGTTACACATTAAAAAAAATTCTTACTCCTTTGTGGTCTGTTTTTGGTCAAATGCGTACTTGTAGCATCCATCAAAGCACGTCATATTGCGTGCACACTCGCTAACACATTAACACACAACCGTGTGTGAGTGGGTGGGGCATATGTTAACTGGGAGGATAGCTGTAGGTAAGAGGAGCTGGAAGTTGAGGTTACCAGGGGATTTAATTTTAAGGGGGGGGTTCTATCTCCTCTTTGTGGTGTCCGATGGCTGACACAATTTTGGATCTTCTCCCATTAAAGTGATACTATACCCAGGGATATGCAGACGATGTGGTGGTGCTTATCTGAAGATGGCATGAAAATACAGTGGTGGATTTTATGAAAAGAGTTCTATTACAAGATGAGGACTGGTGTCATAAAGGAACACTTAAGGGTAAACCCAAGTAAGATGTTATTCACAAGAAAGACGATCACTCCA
Organism: Aphrophora alni; assembly: GCA_963513935.1. Classification (NCBI taxonomy): domain Eukaryota; kingdom Metazoa; phylum Arthropoda; class Insecta; order Hemiptera; family Aphrophoridae; genus Aphrophora; species Aphrophora alni. Next base: position 114,506,731 of record OY740768.1, on the reverse strand, counting down.
AAGCTGAGTGATATTAACTTTCTAGAGAGATACTTCGAAAATGAATGAGATTAAATACCTAGGGTTTATACTTGACACCAAGTTAATATGGAATTCACACTTGAGGTGCACTATAGAAAAGCCAATAAATTGTTAATGACAGTAAGAACAGTCATGAGAAAAACTTGGGGACTAAGACCATCTATAATAAAGCTGCACTGGAAGACCTATGATGAGTAATGAAGCCGTAGTTTGGTGGGTTGCAGAGGGGAGCTAAAACTACTCTGACCAAGGCTCAGAAGGTGGCCTGTCTGTATTACTGGAGTAATTTCCACTATACCAACTTCCAGATATTGATTTAATTATCATGGCGGAGAGTAGAAAGGCAGCCTATAGGCTAAAGTGCAGCAGATTGTGAAAACTTCACTCCTGGAGCATGCCATAATTATGGGAATAATCGACTATCCAATCCTGCAGATGGGTACCAATAAGATAAGTAATAGATATGGTTTTTTGAAACCTTTTGAAGTCAAACTGACAAATGGGAAGGAGAATCATGTTTAGGTAACTCAGAGGTTCCAAAACTAAGAAAGGCACTGGTAATGGAGTAAATGGGCTGAGACCAGAACTGATACATTTGTTTCCTTTGGGACAGTATGTCACATTTTTCAGGCAGAGATATGGCCATAAATAACTGTGTTCAGGAGAACTTCAGCGCTCTGTCTCTGGAAAACCGGGTAAATTTGCATTGGGTACGGGGGCATTGAAAACGAGGAGACAAAACATGTTATATTTATTGACATAGTCTAAACAGGGTTTTGTGTCCAGGTTTCATAGAATCTGAGTCGGTAGTAGGATACCTGCATGTTTGGTCAAGATGGCGATAAATTGGTGGGTTCAGAGAAGTCCTTGTATGTAGAGCTGTAGGAAGCAACTCTGACAAACCACGGGACTTATTATGGGACACTGTGGTCTGAAAGTGCACTTGCACAGGATTGGAACATACCACAGCAAAATTCTGTGTAGATTGTGTGGGATGGGTGAAAAGACTGCAGACCACATAATCTTTGATTGTGAAGTTCTTGCAAATAAGAGGTATAGGGTTTTGGGGATCCAAACTCCTGGTGAATTCTAATTGGACAAGCTAGTCCACTGACTATTAAAATTCGTAAAGAGGACTAATCTAGTGGGCTAGAAATAAGAGGCTTAGTTGTACAATAGGCCAGTGGTTGCTGTGCCTGGTTTAACCCCTTAACCTCTCTGTTAAATCTAATCTAATATAATCTCAAAAAATGTTGGTTTAGGAATTATAAGTTGAGAGGAAAAAATATATGTAAATATTATAACATGAAAGAATTAGAAGGTTGTTGAAGACCTTATGTGAAGTCCATCAAAGTTTTGGTGAAGGTTTATGACAGAAACCAATATAATATAGATTACCACAATAAACGCAATGACAGTATAGAAAAGGAATGATTACCTAACCATGAAAACTGGTGTAAGTATCTGTTATAAAACTGTTAGAATAATCTATGCAGAAAATCTTAAGATTTCTATAGAATATCAAGAACATCAAAAGAACTTTTCTTTCTTCTTTTCATTACAAAAGTAATCATTCTGCTATTGAAGGATTATTTCCACCACAATTCGCTTTCATATTTTTTTTGTCAGCAGTTGTAGATCTCCAAATCACAACCTCTGATTTTCAAAAGTCTTCCAACACATTCACCTCACAATTCCCACTATCTTATTGTCCCTAGGATTGGCAATAAATAAATAAATAAATATATATAGCCTATTTATTATTTAATATATCTACTTGTCAATATGTTTTTAATATTAAGACAACCATCTGATTTTTAATATTATTGTAATTATTATCAGAAACTTCAGACCAGAGCTTCTAAACAAACCAGAGCGTGCCAATAAGAGTAGAAGTCTAATACTTCATTATCCAGTTTTGAATATTTAATATATTTAAATCCTTTTCATATCGTCCATATAGTGGAAATGTAGCCATCCCCATAGTCTCTTCCTGGCTATTTCCTATACAGTGTATTCTTTGATATATGTTTTCTTTATCATCCTCAATTTTTCATAGTCTTTAAGCACAAGCAATGTTTCTAGTTTTCATTTTAGCAATATGTCTGACTCTCCAAATTTACAGTATATTGATTACTCATTGGATCTATAATTTATTTGATTCCTTTTTAGTAAATATCTTTATCTCTGTAGATTAAATAAGATTAGAATTATTTTAGGAGTTTTTGTATTCCAAAAATAATTTAACTCTTTTCACAGCTTTTAGTCTTTATACAATTTTTACTCTCATATTTTACAATAAGAATATTCTGCTTCTAATTTGTTTTAATTTCTCATGTAACACTCTCTTCTAACTACACCCTGTATGAAAATTATGTGTTGATTTATAAGTATATCAGAGTTCATTTTAAAATAAATATGGATCTATGGATCTAGGGATTTCGTAATATTCAACCCTGACATGCCTCAAAGAGTCAAAGACTTATCCATTTCAAAATAATCTCTATTCATTTTATTCATTTCATAATTCAGCCTTCTTGAGCCTTATATTTATCAAAGAATTTCGGAATAAAGTTAACAACTACCATTAAAATAAGACATAATAAAAAAATTAAAAAATACGTTTGTAATTGGAATCACAAATATATTCTAATTGGACTCTAATCTGAATATATTTTGTGTGAATGTATATTAAAAACTGAAATTGTAATAAATACAGTGAATTTTAACACTTTTGAGTTATTATGAAAACCAAAATTTCATTTAAATTCTTCACAGACACAAACAACAAAATCTCACAGTAACCTACTGTTAAATAAAAATTACCAGCTCTAGGCCTATTGTCAAGTAATCAGCTGGTAATTGCAGTATATGTACAAAACTGAATGAATATAGGCATTCTTATATCTCACAAATACATAGTAGGCCTATAGAGAAAGTTTATGATAGGTCAAAAAAATGGATATGAAGTTTTTCACAGGTATGTCCAATTTGAGGTCTCATGAGTTAGAAAAAAGTTGTTTTTGAAATATGACAGTCTGTCATCTCTCGAATATGAAGTAGTGCTCTATATCAAAACAGGTGGACAGATATAAATCAAATTAGGTATGTTTATATGTTTTAATCATATCTCAGACCTTTTATAAAAAAAAAAAAAATATTATAATTCAAAATTTGGGGTAGCAGACAAGAAACAACCATAGAATTATCATTTTCTCAAAATTGGCTCTAATGATTTTGATCCAATTTTGCTCAAGGAGCAAAATACCATTTCCATTCACAAATATATTTAACGATTAGTTGGTTAATATTAACTAATATTAAACCTATTTTTCATCATACTATTTTAAAAACAGCTGTTTTCAATACTGCATTGAGATGCTAAAGTTTTGTTCTTTTTAGTTCTTGGATCTAAAAACATCAGCTGAGTTTGAGGTCATCAGCTGATACTTGAGCTTGTATGGAAAAGTTTCAATTTTGGTCCTAGTGGTGAAATATACTGTTATTATTTATTGGTTTTAAATGTTTTGTAGTTCTAAGGCAAAGTGTATGAGTTTTTCTTTTCTTTTTTTAGTGGAATACTTTTTACAGTTTCATAAAGTAACTGTGTTGTAAAATTAATTTTACTTTACTTGATCCATGACTTTAATTGAATTATTGTTAAAATTTTACATTAGAAACAAAAACTTTAATTGTTATATTTCTAAGTAAATAGTATTGTTTATTGTAATAGAATAATAAAAATAAAATTTTAATAGTTGAATGTAAGATGATACTATTTTTTTATTTATTTATTATTTTTTTTAATACATTTTTTTAGTCATTAATTCAAATATTTTAAATTATAATTATAGGTAGCAGCACAGACATTAAAATAGCTATACAGAGGATTTTTTCTTTTTTTTTTTAAATTTCGTAGGAGGTGGAAAATCTTCAAAAGACAAAGGGAGATATCCGATCTTCCCAATAGTGTGAGGTTCTTACTCACTAAAAACCACCTTCCTTCCTGTTAATATCCCTATCGCGTAGGACAAGGATTCAGGAATGGTTTTCCATGTGCCAAGCTTGTGGCTCTTTCCATGGACGTGTCGAGAAGATGGTGAAAGAAAGCAGAACATTATGTAACCTTGCAAAGAACGAGGCAAATCCCTAGCTGGGACAGAGTCCAGGTAGGGAAAACCTCGTGCCAGATCATGCAGGATCCCTGTTTGGAGTGTGGTATGGGTGAAGGATGGGATTACATTACAAATACCTTGTTAGTTCTTTTTAATATAAGATTGCCCTACATGCTTAATCTTCTTCTGTTGCCTACTTGAAACTGGAATAACCATGCAAAAGAGACATGCTGCATGCAACCATGTGCTGGTAGCGGTGTGTGCAACTAATTTGCAAGCAATATCTTCTCCTGGGCAACCGAATGTCTTGTCTTAAGCAACTACTTTCCCCTACCTCTATCTGAAACAGATTTGATGACATGTCAGTTAGGAAAAGGTCACAGTGGTAATGATGTGGTGGACATTAGCGATGTTGATACTCGGGTGAAATGGATACTTGCAAATACTCGGCTTCGAATGATTTCAATACTCGTATTATTATTTCGAAATCGAGTATATGCGCAGAATGATTATGCGCATCGGACTCAAACTCAGCTTTAGCAATCAGATCGTTTTAGATAAACCTACACTTTTGCGTTTAATATAACCGTATGTTTTTGAAACTATACTAGAATAACCAAGTTCAAAGATTTATTATGATACAACCTTTCAATAATCTGTCTGTTTCTGTTTACAGACTACAACAGCGCCCTCTTCTCTTTGTGTTGACAAACACAGGGGAATTAGAAGACGAATTACAAATATTTTTATATTCATTGTAGTGTTATTCTGTACTTAGGCGCGCACCTGCAGACCCAACACGATTTTGTTCTTTGTGTATGGTGTCCATTCCTAATAATTAATCTGTTTTTTCACGTTTTCTCTCTCTAGTGTTTATATATGTGAGTCCTTATTATTGTGAGTGATTATAAGTGATTGTGTTTTTCCTATGTTTATATATTTTTATAATACTCGTCTATTGTTATAATTTATAATGTCGTCTGGTAAAAAGTCTGTGGTTTGGATTTTTTTAAAACAAATCAGCTAAAATAAAAGATGGTAACCTATTAATATTTATTTAAATATAAATAATAACAATTAAATAATAATTTAATTTACTTTTTGTTAATGTGGAAATAAATGAATATTATTGTTATTTTAAATTGAACTTGTTACCGAATCTAAATCATTATAACTCAAAATCGTAATGTTTAATTAATGTGTAGTGAAAAATCAGCTTAGAAACTAATATAACCAAAGTAGAAACACCGAGCATTTTGTTTGGAATTGACACAACACTAACGAATATCGTTGTCCGAGGATACTCGCACATAGAGGATACTCGCACACCGAGTATACTCGCACATTACCTCCTCCTTGTTCCTAGTTACGAGGATTTTGTCCGAGTATTTTAATACAAAACCAAGGATTTATTACTCGGACTCTTCCGAGGATTTGGATACTCGGATGCACCGAGTATTTTAATTGTAACTCACACATCACTAGTGGACATTATAGGGCCAGCAGGTGGTCTGTCATGGGTTAGGGACAGCAGTTGTGTTTATTAGATGTTGTTTGTATCTACCAAGTGAGGAAATCAGTGTAGATGTGGGGTGTGAGTATGCCCCCTTGTAAAGTTTAAAAAAAGTTTACTGCTAAATATTGGATGTGTTGTTTGATAAAAGGCACATTCAAGTCTTTGTGTATTATTCTAAGTTTGGTGCATATTGGTGCTTTACTCACTATTCTCAAAACTTTGTTTTGAAATAGTTGTAGTTTTCGGATGTGGATGTCCCCAGACGGGAGCTGCATAATGTAAGTATACTCATGAGTAGTGACTTATATAACATGTTGGCCGTTCTCATTGAGAGAGAACTTGTTTTGTTGAGCATTATTAAAATCAGATTGGTAAACTAAAATGAAATATTTAGTTTTTTACAAGTAATTGCTTCTTCTATTTACGGTAGGAGAACAATAAGAAAAGCTTATTTATAAAATATTTGTGAGAACACCTTTTAACCCAAGCACAATACTTACTGTCAAATGAACCAGATAACGTCAGAAATCAGTAAGTAAACTTCATGTATCGCTTTTTATTTACCACTAGTACCAAAAATCTTTATGATACCAGCTCAAGTTTAAGGGCTAAGGCCGGAAAATAAGGGAGGATTGAAAAACTTCTTTTTTTGGTCCTAGTGATGAACTATATTTTTCGTTACACTGCAAGCAATATAAGAAAACAATTTCACAACAAAAATGTTATAACCTATTTATCTTCAGTAGTTTGCATAAGTTACATAAGTTTGCAGCTATTACAGCTGTTTAGTTTGTGTTAGTGGTATACTAACTACAATGATTGTCAGTTCGAATATTTTTGATTTCTTAGACTTTTTAAAAATATATCTTTACTTTCCATTGTAATTTCCGACAATTTCTGGACTCAAATAATATTAAAAAAATAAAACTAACTAAAATCGATGGTAACAGCTGTTTTATCGGTTATTTACAATTTATTAATTGAGAGAAATGGTAGTTTTACAGATTCTTTACAATCATTAATAATTAATTTCTACTAGGACTAAAAAGAACATTTTTAGCATTTCAATGCATGTATTTCCACAGCTGTTTTTGAAGCAGTATGACAAAAAAACTTGTTTATCTTTCTGCAGTTCAGACTAATGAAAGGTTTCACCGATTTAAGCCCAGTTGATTATGTCGTTTTTTTTTCTTTCTCAAATTTTACACTTTTTCTTTAATTTGTGTACATCGAGAAATGCTTCGTCTCTAAATAATTATTGTCTCTGTTATCTTTGTGTTGTGTTGTGTTACTTGCGAGTTGAGCGTCGCGGGGTTATAACTGTGTGCATGTGTGCATGTTTGCAAGTTCATAGTGTTTATAAAGGGCACCGGTACATGGCTCAGTGACTGGGTTTAATCGTTTAATCAGTTTAGTTAGCGTAGTTTGTAGGGTCAAGTGGTCAAAAGTAAAAATTTGAAGGTAAACGTAATACAAATTTTGATCTGAATAAAGTTAAATATAAATTAGGTGCTGTAACAACGATACCGTAATGAAAATTAAACATAGAGTACAAGTCATCAAGCCATCAAAAATATTACAGAATTTAGAGTTTGATCCAACACATTTTCTTAGATGTCATTCAAAGAAAAGTGATTGTGCAGACGTTCAAACCCAGGTTAGTGTAATTTTATTCATAATTATAAGCCTGGTTCATTATTATAAGTTCTGGTTAACAGAATATAAGATAAAGAAAAAAACAAAAAATTGATTTATGTTGATTCTGACACCACTGCCAGGTGCCAGAACATTTCATTATAGTTAAGCTGGTAATTATACATTGTACCCCACAGGGCGATTTATGTGAAATAAAGTTACCCCCAAGTTAAGAAAAATGTGAAAATACTACCTACCTTATTTTGAAACAATTAGATCACATGGTAATTATGCAAGTAAATATGTAGTGTTCCTGTCATTGCTATTTACTAGCTCAATGTAGCAATTTGTGTTCTTCCTACTTCCTTTTACAAGCATTTTGAATGACTGAAATCCATTATTTCTGCCAACAACAAGCTATTCAAAATGTGGGCCTTTTGAGGTTAGTTTCGCTCTTTACGTTATTGTGTATGACAACTCATGAATCTATTTAATGTCTCATCCCTCAATGTTTATATTCATCCACGAAATAGGTCTGTTTAAAGAACTGTTATGGTAATTGTTTACTTAAACTGATCACTTGTTTCATTAGGTCTGGTTTCACTAGGTGACTGTATATATCTCGCATGCATAATACAGTCTAATATTTTTACACATGATTGAAAATTAAATGTGCCTTATACATTCTGTAGCAACTTAGTATTGAAATTTAATGAAATAGTGTTGTACATACCTCGTTTTAAAACAATTGGATTATCCTTTAGCTGGGAGGACCCTTTTGAAGTATCAAAAACCATTATTTTTATCTTAAATAAGTAATTCAAAAGTATGAAATCTTAGGCTTATGAGGTTACAACATCTGTGAACGGTCATTCGTATGGTAGCGATGGTGAATTACAACATCTGTGAACGTTCATTCGTATGGTAACGATGGTGAATGTATTGAGCGTGTCATCACTCGATGTTTATGTGTGCAAATAGGTCTGGTTAGGTAATTATAAATACATATATACTTACCTTACCAGATCTTTAGTTGGTTTTTTAGGTCTGACTAGGTCAATATATACAGTATATATATATATAATATATACACATCTTTATATATATATATATATATACACACACACACACACACATACATAATTATATAGACGTGCTGAGATCTAGTTGACATGATTCTGAAATCATTCTGCGAGGTAATATTTACCTGTTAGAAGTCAGTTGTTGCGCATGCTTATTGCGCATAGGCTTATTGCATATTCTGAACATTGAATCCAAATTCGTAAATTGCTTATTTTTTACAGAAATATTGGAGTTTCATACTTGAAAAGGGTCTTCCAGCTAAAGGATGATCCAATTGTTACAAAACAAAGTATTTAAAATTCGATTTCATTAAATTTAAATACTAAATTGCTACAAGATGTACAATTCACATTTACCGATTTTGTAGGTTTATATATATCTAGCCAATCCAAATATAACTAATACCTTTGACAATGACAAATAATAAATAACTACTGATATTAAGCGGACCCATACCGATAATTTATTGGAGACAATAAGAAATTGGAGACACCTGTTTTGTAGATTTACCCAATACTTTATCAAATTGAATCGGCTTTAATGTAATTAAGGAAATTGTGAACCTTCATTGGACCTATTCGATCTTATAATCATTTTACTGCTTGTTGCCTTTATATTCTCATTATAGTCTAATTGTGCTTTACATTTATTTCAGGTATGGCAGTGTGCATTTGAACCTGATGCAGATAATCCGGGTCAAACAACATCACTAATTGCAACTTGTGGAGGAAACAGTATATGTTTTATAGATGTGGAATCGGGGGAAGTGATCTCCAAGTACTATGCCAAAGATCTTAGGTGAGAAATGGATTGTAGGCTAGTTCTAAATATCATATTTTGTTTCTAGATTTATTGGCTAGAATAGAGATATACAGTACAACCTCGTTTATCCGGACTAATTGGGACCGGAAGTGATCCGGTTAATCAAAAATCCGGATAATCCGAAATTATAGAAAGATAAATAAAACAAAATATAAAATGATAACTTACCATTTATAAGTCATGAAAAAACACAATATTTAACAATCATTCAATTTACACATTACACGAAATTACACAATGTACTGTAAATGACGAAAAACATTTTATTTACACACCTGAAATATTTATACATGCTTTTAATTTACACAGGGTATAGTTGTTATTTACAAAAAAGTCTTCCTCTGTTTTAATTTGGTGTGACGTTTCAATGCGGCCCTGTCTATACGATTCAATGCGTCTAACTTTTGGGCCATTGTAAGCACATTACATTTTCGTTTCGTCGTCATTTCCACGCACAAACGCTAACACACGAATATAAATAAATAGCAGTAACAACGCCCACCTCTAAATACTATGCCGATTCTCATTCACGTCCTCGATACTCCCGACTGGGGATTTGATGTGCCAACTGCCAAAAAAAAGAACGGGGGTTCCCAAAGCTGGCGGCACCGCTTTAAGATGTGACAAAATGTTCACATTTACTGATTTACACCCTTGAGTCTTAGCAACCCGACAACAATAAAGTTGTAAAAATGACATGATGGTTTATGATGCACCTGGTAAACATGCACCTGGTTTGTATTTATTTCACAGTTGTACATTTTCTCTAAGGACTGTTACAGGCATCGTCATTGTATTACACTTTCTAAAATATCAGGCATTCTTTATTTTTTTCCCGGTTTTAAAAAAAATTCCCTGACTTTTCCCGGTTTTCCCGATTTCCCCGGTCGCTAGACGCCCTGAAATACTATTAACTGTATCCGATCAAAAATGTAAAGAAACTAAACATGGCACAGAACGATATGGTAATGATTTATTCCGGTTGCTAGCACGTGATAGACTACCCGCCGGCATAGACAATAGACAAGGTCACTGTCATGCCGCATCGGGGTAGGGGGATGGTGACGCAGAGGTCATTGCTCCTCCACTTTCTCTTCCCAGTGCATCAACAACCCGCCCTAATACCTCAAGGCGACACTGTAGTGTTGAGGAAATCACGTTTTTATCAACATTAATGTAATAGCAGATATTTCTTGTTGAAACTCCATATTCAAGGATAAAATAAAGCAAAAGCTTAAAGTTTCAAAATATTATAAATATTATTTAAAATATTATTCAAAACACAGTAATTATTAAAATATTTTGAAACTTTAAGCTTTTGCTTTATTTTATCCTTGATTAAATTTTTTTATTTTTTGTTCCGGATAATCCGGACATCCGGTTAAATGAGGTCCGGATAAACGAGGTAGTACTGTAATAACATAACTAAAATAACTGTGCACAAATATTGTGCTAACTTTCTTACACTAAAATATTTTGTGCTTAAGACAATTTTTATTATACTATGACAAGAAAACGGTATCCAATACTATTAGTATGATGTGTGAGAGTATATACTTAACAGTTATTACACAATTATCACACATTTAATAACTATCACACTATTACATAACTATCACACAAAACATCTGTAACCTTGAAGGACCTTGACAAAGACGACATTGTACTGATGAGATTAACGTTCGTTGTACTAACATTGTCCTAATCTAGGTATGCATCTAATCTTCCGTATTATGTGTGTTTTGTGTGACAGTTATGTGTAATCTGTAATGTGTGTACTTTCACACATCATTTTAATAGTACCATATTGGATTACGTTTTCTCGTCAAAGTACAGTATAATAAAATCTGTCTAAACACTAAACAAAGTGTGATATATGAAGAGAATACACACTCAGAATTAATAAATATAAAATTACTGTATTCAATGTTATTTACAATCGTTGCTTTACTCATTCTAATAGTATTGGATTACATTTTTATGTCAAAGTATAATAAAAATTGGCTAAATACAAAACAAGGTGTGATATATGAAGTAATATAAAACAAATTACTGTACCGAATTAAATATTATTTACAATTGTTGTTTCACACATTATTCTAATAGTATTGGATAACAAGCCCAGTTGGTGTACTGTTAGTAGAGTGCCAAATCAAGAATGAATTTTCATTTGTTACCTTAAAACTAGTAAAGTAGGCCTATTGTATTGTAGCTTTGAATCATGCAAAGTTATAAAGGGTCATGTGTTGCTATATAAATAAACAATAGAATGTTTGTAAATATTTCTAAACAATTTCGTGGATATATCCCTCATTCATCTGTAAAACATACAAAGTTTAAGTTGATATACCTGTATCTCGTTTACTGGCAACCAAAAATTAGCGGATAAGTCCGTCATGCATCCGGAAAGGGTTAAGTTAAGTTTACATTACAGTATTCATTATTACCTTTTACCTATACCAATTTATTTTTATGTTTATCCTTTAATTTATCTCACCCTTTTAATTTTCCTACACTGGTTGGTTCTCTGTGCTGGATATCTTAATCAGAACCTATATATATATTTATAAACTACGCTATAATCCTCATATGAGCTCAGTTTGTATCTTAGGCCAATGCATAACAATCACCACCACTTTCGATATTTGATTTCATGTCAAACACATTTTTGTCATTCAACCTACGTCAGAGTTGTTAAAACACAGTTTTGTTGTTGTTTGTTTTACTTTTAAACTTTTATATAAATGCAAATAATTAGGGGTTAAATTTCACTCATTAAGAATACTGAAGTTTACTGTCATCTTTGATTTTGAATGATTTTATTTAGTATTATGCATTGTACAAACAATCAAAGCAATTTTTTAAATAATAAATATGGAAATAAAAGTGAGTTTGTATTTAGTGTTATGTATTAGTGTTAAATATATCTTCTGTACAAAGTGTCAAAAAGGCCTGAGACTGTTAAATAATTTTTAAACTTTAAAGGTTGGAAGCTAAAATTTTAGAAATGTTTTTGGTGTAAAATACCAATAGCCTATTTTTACGTTATAAGGTAAATTAAATCCCACACCAAAGGGCTCTTGTTTAATAGAAAATAACTGCACAAATTACAAGTGGCTATCTAGTAAAAAACTAATTTACTTCAGAATATTGTGGCGTTAAGCCCCAATTCGAATTGTGGAGGTTGGAAATGCCGGCTGTGATTCATTTACCATGCGAAAGACAAATTCCTTCCCACCAGTGTGTCTCAGTCAGGCAGTGTAATCTAACAGTCAGAGTTTTTTCATTGGCAACCTATTAAAGAAAAAAACCATCCATATTATCCTTAAAAATGGTTGGCTAAAACCATCTGAACAGGTCTAAAGACCCAGAAAAGGGTGGATCATTAAGTGCTTGCGGTTGTTATCCATAATTGTATCAGAGATAATTACGACTGATAACGGTTATGCTAATATGGAAGCAGTCCACATTTCCTCACATTCGTAGTATGTAAATAACCAGATTAGTGTTTTAGGTAAAAATAATTAATAGTTTAAACTCGTTATACAGCTGGCTAAGTGTATCAGTGATATGGAATGCTACTAATACTAATATTGACTAATTAATTAATATAATAATGACTAATCTAATTAACAGCCTTTGGACTTAACCACAAGTTCGACAATTATTTGTATAAAAATAATTATATAATGTCCCACATCTCATAAGTGTTACCCATCACCACAATCTACTCTCTAAAGAAAATATAAGGACACATAGTTATAATGGCAAAATTTTATTCAAGTTTGACCAGGAAGTTGCTTTACCCTAAAATTTAAATTTAAACTCAAAATTTTTTTTTCAGAGCTAGATTTGAAATTCTAATACTAAATTTGAATATTTGACCAATCACCATACATGTTCAGTTCAATCCGAAAAAGAGCAAGGTTCTGAATGAAAATATGTAAGGTGTGAGAGTATCTGGGTAGTGTTTTGTTTTTAAAATTTATGTAGGGAAAGACAAAATTTGTAACAAATATTTTGTAGGCGAATCGGTTGTGTTAGATCTTTTGGTTTGGAATGTAAAGTTTTTATTGATAATTGGTACCCTCCCCTTGCGTTTTGTTTAACTTCTAGAAGAAAACACCCATATTATTGAGACTGTGGGGAAAGTAAAATTGATATACCTGAAAAATTAAAAAAAAAAAAATACTCTCAGTAAGCATGAAGCTGTTTATAGGTCTTCCAACGGTGTTTTAGCAGTCATGTGGCAGAAGAACATGATGTCCTTATTTTATCTACATGTAATGCTGTTTTATGTTTTGAAGATACATGGATCCGGAAAAAAACAAAGTAAATCTGGTAAAACATGTAGTTTTATCAGCACAGCTTCCAGGGCTTTTCCCTATTCGTGTAGTATTAGGCCTCGATCTGTTACATCTGCAAGCTAAAAGATGTTCACATATTCACGTGAAATGCTACTACACAGTAATAAGGCAAATTATGCAAAAGATGCAAAACATATGGTTCAAAAAGGATCTGAGACAATTTGGCTTTGTGGGCTGAGATCTGCCCTCTGCTACCTCTCAGGACCTCACACACTGACCGCTAAAATCCAGCCCGCCCAGCTAATTCCCCTTCTAACCTCAATATCTTTTCTCACAAGAACAATAATTCAAAATATACAATATATTTACAATTCAAAATAAATGTATCCTCACTAGTGCTTACCATTAGCACTCCCTGAAATCCTGGGCAGTCAGCTGCAGGTTCTGCTATCGAACGATACACTGATCGTTCAAAGTTTTAGTTTCATATTAAAAACTCTTTGCTGTCATTATACCTTGATAAATATTTCTTAAAAAGGATTCAATGCTCTCAGCATCAATCATTTGCCACTCTGCTTAGCTCTATTGATTTCTTAATCGAGATAAATTTATTAATTTCTTTTTATACTTTTCGAATAAAATTGTAACGCGAAATATTAAACATTTATTACATTTCAAGCCTCCTTCAAATAACAAGCGACTAAAATAGACCAAACCTTGATGAAACCCATATCAATCTCCGAACTGTTTCATATTCACTTACATAGGTTAAAATCACAAACTTTTGTTTTCAATAATGTTATGTATTTTAATTCTATTATATATATACAATTGGATTATGCAAACAAAAACGGAACAAATATATATATTCAATATAGACTCCTATCTCTTGAATTGTATCGTCTTGGAAGGGTTCTGGGGAACAAAATTGTCGATTGTAAACTATAACGTAAGTGTTATATTTACTTATACTTATTATTTGCCCTTAACTGTTGGGCGTCAAATATAACATACTTGTCCTCTACTTTACTTTCACTTGCCCCAAATGTTGGGTGCCAAATATAACATAAAAATTTTACTCTTTATTTATTTATAATTCACAATTACTTTATTGTCCCACGATTTGGGCGTCCAAATAAAACATAAGTTATCTTTTTCAAATTTTGTGCTTTTTAAATTAATAACGCAAACACAACTTTTACCTTTTGAATTATTCCAATTTATTGAAATATAAATCTATAACAAAAGAACATTTACATAAATTTATTTCATTGGTTCTTAACTAATTCCATTCATTCTTCAGTCATTCCTTAACTTAATTTATTCATTTACAATGGGTTTTTTATCTTTTATATTTTAATAATATTCAAGGCCTTGTAAATGTCTTTTCCTTGAATATTTACACACAATATTTTTATATCAATCTTAAATCTATTGGTCTAATGAAACTCCTATAACTTTTCTACAAATTACAATGTGGAAAACTTTACTTTAACATTTATTGAATTGATTTTGCTAATAATAACTCCCTTTGAATTTTACACTTCTTACAATTTAACTTTACTTTAACATTTATTGAATTGCCACGGTTTGCTCAGTTTGATTATTCTATTTAGCATTAACTCTTATCTCGGGTCGGGATCTTTTCTGGCTCAATTAAAGTGAAATTTATTTATGATTAATTAAAGAATAGATAACAACTTTGTACTTATCGAGAAGTCGCTCCCATCAATTGGTTGATTTTCACAGTACACTACACAACACTATTACAGACTCTGCTCTATTAATTCACCACACTGATTGATTCACTTTTTTTTTTAACTTCCTTCTCTGGCGTTCTCGAGTGACTCTGATCCCAGCTTCCTTATCGGCGACGAATGCTAACTCCTTGGCTCTTGTAGATTGTAATTCCCTTTTGAATTCTGCTTGACTCCCCACTACTTCTTACTTGCAATTTAACTAATCCTTTTACTTGACTCTTAAAACAACTACTCTACTAAGCTGACTCAGAGACGTCTTGCCTCTTTTGTCAACGGTTCTCAAGGATTCCTGGACCACAGATCAGACTGCTCTGCTCCCAGTACTTGACTCTTCGGCTTTCGTTTCAAGACTACCCTCCTTTCGCAAATTCGGTCCCTACCGAATTTCCTCCCTTCTTTGAAACACGAGTTTCGCGTGCTTATCGCTGATTCGTTTAGAATCCTTCAACTTTCACAACACATGCCTTTTTCTCTCCTTAGTGGTGGGTTTCAAATCTGCCCGTTGGTTTTTTAACGTGGGATCGCATTTGATTGGTTGACCTACTTTTTTCTTTTCGTTTTTGTTTTTTCGAAAACAGTTAGAACTTTCTACTCGGAGTACTGTTATAGACATTAGCTTTCCCTTCGATTTCTCCTTTTTTTTTTGTTCTTCCCTTCTTTTTATACAATTTTGAAACACATCTGCCTTTGCCTAAAGATCACGTTATTCGAATGTTTTTTCTTTGTAGGCGCATTTGCTCCTCCAAGGTTAAAGAAATCCCTGTTCTTTTTGTTCTTGACACGTACATTTCTTTTAATACCGTTACATTTCCAATCATAAACTGCAGCTGACAGCTGTCGCTTATTCCCTTCATCAAATAATGTTTGTTTCCATATTTATTATTATTTTATTTTAATTTAGTTTTCTTTTTCTTTTTACATAAGTTATTTAATTATTTAGCATTAGATATCATTAATCACAATTATTTATAAACGATAACATGATATCGATACAAAACTGATTGTGATTTTACAATTTAAGTCAGAGCACTTGACCACTATTTTAATACTTTTATAGAAAGATTGAACTTTTTCTAAACAAATAGTATTATCTTTGATTTTATAAAATGTTACTACTATATTTTCCTTTACTTTTACTCCTTTTCTCACGGACGGCTGGAATGATTTTGGTGAATTTGGCAACAAAATTACTTCTGAATGCTATAATATATTTCATTTTATTTTTCTATTTATAAAATAATTTATTTCCTTATTTTTAAAAATATTTCTTTAAGTGCAGTATATATTATTCAAAACTTGATCATTTGAATTACAGTTTCTTAATATTTAAGTCAAGGTGAATAATCATGGTTTCAATACATTTTCTTTGGTCTTACTTCTTATTGTAAGTGACTTTAATTGAATTATTTTTAATAATTTCTAAAAACAAAAACTGAAACAACTAGTATTTCCTAGATTGTCCTCAAGAGCAGGCAACGAATAAGTGAGGATGGTTGTTCCTGTTCTGCTCAAGTTACTTTTTGATGTAGTCAGTCAGCAACAGGAAGTCATGGGAAAATCTAAGAATCTGCCGTGGTACAGCCTCCGTACAAATGAGTCAATCTCCCAGTGCCTCCATTCTCTCATGATATCTATCTAACTTCTAACCTTTATAAAAACTCTGCATTTTTTCTTTTGCGAGTAAGTTCCTCGGATATTTATAGTTTTTGTAAGAAAGTAGGTTTTGTATTCCTTACTCGGATTCTCAATAAAATTAGTGCTTTTGGAATACCAGAGAGAAAGAGGTTACCTCCTGGTCTATATTTATAAATGGTTTTAATCAGTTATTTTATATATTTAATCATCCAGTGGCGAAAAATCACGAAATCGTTTACTACTTATCTTAATTTGAAAGAATTAGATCCTATTTGATGTCGGAAGACACTTTTGAAGTATCAAAATACATTAGTTTAGTAGAAAATGACAATTTTAAAAACAAGAATTTTTGGTGTGTTTAGTTTACTACATATGTGTACATATTAAGTGTGACTACAGTCAGTACTCGGTGAAATTCCATGATAAGGCAAAACAAAAATGAAGAAGCACTTGAAGATGTGATGTTCACTTGTATCGACCAAAACTATTTCCAATTTAGTGGTAATTTTTTTCAACAGATTGAGGGTCTTGCTATGGGCTCTCCTTTGTCCCCCCTTTTAGCAGAAATTTTCATGGAACATTTTGAAAAGAAATTATTTAGTGTTAGTAATCCTTTGTTGAAGAAAATAGTTTATTGGTATAGATATGTGGATGATGTTTTGTGTATGTTCGATGGTAGTACTAGGCAACTGTATTCTTTACTTAATCTTGTAAATGGTATCAACAAAGCCATTCAATTCACTATGGAAGTCGGTATGGATAATATCAATTTCTTTCTTGTAAATATTAAAATCACAGATGGGGTTCATAGTTTCAAAATTTTTAGAAAACCTACTTAAACGGATACGATTATACCCGCTAATTCTAAACATCCCATTAGTCACAAACATGCTGCTTTTCACAGTATGATTCACAGGCTCTTAACCATACCTTTATCGCCAGAAGACTTTCACATTGAATTGAATGTAATTAAGCAAATAGCGATTAACAATGGTTATCAAGTTAAGCTTATAGACAGTATTTTATTTAAGAAACAAAAGAAACTCACTAATAGTTTAGTTTTCATAAAAGATGCTAAGAGTTTAAATAAATATTGTAGGATAAAATTTGTTGGCAATATTAGTTATAAGGTAGGACATTAAATAAATAATAAAAATGATGTAAAACCAGCTTTCTATTGTAACAATAATCTTGGTAAATTCTTAGTCAATAATAAGGATAAGAGACTTATTTGATAATAGTGGTGTCTACAAAATTAATTGTCATGACTGTGATTGTGAATATATTGGTCAAACTGGGAGATCTATCAAAACTAGATTAAAGGAACATGTATATTGTTGGAAGCATGGTAAAACAGATTCCAATTTTGCAAATCATTTACTAGATTCAGGCCATACATTTGATCCCATTGATAATGTCAAAGTTTTAGACATAGAACAGAAAAGTAGGAAATTAAATAGTTTGGAAATTTTAGAAATTAACAGATCTGTTTTGAAATGCCATGCTTCTAACCTGAATGAACAAGTAAATAACCCATCCCCTTTGTTAAAACCTATTGTTTGAAAACTTTCTCTTATCCATGTCCCTTTCAGGTAATACCAGGTCATTGCCCTACCTCTGCTTTCATCCCCACCTTCATTCCTAGATGTTAGTGTTAAGTTGACCTGTATTTTAGTTTTTAGTTCTTAGTTGTCTGACGATGCCTAACGGCGAAACTGCTGTAGCAATAAATCGTTGTTTGTGAAATTATAAGTGCTTCTTCATTTTTGTTTTGCCTTACATATGTGTACGTTCATCCATATTACTATGTTAGTCAGGTTAGTGAATGTCTCATTGCACGGTGTTTATGTTATGACTACATTAGTGAAGTTGGTGATGTCTTTTTTACAAATTATATTGTGCATGGTAACCAGTAATTGCTTTATTAGGGCTGGCTAGGTAACTATATAAATATATATTTACCTGCCCAAATGTATATATCATGATTATTCAATAAAACAATGTAGGAATATGAAGAAGTTGGCAGATCTGATACAAGTGAAACAGTTACTGTACTATGTATGCATCCCAAACATGTGGAGAGGGAATTGTTAAGTTTGTAGAACTGAAAAGTTCAAATATCTACTTTTAAATGCAATATTCTCTAGTTTTTATAATTTTCCAGAGAAATGTTTTACACCTTGGCTTGGACAACAGTGGGACAGATGACAGTACTTGCTACAGCTGGTGTGCGAAACACTATACATCTGATACATCCTGCAGCTAATGTTGTATTTTTACAACACACTATAAAAGAACATCGCAATAAAACTCACATTAACAGCCTACTGTTTCATCCAAACGCAAAAAATATTCTCTTCTGTGAGTTAAAAAAATTATATATTTTATTTTTCCTATAAAATTAGGTAGCCTGTTGCAAAGAAAACATTTTTTTAAATGCCTGGAAATATTTTTACTATCCAAGACAGTAAAAAACAATGTGTACCATAATCAATTTCATTTAATTTCAAAAAAAAAAACTATGATAGTATAGAAAAAAGTATATGAAGTATATAGTTTATAACTCTTTTATAATATCTAGGGCTCTAAATAAAACCTTTACTATTTCATTGTTATATTATTTTTTGTATAAAAGGAATAAATTACACTATTTTAAGTATACTTGCTTATAAAAATCTGTAAAATGTAAAACTGTGTTATCACAAACACTTTCAATTTTTAGTTCAGTTTTTTATAGCCTACCTTTTTATTATTAGAGCTCATGTCTGAATTAAAGTGAGTTAAAAAAAAAAAAAAAATCATGTTTTAACCGTTACAAAATTAGTTGAGACAGGACGACATTTTAGTGCATAAATTGTTTTCCCCTGCCATCATGTTTAGAAAATGAAATAAAGAAACAAATATTTTTATGGTTCTCAAGAAAAAAACCGTAATTTGGATACACCAATAAAAAATGTTGATTGAAAAAAGCCATTTTTTAAAATCTCTTTACTTCCTCTATAGATCCAAATGTTGGAAAGAATTAAATATTTTGTTTAAGTGTAAGCAAACGATTATAACTATATGACAAATTACAAATCCATAGCTCAAATATGTAGCCGGAAAAAAACCTGCCAGATATTAAGTTATAAAATAGATATTTATTGCGTATAATAATAAAATTATCATATAACCATTATGTATACTAATTTTAATAAAAATATCAGGAATCATCTGATCTGCAAGAGATGAAATTAAGAGAGCTATCATATACTCACAATGGAGGCCAACACATATATTAATATATGCCTACAGTTAGTTAGATATTTTGAAAAACAAAAATTGTGATTCCCTTTACATCCATATAAGGAAATACAGATTGTGTCAGGCAGCGTCAAGCGTCAATTTAGCATGCGCTCTAAGGTCGTACCCTCTCCTACTCGACTGTGAGTCTTCAGTACAGTTAGCACCAAAAAGTAGTCAGTTGCTGTCTAGCCACGCTATGCTACGATTGAGTGGCTGTGAACGATAATATGGCTTTAGTAACTGTAAGGTGTCATAGTTACAGGCAGAGACAAACGCGTGGAGCGACCGAGTGAACACCGCCGTGATAGGGGAAATGTTCTCCAGCTAGTGGGTGCCGGAGTAGGAGACTTGCACACTCTCCTGATCGCGCTTCATGCCATTTGGCACTATCTGTAATGCCTCTTTCCCTCAATATGTAAATATTTTGTGTGTTTAATAAGCATATTAGGGTTTATTTGACAATATGAGACTTTACTGCAAGTGCTGGGGTTAAGAGATTAAGGACAAGTAATCCCTGGGGGGGGGGGGTAGTAGAGGATGTAATCACATCTACATCTGAGGAAGCTACCTTCAGGACTCTGTGAGCAACTGAAAAGCTGCATTCTGCTCGAGGCTACCCTGTTTCAACAAAACACATCGGATCTAAACCGGAAGGCTCATAAACATTCCCCAATCTAAGGTGTAAAGTGTCCTTAAGATAGTCTTAAGGTTAATCCGTGCTGGTAGAAGAATTGTACAAGGGTAATTGTGCATTAAACGGAGCCTATGAAGAACCAGCCGACCCTTCATAGTAATTAGCCATTTGATAAATTTAATTTGGATTTTGTGATATCTAAGTCACTGTTTAAAATTACTTATAACTTTTAATTATCTTATTTGGTCTGTCACATGACTTCTTAGTCAAGATTAAACATGTTGGTGAGGCATAACTCCATCATCAGGAATATTTAATCATTCTGAAGAGATTGTCGAACATTAAAACAAAGTATACATAAAACACTACACAATAAATTCACATATTTAAAGAACACATATATGTATCTGTATTGGTGCAGACCTTCTCATGGCCGATTGTAGACTCTCAAGAAAATGTTGAGCTGAACTGTCTATTATTATCATTCCTTATCTTATTTGGGTGGTTGATAGTTGTGTCATATAGGTAATGTATAGTGTGGTCAGACATTGCTACTGATAATGAAGCAGAAACAGCTTTAGTTGCTTCTGGGTCAAATGACAAGGTGGAGGGAAGGGGCTATAAGCTATACCAATACTGAAATCTCATCTGAAAAAGAGGACATGATGTTGGAAACAGATGATTCCTTTCAAGACATCATCATAACTGAAACAATTGAGAAATTAATATATATAAAAAGTGAAGGTAAAATATACCAGAGTAGAAAAAAATGCTCTTGGAAAGACTCGAAGAACAAACCATTGAATGGAATCCTAAACTGTGGGGAAGAGGCAAAAAAAACCAAAAAGCCCTCTACGGATAGTATAATAAAAGCTAGCAGTTTAAAGAGAAGTCACACAAGTTGGCAGTATCCCCACAGAGAGTGAAAAAACAGATGGCAGAAACAAACAAGTCCCTTAAAAATAAATACAAAGAACCGATATCATCATATAAGATATCCAAGAAAAATATTCAACTTGGAGCAAATCAAGGGTTCCCTAGTTCTGGAGTTTGAAACTCTAAAGCATTTAGTATTTCATCAATTTAGTAACATTTATTTAGAGACCAAGATGTGTTAGGAGAGAAAAATCCCAAACATGTAAATAATTTTTTAACAAAAAAAGACCGACTTCAAGAAAAAAAGAACAAAAATAAAAAAAATAAATAAAAAATATATTCAACATTAATGTGTAATAAGTATAATTAAAAAAATATAACATGTAACTAAAAAGTATTAAATAATAATGTGTTATAATAGTAATTCTGACTTCGTAATAATTATATTCATGAAATGTAAACTGATATTTACAGAAACTAAAACGAGTGTTTATATCTTGTTTTTTTTTCTTTTCTTTTTTTTTTGAAGTCGACGCCATGATTGTTCAACGATGAGCTATTATACCGAATACTCTATGACACAATTCTTTGAAATTTTGTCTGTTTTCTCTTGCGAAAATACAGTTTGGTATTTTTCTTGTGAGTGCACGATATATTTTAGGTATAAAGGCTAAATAGCGAGTAGTCCTATTTTTTGACACTAGAAAAGTTCAAACGGTCAATTATGAAAAAAAGGTACCTTGAAAGGTGTACTCATTAAATTGAATGCAACGAGAAGAAGGGGGGTTTGTCATTAACTTTTGTTTCTTCAGTAATTACATCGTTGAATCGTTCGTGGCGTCGACTTAATAAAAACAAAAAACAAGAAAAAAAACAAGATATAAACACTCGTTTTAGTTTCTGTAAATATCAGTTTACATTTCACGAATATAATTATTACGATGTCGGAATTACTATTATAACACATTATAATTTAATACTTTTTAGTTACATGTTGTATTTTTTAAAATTATATTTATTACACATTAATGATGAATATATTTTTTCTTTATTTTTTTATTTTTGTTCTTTTTTTTGAAGTCGGTCTTTTTTGTTAAAAAATTATTTATTTTGTCACTTTTAGTGCTTTTATTAAGTAGCTTTCAATTTATTTTGCAATAATATTTTTGTTCGACATTATGACTGAAAATGAGAAACAGAAAATTTTTAATCAATTCTCGTCGAGCTCATGACGATCAAAAATTATTGATCTAGTACTGGTAAGTATTGATGATAACTGGACATTACTGGAAAGGTATTGGCTCGGTGAAACTTTTTAATACTAGACAAAACATGTATTAAACCTTGTAAATCTAATTAATTCTTTCAAATTCAACAGTATTTATTTATTACTAGTACTGGACCAGTACTAACAAAAATGTCATATAAGTACTGGCTAGTTAACATAAACGATATACCTTTTTAAATATTATTCAATATTATCAATATTAAACAATAATATTTCCAACTAGTCGGTTCAACCAGGCGCCATTTTGGCATTGCAACATGTTTTATATGGAAAAAACATTATATATTGCAAAAATTATATGGAAACATTTTAGAGTTATTACGGACGGAATCAACAAATTTACCCTGTAACCGAGGCAAAATTCCACAGAAATAGGTATATAAACCATATTAAAAATTTTTTATGATTTTTTTAAAATATTGATACAGATTTGTAATATATTTGTGGATAAAAGTTGCTAAAAAGAAAAATCAATTTTGAAAATTTTTATTAGACATGGGTCATTTATGATAAAAATCTACCTTCACAATAGCCTAGACGTTGAGGTTAGGGCTGTGAAAAAAAAACCAAAAATATGAAATATCACTAATAAATACACTCTACAAACATTGACACATTTATTATAAGTTGTATATACATTTATATATTATGTATATACATATTATAATAAATAAATGGTTTCTTGAAACTAAAAGTTCCAATAGCAAATCTAGAACTAGGCCTGACTAGTATTAGATTTGGCTAGACTAGGCCGAAAATATGAATTATCACTCATAACTACACTCTACAAACATTGACACATTTATTTTAAGTTGTAGACTATAAACAAATTATAATAAAAAAATCACTTCATGAAACTTATATTCACTATAAAAACAAAGCTATTGCACTTTGAAATTTCCACATCGGCAAAAATCTTGCGAGATCGAAGTAACAAATTTGAGGTTATTCTACGTTTTATAAAGTACCACAGCCTTTGTATTTTTCCTTGTATAGATGTGTTTCAAATACAAGGTTAAACATTGAAACCTCCTCTTTACAGTTATATCAAAAACGCAAGATTGTATAAAAATAAAGATCGGATTCTTCAAAACTGTCTAGAAACTGAATATCGCAACCGGTCTGAAAGTTCAGAGGATCATTTCCTAGAATGGATATAAATCGTAAACTATATAACTTAGGATGATTTCGTCTTCATAGTTCGAAAGAGGAAGAAAAATACTATATAATATTGTCAACTTGTAACATTTAGACAAGTTTTACCATTTTGAAAAAATATATGAACATATAGGTGATATTTTCTATAATTTTGTTTTGCAAATACTGGCTCAATCAAGTCAGAAATGAAATGGGACCATCTCGGGACCATACCCTTTCAAATGAAACCACCCCCAATAAAATCGCTCGAGCCGTTCCGGAAATATGCGCGAACACACATAAAAAAAAATCAGATCGAATACAGAACCTCCTCCTTTTTTGAAGTCGGTAAAAACCTTAGAATGCTGCTAAGCTTATTGGTGACCGAAAGGACATCCTGAGAGTTACCAAAGTGATCTTCAAAGCTCCTAAGGTTTACTCAGAAGTAGAGTCCGTCAAGATTCTTGAACTTCTTAGGAAGCAGAATAAGTCCCTCAAACCTACTATCAAACCTTAGTAGTCTTAATAGACGATATCTCTTAATCATCAGACATGAAAGCCTATCTGGAGTCTGGTAAAGTCTATCTCACCATACTCTAGGAGAATGAAAAGCCTTTGGAAAATTCCTCTGAACATAATCTACTGCAACCTTCACCAAAGTAAGGCTGCTTTTGCAGTCTCCTGTCAGTGCTTTCATGCTGACCACATACACCTAGCCCTTATCCAAGAAGCCTTGATTAATGGAGGAAAGATAAGAAAGGTGTGAGATGCAAGAGGTTCATATAATAACCTGCGAACCCGTATTGTGGTTAAGCATACAATATGATGTCTGCCTTGGCTTGCTTTTTGTTCCATAGGTATAGCCATGGTGAAGATCACCTGTGGATCCGTGAGAGGTGGAAGAGATGTCATCATGATCTTCCCTATGATTTGTAGGAGGGTCCAACCTCTAATAAACGAGAGACAGTTAAGAATTTCTGCGAAAAAGAGAAGGATAATTTTCTTGCAGGATTAGAATCCAACTCTCATCACATTTCATGAGGTTCAAGTAATATTAATACTAGAGGTGTGTTCCTCTTAGAATTTCTTAACTGTAATATTTTACTGATACAGTAGAACCTCTGTTAACCAGCCTCGGATTAACCGGTCCTCGGATTAACCGGCCTATATCATAGTGTACTGGTTGGATGAGAGTTTCCGAAAATAAATTGTACTGTAATTGAAACACCAAAGCGGCGGCGATATCAAACGACTTTGTCGATAGCGGTATCCCAATGTTGGCAGCGTAAAAACACCGCGGTACCAAAGTGGCGGCGATATCAAACGACTTTGTCGATAGCGGTATCCCATTGTCGGCGACGTAAAAACACCGCGGCGAGTCAAACGACTTTGTCGATATCGGTATCGCATTGTCGGCGGCACCAAAGCAGCGGCGAGTCAAACGACTTTGGCGATAGCGTATCCCATTGTCGGCGGCATAAAAACACCGCGGCATTGGCACCCGTCGGTATAGCAGACATACACAGACAAAAACGTTTGATGGGCCGCTTTTTTTCCACGAATCAATTTAGTATAGCCTACATTATGGAAAATATAACATTTCTTTTTCTTGGAAGCTTGTGTTGGTTTTGTTTGAGACGCGGTTAAATGTGTCAAAAAACTTGACAGGGGGGAATCTGTAAAAAAGCTTTGTAGTGTTTAATTTTTTCATGTTTGATTTATAATATACATAACATAAATTATATGATACATTTATGTACAATAAAATGAGTTGCAATAACATCTTTATTGCATAATTTTTAGTGTTACCTAATTAAATAACCTTTCTTTGAACGAAAACCGATTTTTCACGGGAGCCTCGGATTAACCAGTCAAACGGGTAACCGGCCCGGGTGTCAGTCCCGACTAGACCGGTTAAGAGGGGTTCTACTGTAGTTAAAGTTGGTGATGAACCTACATTTAGAAACAAAGTAAAGAAAGAAGTAATTGGCATAATTTTCCATAGAGTAAATTAGTTCTTTAGTAACTCACTGCCCTGTCTCGGATGAAACTTCAGCATCTGACCACTGTCATATTCTGTGGAACTTCTAAAATTCAAAAGTTTAGAAATCCCAAAAGTTTAGAAATTCCATAACTGGAACTCTTTATCATGAAGAATTAACGTATAGATTAGATTTCCTCAGTAATAGAGTTAGAGACATAAATGATATTGATTCAATGGCGGCTAATATAATAGAGGTCATTATAGATAAATGTAATAACTATCCTATCCAGTCCGTATCTACAAGAAGTAGAGCTAAATGGTGAAATAGAGAGTTAGATACGAAAAAGAAGGTGATTATTTAATAAAGCTAAAAACAGATTAGTGGTCAATTACCATAAATTCTTAACTTAATATAATGCCCTATTAAGAAGATGTAAAAGATCTTCTTGGAGAAACTTTTGCCAAGAGATTGATTCAACTAAAGCATTTGCTAGGATATATAAAATAATCTCAAAGAAACCAATTCATGCAACTGGATCCTTTGATGGAAATGCTACTCAAAACACACTTTCCAGATAGCACTATAATGACCTTTATTGATATAATCAATAATCGGAATGAAACAACCTTAATAAGAGCCTCTCGTTCTGACTAAAAAACTGCCAGAGAAGTTATTACAGTATCTAGGGTAAAATGGGTCATAAACAAATTTGATCCATTTAAAGTCCCCATGAGTAGATGGAGTCTTTCCAACCTTAATTCAAAAGGCTCCAGAAATACTTTTCTTTCTACTATGCGAAACTTTTAGGGTCAACTTGTCTTATAGCTAAATACCAATATCATGAAGGTGTAGAAGAGTAGGTTTCATTCCGAAACCAGGAAAGAGTAATTGCACAAATTCAAAAGTGTCTCGACCAATAAGTTTATTCTCCTATATACTTAAAAAATTAAAAGAATAATACAAATACACCTACAAAATAGTATTCTTATTAAAAATCCTATTCATTGCAACCAACATGCATCACAATTGGGTAAGTCCTGTGAAACAGCCTTGCATATATTGGTAAGCATAATCGAGGAATCAATACATGACAAAGAATTTGCATTATGTGAATTTCTCAATATACATGGGGCCTTTTCCCCCTTGGGGACATATATCTGAAGCTCTAATTGGCCTCCGGTACTTCGGCTATGAGCATATTGTGTTCACCCTTACACCGACCCCTGTGCCTCTAACAAGCTTCAGGATCTCTTGTGCAGGGTGTTATTGTCAAAGTTTATGTCTGGTTGTTGGTGTCCAAGATTCTCCTTCTTTGGGGCTCTAGGACCTCATAATCAAGCAAAATGGGTACTGCGGTCTCAGGTAACAAGTGGGTTAGGTGAGACTTGTAGTTATCCCACCTTATTTAAGTGGCTCCGGATATGGCCATGTGCGGTAATCATGGCAACTTCGTGTAATACTGAACCAGCACCTTTGTCAGTGCTGGATCTGGTCCTGAGAGAAGACGCTTACCCAATCTCTGGCCAGGAAAATGTCTCCATTGTTTGATGTGCTCTTCCTTAGCCATTTTTCTTACCGTCTTGCCGTTGAATGACTGATCCCACGAGCGGGTTCTGGTCCCACAAATCAGCCAGTGGCCCCCTTTCTTTGCTAACAGATCCGTCTTCTCATTAACCTCAATCCTGCAATGCCCAGGTATCCATACAAGTGCACCATATTGGTAATGGACAGGACGCATAGTGAATGGAGAGAATCCCATACTAATTTGGATGAGATTTTTACGGAGCTGAGGGCTTTAATTGCCCCTAGTCTATCTGAAAGAATTAGAATGTCTACCTCTAAGGCCTTCTTCTAATTCTCGATGAACACATGCTATGATTGAACAAATCTCAGCCTAGAATACTGTACAATACCTTCCTAGGCGAGCTTCGAAAGTTTCCCCAGTGGTTTGAGAGTATCTTCCGCATCCAGACTGTCGATCATGTAGTGATCTGTCTGTATACCAAACAAGCTGTCTGGAATATCCTGGTAGCTTGTTATTCTTCCAGTCCTCTCTTGTGTTTGAAAGAACTTTGAAGAGTCGAGTATAGACGAACTCGGTTTGCATACCATCAGTTGGTATTTCCAAAACCGAATTCTTCAATACCTTATTGACATTTCTGAATGCCCCACCTCATTGTATCTCCTCCTCCATTCACCATGATTGTGTAGCCTATAGGCTCCCATTCTCGCCTCCGACATTATGAAAATATCTACAGGCGGCATGCTTAAAAGCATCTCCAGAGCAACTGTTTATGTGGTCGTAAAGGCATCTGTGACTAGCATGTATCCTAGCTGCTGCAAGCTCGTAAATTTGCTGGCTGCTGTGAGTTGTGCCGCATTTATCCACCATACCAGGGAACTGTATGTCAGTTGAGGTCTGACAATCGCCTTGTAGATCCAGAGAGCAACCTTCGGTTTCAATCCCCATTCATATCTTATAAGTCGTCTTGTCACCATTAGAGATGACTTTGCCTTTAATATGGCATGGACCAGATGGTTGCTTACGTCGGTTTCTTATCCAGGATTACTCAGATGCCCAATCTAGTTCTCTCAAGTCAACATCTTACCACCACCCGTTTCCTTCTTCCTACTAAATGGGACAATGACCATCTTGGAGGGATTAATTAAAAGTCCGTCCCTCTGACACCAGTCACTGGTGAGTCTCAGATAGTAGTTAAGCAGCTCCGCAAGTAAACTTAGGAATACTTGCCTTGTACCATGATGACTCTGTCATCTGCATTACCTTGCGCATATTAAGTTCTCTAAGGGAGCCCATCCATAAACCAGGGGCCACAGAAGATGTGAAATAACACCTCTCTGCGGACAACCTCTAGTAGTGGCCCAGTGAAGACTGAACCTGTTTACTGTGAATATTATTATATTTACCCATTTAATTTCTTACTGTTTTTTATAAGCCCATGGTAACCTCCCTTAGTAGTAGTAATTTTTATATAGGAGTTTGTGTGATGAGTGCAACTGAGGATAACAATTACATAGTCATATTGATGAGCCATGTAGCAGGAAAATAAGAGTTTTTCATTATTTACAATAAAATAATTATTAAGAAAATTTAAACTGCCATTTTCTAGAAGTACAATCATTAGTGTACTATGTTATATTTGTATAAATAAAAAACAACAACAACTTCAGTTGAACACATACATTTGATTGGAAAGAATAGTTGAGTTTAACATATCATTCAATATAGGAATTATTTATAATAGATACATTGGTTGATATGGACATTAACACTTTCAATGCGGAATTTTTCGGGTTAAGTTTCCCAAAATCGGATTTTTTCCCCTGCAATATGTTTACATCTGGTCTAAGTAAGTGTTTTTTGTGACTGCTTAGTTAAACATCGAATTTTTTAAAGTTAAAAACCATGATTTTGTGTGTGACATTCCAGAATGACATCTGCGTGGCGGGGAATCCTACTTGGGCAAACCTGTAAAGCATCTAACCAATTTTTACTTTATAACGTTATACATTAGGTAATAATAATTAAAAAAAAAAAAAAAACAAGTATAGTAGACTCTCATAAATCCGGACTATTGTGGTGGACGGCCGGTCCGGATTCCGAAAAATCTGGATTTCCCGGAGTCGGAGATAAGTCGGCCGCTGGGCCGATACGAGCGGTGATAAACATGCAATTGCTACCGGCCCATACCGATACCCAATGACACTTGTTACACGCTGACACATTAACTAATGGTACTGTTACTGTAATGTACATAATACAGCACAGTACTGCAATTCAGTAAAACACAGGGTAAAATGTCAATGCCCTACCCCTCCTCAGCCGTGCGGAAACTTACACTGCTCATGAATCATTACAAATACGTCATTCATGCAATGAGGAAGATTGCTTGAAAATTGAAGGCGTTAAAGCGCTTCCTTTTTCCGAGTCAGCTTTCCTTTCTCTCCCATGGCGAACACTTTTACTTGTTCCAGGTTGTGGATCAGAGGTTTCTGAAGAAAAATAGATCATTTTTGTTAAAACATTGTTTGAAAAATTGAAAAGAATAAACAGTTATATTTATAAAACAAATACATACCAGGATCAGAGCTCATTTTCAATTTAAATAAAACAAATTGTTTTAAATTTATTTTATGATCGATCTGTATAAAATATATAAATTAAATAAACTTTATTTTTTTTAAATTTTAGTTTTTAAAATATATGAATAATCATTCAATTTTCATTTGTTTTTAGTAGTAATATACACGCTTGGAAGAAAACATTAAGAATTAACAACAAAAAATGAGTTATTTTTCACCTACCTTTAAAATAAAATATTTCTTCAATGGAGAGTGCAAATTAAAATCGGTCTTCATGATACAATACACAAGACTGAGGTGATGGTCGATACAAATTTTCTACCTGGTCCGGCCAACGGTGCCCCCTCCAGCTCTTATTCAAGTTGCCTACGACGTAAACATTCAGGAATGACATCCGACCGCGAGTGAATCCCACCGGACATTCCAGAATGACATCCGCGTTGAACGTGTTAAGTTACCCAAGTGTAAAACACAAAATCAAAAATTTCTTCCCTTTACTTCACTGGAAGCAAAATTCCTACCTTACAAGTTGTAATTGACTGTAAGAACAGTTACGGTTAATTTCAGATATTTAAAGGCGACTATATACAAGAAAAAAAATGTAATGTTGCATTTCAGCTCTGACAGCCTCAAAATACAGTCTAAAGACTGTTGGCCATACTCAAATTATAAATTGATTACTTCTCAAATTTGTAGAAAAATATATTTCTTCATATTTTGGCAATTTTTTTGAATGTTTACAAATTAAAAATTCCTAATATTTTCCCGTATGAAGGATAAAATTGTGCATACATGCCAGTTTCAAATTTATACATTGAGCTATAATTTGTGCCAAACAAACAGGTATTTCATTACAAATTATGAGTTCTAAATATATTAAAAACATTAATTATAATTGTGGAATTTAATTTATGCAAACATTCACATTTCTTAAATGTAATAAGAATATTATGTTTTACAGGTGGATCAAGCAATGGAGAAATACAGGTGTTTAATATAGGTAAACCAATGCCTCCTAGTTATGAGTGTGAATTCAAACCTCTTCTTCAACTGTCAGCACAAAGTGAGATTTTTGCTTTATCTTTTTGTCCTATTTCTCAAGTATTGTTAGCAGCATGTAACAATGGTCTCAGAGGATGGAGTTTCCCAACCATTTCTGACCTTACCAAAGAAACAGTGTGAGTATAGGAGAAAGAAATATGTGTTTCCAACGATATGTGTTTTATTATTCTGATCAAAAATAAACATATTATAATAATTTATTAGGCAACTATACTGTAGTCTTTTTTTAAGTTTTTTAAATATATAAAATTATAAAAGTGTAGTTGAAAAAGAATTTTGATTTCTGATATGTTTTTGTCACTCAGTTGGTGAACTTGAAGTTTTAAAATTTAAAAAATAAATAAGATATGATTTTTTAAAGATTTTAAACGCCCATAATTTTGAAACTTGTAGATAGAATTAGTGGGTTAACAAACTTAATTTCTTTCATGTATTACAATAGTATGCTGGATCATGTAGTGTTGGGTTTGATTCTTCAGTTTCCTCTTACCTCTCAGGCCTCTCTTGTTCTCTTTCGACCCTGACTGTATTAGAGTATTCAAGCCCTAATAGTCTTTTTTTTATATTCTTTTTATAAGGCAATGATGTTGTTGAGAGGTTTTTCGCCTTTAACCCTCCAGCTGGCGCATGTTAATGTGTTTTAAAAATTCTTCGTTCGTTTAAAAATTAATAAAATATATTATTTGTATACAAAACCTAACTTATAAGATATCATTTTTCTCAGAAAGATGCATAGAATTCATCTATGTAATTAAAAAAATATTTTTTGAAACGGTTTTGGAGTAAGTATGTTAGATGTCAAAAATGATATTAACTTTTTTTCAGAAAAATCAGTATCACCCAAAATCAATAGCTTACTACCTATTTCTAAGATATACACAATTTTTGTGAATATATTTAGGGAAAAAAAAATATAAATTTGTTACATTTTAAAAATGTAAAAAAATATTTTACGTAAAAACTGAATTTTCTCTTTATTTTTTTAAAAAAACATTAAAAATAGTAAAATATATTTTATACAGAACTTCTATATATCATTATGTCCAGAAAGGTGCATAGAATGTAGGTGTGTAGTGAAAAAAAAGTTAGATGTATCAAATTTGGAGTTTTGTGGTCAAATACCAAAAAATTTAAGAGTAACAGAGCAGAAATTTCATAGAAATGGTGATCAAAAACATACTAATACATTTATTGCAATTTTTTCAACCATTTATTGAGATTTCTAATATATTTGTGAATATATTTAGGGGAAAAAAAAAATAATATATTACTTTTTCTAAATAAAAATGACGATTTTTCAAAAATTTGTATTCTGACGCTTGAAGGTTAGGGTGACACGTCAACCTTTTAGGCATAATTAGTAACTTTCTAAAGCTAGGCCTAAAACAAAAGCGTTAGATTTTACTAATACAATATACTTTACAAAGAATAACACACATATTCACTTGTATACTCATATAAAACACTAAATATAAGAAAATATGCATATAGCCTAAACTTACCATTTTTATTTATAGGTTATTCCATATACACACTCGAAATTCACTCAAAAACAAACTTTAGAAATAAAAACACATATATTGTAACTTGTATATACAATTTGTATACACAAACCTTCAAAATAAAATAAATAGTAAATATATTACACAAATGCCTCGCCCTTTTGCGTCTAATTGCATTGTGAAAGATTGACTGGAAATGGAGGAACTTTGGATCAAAATAGCTTCCCTAATTTTCAATGCACAAATATTTAACACACACTAAATTAAAGATGGCAATCTAGTGTTTACAATGTTGTAAAATAGAACAGTAAAATCTATGATGTCAATGTAGAAATATGGAATAGCGTCTAAATACTCCAAGTCACAAGGAGGATCAAAATATTCAGTAAGCCACTTCGAAGAATGTATATAACTCGTAAACTATATAACTTAGGATGATTTCGTCTTCATAGTTCGAAAGAGGAAGAAAAATACTATATAATATTGTCAACTTGTGACATTTGGACAAGTTTTACCATTTCGAAAAAATATATGAACATATAGGTGATATTTTCTATATAAAACTCGCCGCGGCAAATTTTCGCAACCTGGCGTTATGAACGTCAACTTCAGTCAAGTCTTGTTTTACTGTTTTACGCAAGTTTAATTTTTTTAAACCTGGTTATGAAAGATTGAAAGATTACCTTTTCAATGGTATAGAATACATTTCGATAATCTAATATCTACTAGGATAAAAGTTGAATTGCAAAAAATGTAATTTTTAGCGTGTAAAATAGCGTTAAAATTCTTGATTTGGTTTAATTTTTGTATAATAAAAACTATACTAGTTGGAAACATTTGACAAAGACGGTTTCGAAGAGAAAGACGCGATCTATCAAGCAGTGTTAGGTTATTGACTGACAGTAATTTGGAAATAAGAAAAATAGGCAAACGAGATGAATGTTTTGTTTAAAACTTGTTAACGTAAAACTTTGACGTTTCGCATCAAAAATATGCGAATTTCACTAATTTTTGGAATATTATTTATAACGTTTTGTGGTATTTTTTTTTTGCATAATATGCATCTACGGAACATTAGCTTTCCAACGGTATTTTATTTATTGCGATGGGACAATTTTAAGTGGGCGTAACGTTGAATGGCAAAATACGTGTTTTTTAGTTGGTGAATTGAGCCGTCACTAATGAAGCGACCACTTTTAAGGCAAAAAGTGGTCGATCACCAGTTGGAGGGTTAAACAACAATGGAAAAGTAGTGGTTTTTCACAATTAAGAAACAAAACTGTATTTATGGCAAGAAATCAACAAGAACAAAATTCCTTATTGACCAAAAAATCATTTCACATTATCTTTGTGATAAAAATTTAATATGTGCTTTATTTTAATATGAGGTATGTCTCCTCTCCATGGATAGCTGTTTTGATTCTAACATAATGTGAAATATCCTCGTCTCATCACCAATAACGATGTGGCTTAAAAAAATCATCTTTATCTCTGTATCACTTGAGAAAAAATGAGAGCGCTGTCAAGTCACTTAATGTGACTCCATGATGAGCAATTTTTGGCTTCCAGCATTAGTTCAACTTCCGATAATTTAAATTAAACATTGTGAAATAATTTCATGCATTTCTTGAAATTTGTGTAAATTCATAAGAAAGTTACGAAATCGTACACCATACAAAGTTTTTCATTTATAATCATTATTAATGGCAGATGGTGGTGAAGGAGCATAGCAATCATGCACATTGAGAAAACCATAGAGGAGACGTTTGTAAACAGTATTTACTTTCTAAACATACCTTCTTTTTTCAAAGTCGTAAAACTGTAAGGGTCGAAGATATTTATCTGATGGCCTTATTCTGTCATAATGGAGATCGTAATAGCTTATTTTCTATTTAAAAAATATGAATAGGTCTCTTAAGTTTCATTACAACATCTTCAATGTACCCTTTGGTTAGAATTTGCATCAATTTTTAGTCCCGGATGTTTAATTGATGAAACCATATTTATAACATTCAATATCATTGTTAAGCCTAAAATATTGAAATTTAGAGTCAATTTATTCCGAAGAAACCAATCATTTAGCTCCCAATTTATTTGTACTGAATCCATACTCAAAGCATCACCAGCTAAAAGTAGAAACTTCCTCCATTTTACTGCCTCCCAATTAATTAATTCAATAGTAATAATGTCCACAGCACTGAGCCTTGTGGAACATCAAATTCTACATTTTTGTAACCAGAAAATTCCCTAGGTACCATACCATGAATGACATCCAAAACCTCTACTATTGGTCATTGACCTATCAGATAAGATGCAAGGACTGAGAGTCCAACACATGCATAGTGGGGACTCAAATTTTAAACTGTACTGTTCTACCACGATTTAAAATACTTAAAAAAATTTTATTGTGTTTCTGAGCATAAATAAGGGAAAAAAATTTGTTCAAAATTTTTGCACCATTTATTTCTTTTTTTATCCACAAAAGTGCTTGTGATGAGACATCAAATTAAAACATAGTGTTAATTACTACAACTTTTGAGTGACAAATAAATGAAACGGATCCTAATTTATTATAATTATCATAAACAACAGTATTTTAATAAATTTTAAATGCTTACAGATTTTGTTTTTGATTGTTTTTAGACCAGAAATGATGTTATTCTGTTTGCCAACAATGGACGAGAGTGATAGAGACACTGGTGATCAAGATCTTGTTGATTGCGTGGAAGCTATGGGCGATGGCTTGATTGCAACAAAATGTGCATTACATGGTGCCATTTATTTGTGGAGTTTACCTGATACATTGAAAAGCAAAACACTTATAGTCAAACCTATGCATGTGCTACGATGGAGCAACACCGATAACTATTTTATGTTTATAGGGGCTCATAAAGGTATGAAACATTTTATAAACTATTTTAATTTTTCTCCTTCTTCAGTTGGATATTAAAAGTTATCCCTTTAACCCGTCAGCCTCAAGAACTTATCGCTCTTCCAATAGATGAAAGATGATGTGATGCCTCAGGCACCGAATAGTCTGTTCTTTCCCGATTGAAGTATTCATATTCAAAGAATAGTTCTGTGTCTAGCGATGGAACTATTCAAACATAACGTAAACATGTGTGGAACAGTTCAGCCAGACAGGCAAGTTTTGCCCAAAAAGCTACCCAAGATAACCCAGGTAGGTGATGTTGATGTTCACCATACTAAAATAATGATGTATGAAAGATGGCAGGACAAGAGGGAGGTAAGGATTTTGACAACAATGCACGATTCTGAAGTGGCAAGACTAACTGGGAAACGGGAGAGAAAATTAAAAAAACCGCAGAGTGTTTTAGACTATAATGCTAATATGGGAGCAGTGGACATAGGCGATATGGAGTTATCGTTCAATATGACAGCCAGGAAATCTATAAAGTGGTACAAGAAGCTATTTTTTTCATCTTCTCGATATAGCCATTAGGAATGCCCATATTCTTAAGAAAATGAAGACTGGAAGCAATCCCCACCTGTCATATTTCAGAAAAGAATTGGTAAGGGACTTATTGGAAATCTACTGCCCTGCGAGAACCCACCCACTAGGCGGTCGACCTTCTCCTGGGGAAACACCTCTGCGCCTGACTCAGTGACATTTTTTAGAGCCGATTCCTGCCATCCCTAGCAACCCACGGCCCTGGAGGAAATGCCATATGTGTCGTTACACAAAGAAGAGGCCTTCGAAGAGGACAGACACATATTACATGTGCATTCCATGCGGCGATGTTCCCCTCTGCATCAGCCCCTAAATGAAAGACTTTCATACTCTTCGTCAATTCTGACTTGTAAATAGATTTTTATTTTTTATTTTGACTATTTAACCTGTGTTTTTTACTCTATGAAAATAAAAATGTATTTTCAGTAACATGAAATGATTAAAAAAAATTATTTTTCATATTTTCTACAATTTGTTTATATGTGTAGTATATATGTAATACATATGTATATATACATACATATATATTTTTTTAATGTTACAATATTTAAAGATACATGATAAAGTACTGAATTAAACTAAAAGTTGGCCTCTAAAAAATATGCTATTGTATATTTCAGCAATGTTACAGAACTGCACTAAAATCTGAATTTTTTTAACTCTTACAGCATACAGCATTTTTGGACATAATTCATGTAGGTGATAAGATTTTTTTATTTTCTAAACATTTCAATGTAGGGAATTGAATTTCCTACCAAATATATTGGATTTTCAAAAAAAAAAAAATTGTTTAATTTTACTGTAACTTTACTTTGAAATTTCTGGTAAAAATTTTGGAAAAAAAAATTATATGTTATTTTTAATAGTATTTTCAGCTTCTCCTGTTCTTTCTGAACAAAATACATACATATATTATTACTTATTACTTCATTTTTAAATTTTGTACAAATTT
This sequence comes from Aphrophora alni, assembly GCA_963513935.1. Lineage (NCBI taxonomy): Eukaryota > Metazoa > Arthropoda > Insecta > Hemiptera > Aphrophoridae > Aphrophora > Aphrophora alni. The sequence continues at coordinate 114,469,540 of OY740768.1, read as the reverse complement.
TTAAAAAATAGTCTGCAAATTAGCAAAAAAATCCCGGGCTGGGGGGAATGCCTGGCTCTGCTAAACCTGGGATTCAAGAGGTTAAACTCGACCCAGGACCATCTCATGAGGAAGCCTTTTTGAAGCCCTTGAAGTAATGTTTGAATGGTTGAAAGGGAAAAGGAATCTGGCATAACCCAACTGTTGTAGCTCAAGCAAATTTGTGATTAACAGCAACGTTTGTTTGCAAGAGTCGTTTCATAATTCATAATTTTGTTCAAGTACAAAATGTGTAGAAATGATGTTTATTTTTGCATTGTAAAGAGACAGATATTTTTTTAAAACTGATTTTTAATTTTTTTTGTACTTTACTGTTGTGATATTTTTTTTATGGCATGTGCGTTTTAAAATAATTATGTAATTTTCCTTATCCGGACTTTCTCATATCTGGACTACACTTAGTCCCTATTGATGCAGATAAGGAGGTCTTTACAATATCATTGATGGTATTTTTAATGACAAATATTCGGTCCTTTGTTCTTGGTACAGAACACATTCACTTTTGGGAAGATAGTCCAAAAATTCATGGGGTTTTCGTTGTTCCAGATGATGTTGTTGTGGGTGTTCAAATGGTTTTAAATCATTAAAAAATTTTAAGTTGGAATCAAAAACCTAATTTGAGTGCAAAATTGCTTTGTAAGTTAAATGTTGTGCTTCTTCAAAGTTATAAATTTACCCAAAATCGGGATGTTATACTCATTCAAAAAATGTGAGGGAAGACTGATTAATTAGGACACTTGGTATATATTATTAACATACAGAAAAAAATTATGCCAAATTAATTCTAAGAGTTATTTCTAAAGATTGATTAACATTTCATAATCTCTGATGTCTATTTTACAAGAGGGAGGTCAACATAGCTAGAACTTATTATACATAGAGTAGAATTTGGTTAATTATAAGTTGAAGGGACCAGAAGAAAAAATTTAATTGTCAGAAAATTCGAATTTTTTATGTTTTTTAAAGGGCTTGGAAAAAAATAACACAAACTTCTTGATCAAAAATATAAACTTTATTTGAAAAATTATGTTATTTAGACAAATAAATACCCTACATATTACGGTATTTACAATTTCTTTAAAAAATCAGAGATTTTAACCTGTTTTTTTTTAGTTAACTCGCTCGTATATGACTCTAATTGATTAAGTGACCGAAAAATGGAAATCACTTACATTACTGTGACATTCAAAAAATCGTTGGGTTCTTAAGTGTGTTGCATAGTTTACGCTAAACTTGCGATAGGGTTTTCCTGAGCCCCTGGGAAATACTCCTTTTTGTCACTTGATGCTCCATCCTCTGTTTCATTGTTGCTGATGACTTCAGTCAGCTCGCCACACAGCGCCAATCTTGAAATACATTGACTAAATCCTCACATGAGATGGGTGGATCAGGAGTTACGTCCACTCAGCTGTCAATAACAGGCATATCATCGGTCACAATTTTATCAACATTCTCCCCTCAGTTTCCTTCTTGATGAACCCAGCTTTCTTAAAGCACTTTTTAATTGTTTTGTCTGTTACTTGGTCCCATGCTTGTTTGCATATTCTTGAGGTATGAAGAATGTCAAGTGTAATATTCAGAGACAGGAAAAGTCTCCAGTGAATGTTTTCAACCAATAATGGTCTGTAGAAAAGATTCAAATTTTGAATTATTCCCTCGTCCATGGGTTTTATGACTGACATCATATTAAGCGAGAAATAAATAACCTTCATGTTTTCGAGAATGGGAATACTCTTGTGCGCAGTGCAGTTGTCAATGAAAAGAATAATTTGTCTATTTTATTTTCGAAACTTTTTATCAATATTTAAAAAAATTTAATATCAAATGTCATCCATGTTTTTTTTGTTTGATTCACTGTCTTTGATTTCACATTCAGCAATGAGGATTAACTTATTTCCCTATCATCAAAAATGATAGCTATTCTGAACCATCCACGTTGTTCCAATCAACAGTGTAACTTTATCTTTACTAAGCTTGCTTGTTTGGATTGTTTATCTGTAAATCTTAGAGTTTTATCAAGACTACATTTATAAATAAGACCCTTTTTGTTCATGTTGTAAATGTTTTTCAGTGTTCTATCCTGAATCATCCAAAATTTGGTCAACAACACCACTTTCATCACAACCAGCTCTAAAAAAAAGTTTTTCCAATTTTTTAATCCATCCACAGTCACTCTATATTGGCTTTAAAATCTTGTTTCTCCTTTTCAGAGTTGGCCTGAGTAAACGTTTTCCTTTTTTAAAAAAATCATTAAAAATAGTAATATTATGCAAAAGACAACTTGTAATATATATATATATATATATATATATATATATATATATATATATATATAGAAAAGTGGATAGAATCTGTGTAATGAAAAAAAAAAGTTACATATAAAGGTTTTGGAGTAAGTATGTTTGGAATAAAAAATTAAGTGAAAATTCCACAAAAAACCATTCAACAAATAAAAATTTTGTTTTTTAAAGATATACAAATGTTGTAATTGTGAATGAATGTTGATAAAAACAAAAATCAAGTTATAAGATCACATGAAAAACATTTTTTTACAAAACTTTGCTAAAAATTTAGGCCTAATTTGAAGAACAAAAAATAACCAAAAATAGTAATACTATGGGAAAATGGGACAAAAATGTCAGAAATCAAAATGGCACATAAAAGGTTATATTTATTTACCACCATTTAAAAAAAATTTTTTGCCTAGATATAGAAAAGTATTTTTGTTATATTTTTGTATAAATGTTTGTAAAAACAAAAATCAATTTATAAAATTTTCATTATAGAAAATAAATTTTTATGTAAAAACAAAAAAATTTCTAAAAAGTTAAAATTAATTTGATCTAACCTAGACCTTTGGTAGGCCTCACTGAAAAAGTTAAAATTAATTTTAAAAATAAATTCTAGAAACAATAACACACACATATTGTAACTTGTATAAACAAATTATAATAAATAATTCACTCTTCATAATAAAATAAGATTACAATATAACAGAAATAAATTGAGCCATGCATGGAAGACTACATACTCTGCATGAATTTAGAACACAAAACATGGCAAACAAAGGAATTTTAAGTTCAGAATGGTTATCTAAAATTAGGCCTATTAGTTGGGTTGTACCAACTGATAGATTTAAATTTTATCTTCCTAATAGTGTACAGAACAGTTACAAAATATCAGTGTAAGTAATCGATATTTCACTTTACATAACAGGACCGAAAAGAAAATGAGTCTGGTTCGGTTTGGTTACTACTTTGTAGAATGTAATATATCTCAAAAACTATGACAGCTAGGATAATTTGGAATACACAGTTCGAAAGAGAAAGAAAAACACTTTAAAATATTGTCAACTTGTGGTATTTGGACAGGAATTACCATTTTCGTAAATTATATGCTCAATGAGATCACATTTTCTTATATTGCGAAGAACTGTAAAGTGCTGGTCCCTAGCACCAAACACTCCAACTTCATCGAATAGTTTTTGCCTTTTACTGTATAGAATATCTGTTACATCATTATGAAAGTTGGAAACATTGTGTTTACTATGATATATTATACATTTCGATACAATAATATTTACTGTCGTAAATTACTGTATTAAATATTTAATATCGAAGTTGAATTGAAAAAATAAAACCAGCTTAACAGTGATTTTTAGGCTGTATAAACATGTTAAAATTCTTGATTAGTTAAATTTGTATAAATTAAAAACTATAAGATTTAGAAAGATTTGGAAAACAGATCGAAAGATGAAGAATCGTTATATAGAACAGTATTACTGTAGATTTTTTAGACAGTAATATGGACTTTATAACAAAGAATGATGTAAATTTGTGTTCGACACCAAACACATATTTTCCCCCAAAACAAGACGGGACATTTTTTCCTAATAATTCAGTTGCTATTATTTTTAAATGAAGCCCAACATACCAAATTGAACATTGTCGTAGGGTGCCATAGAACGCCTTATGTATGTCAAAGACAAAGATCATTTCAATTATGTCCTATAATATAGAAATCGACATTTGAAATTGCACATACTGTTAGGAGATCATGAGTGGTGTAGCGGAAGGAATGTGTCTACTATTGGCTGATGCGAGCTGTCACTCATACAACTCACTATTCTAAAAAAACATGCACCTGAATGACAATGACAGTGTATAGGGTTTATTAGAGGCCTGTTATGAAACTGTTTGGTACCTATCATTAAAATTGTTTACTATATAAGGAAGAAAATACGAGCTGTGAGATTTTTCTTTTCATTGCATGCATGTAGTGAGTAATGTTTGTATCCTTAGCTAGTACCTTTATTTTCTTGGCAACGATGACACAAGACCGCTGCCCCTTCCTCACCCTGCTGCTCCCTCGCTACACCACTTGTCATCTCCGAACAGTATACTAGTGCCAATATAATCAGTGTTGGCATGGACATTGTTTGTTTACATTATAATGTATTTCAGTATTTTATTTATTTGTTATTTTGTATATGAATAAAAATCCATACATCTTCATAAATTAAATATTTTATAAACAAAATTATTCTTGTTTGGTCTTGTCAAAAACAATGATTACATACACCAGATGTTACGTTTTGACTTAAGACAAAACTCTTTTGTTTTATTTTATCATCAGTCAGTTGTATTTCGTGTGTTGCTGGCTTTTGAGAGCAGTTTTTACTTTTTATTTTTATTTTACCATTTATTATTCTATATGGTGTTGAAGGATTTTGAAGTCTGCAGCACGATTTCTTGGGATTTTGATGATTGCAAAGAAGTGCCTTTTTATTGAAGTTAGATAATAACAAATGCAATACAGTATATATGTCACCATTTTATGATGTCCTTTTATCAAAATTTGTGTCAAAATATCAACTATAATAGTTTTAGTATAAAATCAAATGAATTATGAATAATTTAAACATTTATAGAGTTCATGTAATGGTGAATAAAGATGTTGCAGTGAGTGAAAGTGGGAATTTTCATCGGAACTGGAAGGTAAGTTTTGTCATGGCAGTGTATGGACATCACTGTACGAAAATGACTGACTGACAACAGCTAGTAGATTGTAAGAAGATCAGCATGGGCAAAGCGAACACATCTCAGTTCCTTGATGGATGATGTTTTGAACATGATTTAAGATAGAAAAGGGCAATTGTTTACAATTCATCCCCTTCACCATTTTAAAAAAAATTTCACTTATCTTGTATTATAAATGATAATTCAGAAGATAAAAAATGTTGGAAATAAAAAAATGTCGAAGAAAACAGACTTTAAATAGTAAGCTGCTTATATATTAGGTAATGGGTCTGCAACTTCTCTATGTAATATGTATTTGCATTGTTCCTATCATCGATTTTGTAAGATTAATAATTAAACATAAACATAATTGAACCTGTTACCAGGCGACTGAGAATTAAAGATTATTGGAACCTACTGGTAAACATGTTTTAAAAAAAAGAAAACAAATTTCATTAACAAGTGCTAAAATTTATTTAGCTTAAATTTTTGAATTAAATTTGACCATTTACAAAAATAATTAAATATAACAAACATTTCATAGATCTTGATCTTTTTAAAAAAAAATTACAAAAGTTAGATTTCAGATTAATATGAATTTATATAATGAATTTAAATTTTAGATATAAAAAAAAAGGTCAAAATTATGTATTACAGTTAACAAGATTTTGTATTATCAAATGCTTAGTTTACTACCATTTATATATATAGAGATACATGTTAAAACTAGGTTGATCAACATACTATTTTTCTATTTTGAGAAGAAAAGACAAATTTATGATATATAAAAGAAATTAATTTTGTTTTAAGCTATTGACGTCAATATATTTTTAATTTTGAAAAATAACCCCTTTGGGGTCGTGTAGGCCGAAATATTTTGCATGCAGTCCCATCCAAATCTATTTTGATCTTAAATTAGTACACATTATTTTACAGATAGAGGGAAAAAAAAATGCTGAAATGAAGACACATTATTATACAGAGTTTTGTTTCTTGAACAAAATTTGTTATTCTTTATAAAAGAATAATTTCACAACCAAAGTTCCTTTAATTAACAACTGTCGTTTTTGAAAAGTTTATATTTCCTTATATATATATATATATATATATATATATATATATATATATATATGTGTGATGATCTGGTGCACTTAGAAAATGTTGAGAGTGAGTTTGAACCTGTCTCCAATTGCAATCTCGAACCAGCTTTTGCTGTGCAAAAAGCAAGTTAAAAAGAGATTTAGACAAACTCATACAGGTTGTTCGACAAGTCTTTGTAATGAAAAATGATTTTTAATTTAATTAAAACGAAAAGGAAAAATTGTCAGAATTACAAAATGTCCAAAAAAGATTATAAATAAGTTTTTCTTATATTAATAAAGAATCTAATGTATCTCGATCTTTGTTTGAAATAAAGAATTGTAACAACTGCTAGGAAATTTTTAAACAAAGATTTTAATTAAGAAAAACATTTGACTAGTTAATTCTTTGATTTTATGACTATTTAAATTTATAATTTGATTTTGTAAATTGTTTTTAAATGAAAGAAGGTTATTCTACTTTTACAAGACATTATCCTTCAATAAATTATTGACAATTCAAAAAAAATTAATCATAGTTAAATTATTTCTGAACAAAATATATATCAGTAATTAAAACTTAAAAACATTAACAGAGTTATATCTAGAATGGTCAAATTTTAATTTCGAATACCTGGAACTTGTTGTAAAAGCTTAGAAGCTTGATATGTCCATGAAGGTCATCGTGAGACGAAATGTTAACAAGGAGAAAACAAAAAACTCACTGAACAAACTAGTGGTGTGATGTTAAGTAACTGTAACACATTATGAATTTAGAAAAGAAGAATACGGCTTAATTAATATCATGATGCACTTTACTATTTCAGAAATTTCATCTTGTAAAAAGCTACTGCTTAGTACTTTTATTAGGAAGCAACAATAAAAAAATATATATACCTCAAATCAGGGCCCCCACATGGCCGGTGCTACCGTTGCTACGACAACGGAGCCCGCAAGGACGGGGGAAAAAATTAAAAAATAGAAAATTTTTAATAAATCATAGAAAGAAAACAATAATTAAATCACTAGGACAAGATTTATGTGTATCAATGAAATATTACATCAGAGTAATATAAATTGGTTAATTGGATATGCAGTGCGTTGCGTACAAATCGTGTCTGAATCTACAACAGGTGTGAGTAACAAAACCACTCCTTAAACAGAATAGGAGTTAATACAGTAAAATATGCCCCGAAATTATGACCTTCTTTGGAAACTTGGAAAAGATGTATTCTTTTTTCGCCCATAGTCCTAGAAGATGGGATATTTTGACTTCTGAAGTGCCGCTTTCACTAAAAAAACAATCACAAACAAGGTGGTACGAAAGATTCGAAGCCGATGTTCCCGTTGCAAAGTACTACCCAGGACTATTAACGGCCTTAGAACGAGTATTAACTGTGTTGAAGTCAAGCCTAGAACCAAAAGCATACAATAAAGCTATGAGTCTTCAAAAATACTTTTCTTCTTTTCAAGGCCTCTGTATGACAGTATTTTGGTACAAAGTGTTAGGCTGCATCAATGAAAAGAGTGTAATAATTCAGTCGCAGAGTATTTCTCTGGACATTGAAGTGAAACTGATGAATGATCTGAAGAAGACATGCGACGACTGAGAAATTCGTGGGAAGACATCATCAGTGAGTCACGTTTAGTGGCAGAATCCATCAACGTACCATCTACGTTTCCAAAATCAAGAGGTCGCCCTCAATTGGAAACAACTATTGAAGAAGAAGAAAACCATTTTAAAACTAGTATTGTGTATAGAGCTTTGGATCTTATTTTGTCTGATCTCAAGACAAGATTTGAAGCAACTAATGCACTGACTGAACTCTTCAGCCCAGTTCTTCAATTCAGCTCTATGGAAGACAGTGATTTAAGGGATAAGGCTGAAAACTTAGTTAAAACTTATAAGAATGATCTATCAGTAAACTTTTGAGATGAAATTATACATCTGTAACATTCAGTTCTGTGTTTCAAGTTGACCAAAAAAACATTTCAAGTAACCCGTTAGAGTAGTTGAATGCAATCCATGCCAAACAGTTAGAACCAATATTCATAAATGTGTGTATTGCATTAAGAATATTTTGTACGATACCAGTTTCTGTTGCATCTGCAGAAAGAGCATTTAGTCAGTTGGACAACGTATTGAAAACATGGCAATGTTCATCACTGACTCAAGAACGTCTTAACTCACTTGGGGTGTTAGCAATTGAACACCGTCTTGCATCAAGTCTTGACTTCAGTGGTGTAATTGTAAAATTCTCAATGATCAAAGCTAGAAAAATGTAGCTTTCATTCTTTCAGTAAATTATCAGAACTCAGAAACACTACAATGCAACATATAATTTTCATTTATGTGTACATGGTTTTTAGCTTTGAATTTAAGTTGATTTTAGTAAGCTATTAGTATGACCAATTTTTGTGAAATACTTATTAGATTTTTCTTCATTAATTTTTTTTCTTTATAAACATGTAACCTATTTGCTTTGCTTACTTCATTTTTACCTAAAGGTTGTATCTTCTGCTTCTCAATATCTCAATGATAAAATTAGGATGTGTTCTCAACGTATCAGAACACAGATATAATAATAATACAAATCATCAATATAATTATATTCAATATGCAATAGCCTAGCCATTAATATACTCATAGTAATTAATTTCTTTTTTTGGTAGTAAGAGGAAGGCCCATCATGACTTTTAGCAACGGGGCACATGGAATGATATGAGGGGCCTGCCTCAAATGCTTCCGTGTAAATGCCTACCCTACTTTCGTTTCTATTATTAGTGTAAATAATGTAAAAAATAAAATTAGTGTAAATAATAAAATGTTTAAAAAAGTACAGAAAGGTGCATATTAACACGTTAGCTGCCGAGACCTAATACGATACTCTTGCCTGGAGTGCCACGATTACCAAATTATTTTTCCATTATTATTTTTGCATCTACCTATATAAAATAGTATTTACCTAAGGCAATAATATTTACTAATTTTATTTATATTTATGCATATATAGTTGTGAGACCGATCGGACCGAAATGTAATATTTCGGCTTTAATTTTAACCGTAGTATAACGTTTAGGTCCTGTCGGACTGAGGCAATTTTCGTGTAAAAAAAAAAAAATCTAAACGGGCTATTTCATTTCTTTATGTTGGCAATGCTCACTATTTTATTTGTCTAATACTTATTTTATAAATACATATTTTCATTTTACAACTGTATTCTGTGTGAATTATTCATTACTAAACCAAAATGTTTTTGTAAAATTTTTAATCGGTCCGATCGTGCCGACAAAAAAGTGAAAATATTCACCAAGTTTATTATTATATTGAGTAACCATGGTAACGGTTATTAAAGCATACAATGTACTACGTCTAACACACCACTTTACCCAATCCAGAGAATACAAAAATTGGTCGATAGGTTGCTACACTATCAAATGGTGAGCCACAAAACAAGACATTACGTCAGTAACTTTATCGGCCCGATCGTGCCGAAACGCTGCATGTACATTCACCTTAGTTTCAGTCCGTTTGGACCGATATGGCAGCTAACGTGTTAAAGAGATATTAGAGCTAAGCAGTAATTTGTGTACCTAGTTTTCTTGGAATGGGTTATATCGTCAAGTCAGGCTAGGGAATCAAGTAGAAGGGAGGACACTCCCATTACATCAGACACACTCCTAGTCTGAGGGTCACTTTACTCCTTGAGTAATGACATTCAGACCTGCCATAAGCGGGTTAGGCATACTACTTGACAGACAATCTATTTAATCCAATATCTTTCAGACTCTAGAAACTTCTTTCCTTATTTCATTTTATATGCATCATCAAATGTTGCCTATGCTATTACATATACCATTTGTGTTAGGAAAGGTATTTAAAGTTAGGGTAAATTATGATTATTAATTTAATCTTACATAATGGACGATAGAAACAATGCAAACATTACAAATGGAAGTTGCACAACCTTGACTTATTACATTGTAGAGAATAAAGTATTATTTTCAAAAATAAAATATAACGAGTTCTATAATCATTATATTACTTAAATCGTGTAAATTACTTTTTTTTATGGTATATATTTTTATCTCGTCTTTGATTTTTGAAGAATGACAGAGCACAATACAAGCTTGTTGGTTTTGTGCAGTTCAGAGAACATCTTCAACACACAGTGTGAGCCTAGCTTCATACAGTTCAAACAGTCTGTAACTGTTTCGTAGATAAGAGTCCTGGAAATTTTTGGCAAATACTGTGAAGGGATAAAATTGTGAATTGTCTGTTCTCTCAAATTTGTGAGTCTACCACTTTGGTGGCCGCCCACTCTGTCCATGGGTCATTTCATACACATTATCACTTTCAATAACTGTCTAACTTTAACTCATTTTCTCACTATTCCATCATTCATGGTTTTCACAGCCCACTTCACAGATCAGAAGATGAATATCAAGTAGTGTCACATTAAATTTCTTGCAATCAGAAAATGGATAACAATGTATTTCACATACAACAGAACCTTTGATCTTCTTAAACACTGTAAACACACAGAAAGATAAGTAACCACAAGCAGATGATTACTGTTGCGTGATGTATGTGGAACATCAGAATTTTTCACACTATTACATTTATCTAATCATACCTCATCATTTTTACTCTCCCCTAACAGCATCAAAGGCACCTATAATGGCTTTATATTTTCTTCACAATAATACACAAAGAGTTATTACTAGTCATGACTTCCAATGATGTGACAGATACACATTGCACCACTGATTTTAAATATTCTATTTGATGATTGTTATTATACAATTAACAGAAATTGATCTGCCTAATATTGTGACAGTGTAAAAAGTCAGATTTTAATATAGACTCATTTAAAAGACGCGGTTAAGCCAAAGAGATAAGAGATTCAAATAATAATTTAAATTTAGTAACGTCATTAATAAAAGAAAAATGGATTTTCAAGACAACAGTATGAATTATTATGTTTAATTTTAATGTAATTTAGTTTGTTTGTTATGTTAAGTAAATCATTTGTATTTTACGGCAGTGTGGTAAAATGTGTGAACAGTAACCGGAAAGAACGCTTTCGGAAGTAAGAATTTGCCTCATGGCAACGGCAGTTGAAGTCCAGAGCTTGAAGGGACTGGATGTGTTTTGTAGAGTTAGAGTTAACCGCTTAAAATGGACAAGTTGTGTTTTTCAAAGTCGAAGTCTAGTGTTTGGAGAGATAAGATCGTAGAAAGAGTTTCTAGGTTCTATTAGAACAATGTACATTTGATTTTTTGTCTCAAATAGAGATCGAAAGTGTTTAAAAAATCTATAAAGAGCGTGTTTCAATGACAATAAAGCGGGAACATAAAAGACAATGGTTTATATACGCGAGTTATGAACATTCTCAACAACTTGAGAAAACAACTTCTGAACGAGGGAGAATCTACTAGAAGCTGTGGAATTTCAACTTGTAGGACATCAGTCTTCCATTCGGAAACGGACAATGTTTTTTATTTAGATCGGCGTTGTGGTATAGACGCTATATATTACCTGTTTGATTAATAACCTGTATTATGTTTTCAATTAATTTTTTTGTAAATGTTTATCTATTTAAAGAAAGTTTAGTAGATTATTACTAGAAGAGATACTAGTAAAATGAAATTTTTAAATAATGAAAATAGCATCTTTTCATTTTTCTTTTAAAGCTACAAAGTTACTACTAAAAAATTTTCATAGATTAAAGTCCTGTTGCAACAATTTTATTTGTAGAAGCATTTTTGAAGATAAAATTAATTAATTTGAAAGAATGAAATAAAAGAAATATAAATTCATAATTTGTTATTAAAACTAAAAAGATAACTAGTATTTATAATATGATTTTTTTTTGTTAATAATATTTGTAGGATGTTTCTTTGAATGTTTAATAAATGCTTTCTTTGTAACATTTCAGCCAAAGTGTTCTCATTTAAAACCAAAATCCACTGTGAGTACACCGATAAAAGAATTTGCGACCCCAGAGATTCTTTAAAATATTTAAATTCACTTTTTTCAAAATTGATGTCAACACATCTGGCGCCCTAGTCGAGCAAATTAATAATTGAATTCAATTTTAATAAAAAATAAGTACTCTTCAAGTACGATGAGCCCGCTTATTTTTAAATTATTACAATTGGCGCCCAACGTTGGGGCGTTTATGGTCGAAATAAACAGTGATTTTGGTAATGCGAACATTTAATCAAGGTAAGGACTCTCTCTATCATAATAAGAAAGATTCTTTTTTTAAATTTTTTGTGTTAAATATAAGAATAAAATGGATTTAGAAAATATAAATGTTAATAATAATGAACAGGTTAGGATGATGATGTTGGTAATTAAAATTTAAACTTAAAAATAAAGGTAAATAATAATAATAATTAAAAATGGAGGGTACTAATAATAATATTTTAAAGGTTGAACAGGTTAGGATAATTGAACAGGATAGATTAAATAGAGATGATAAAGTAATGAGAATGTTGGAAGTAATGATGAAAGAGATGAATGGTAAATTTAGTCAAAATAGTTCAGAATTAAAAGAAACAAATAATAAAATTGAACAGAATAATCTAGAATTTAAACGAGATAATGATAAGAAGTTTGAATGTATAAATAATAGGTTTGATCAAAACAATTTGGAATTAAAAGAAATAAGTAATAAATTTGATCAGAATAAGCTAGAAATTAATGAAAAACTAGAGAATTTTAATATTAAACTTGAACAGAATAATGTTAAATTGGATAAGATAAATAATGACTTGAAACAGAGTAAATTGGAACTAAGACAAGATAATTTAGATTTAAAAGAAGCAATGTGTAAAAAATTTGAAGAAATGAGGGTTGAATTAAAACCAAATTATGTAAAATTAGAACAGAATCTTAAATTGGAAATTAAACAAATGGAAATCAATGTAATGGAGACTAATAATAAAGTAGAATTTGAATTAAGCTATTGTCAGAAAAAAGTAGAATTTGAACAGATTAATAGTGTAGAAGGTGTTTTGGTAGAAAATATTAATAATTTAGATAACAATTTAAATCAAGCAATAGCTGAAATTGAAATTAACAGTTTTAATGAAACAAAAGAGATGTCAGATGATTTAATAATAATAGAAGACGATTGTGTGAATGATTGTGTTCAAGAAATTTCTAAAATAATGAATAATGGGTTAGGTAACAAGGTAAATCTAGAAATAACAAGTAATGTTGAAGTGAATAAGTTTGGTGGGGTTGGAATAGGTATAATTAATTCAAAAAACAAAGTAAAAGTAAATAATGTGATAACAAAAGAATTAATTGTATTTGTAAGGAAACAAAGCTATTGTAGGACGATAGGTTTTGAAAGTAACATAATGTTAAAATTTAGAAATGTTTTTAGAATCCAAGAGCAAGAAATTAAAAGTTTTTATGAAAAGAGTAGCCTTGAATACAAGTTTAAAAAGGAAATATTAAAAGAAGACTTTACAGTAATATACGATAATGGTGGGGTGAGGATTCCCAAGCTGACAGCTGACAAATGTAGGTCAGTAGATTCTGAGTTGTTTGAGAGAAGGAGGGGTGATGGTATGCCTGAGAAAGAGAAAGAGAAAAGGTTTTCGTCAACACAAAAGTGTAATGTCAACAAAGGGGAATCTTTTGTTAGGAATGGGTCTGTTGTAAAGACTAGCCTAGAAAAACTATCTAAGCTAGAAGCGGTATTTAACATTAAAAGTGTGTTAAAAAATTCAATCATGTACTTTAAAATTTTTCACCAATCGGGGAACCATCGAAAGAAATAGATAATTTATAATTGTTGTAATCAATTGAAATTTGGAACGACGGATATAAATGTAAAGACATTTTTATAAACACACGGACTTGATTTTGAAGAATAATTAATAAAAAGTAGTTAAGATTCTGTTAATAAGTAGTTTTAAAATTGAATAATGTATAGTCTATAGTTTGAAATAACAATAGTATGAGTATTAATAAATAATAATATAAGCCAAGCTAGTATGATTAAGAGTTTAGTTTTAGAAAACGTTTAGGTATTTGCTAAGTGAAAGACGCTAGGTTTATATCAGTAGATAACTCTGAATGTTGTTTATTCCAATATAAATAATTATGAAACGTGACATAGATAAGATAGTTAGTTCGAAGCAAGGATTTAGTGTAGTGTTGAAGAAATAATATTCAATATTAAGTAGGTGGATTCAATATTAAATATTCAATAAAATGTGACGAGAGAGTTGAGATTCATCTGTAGACCGTATTGGAACCAAAAGGTTCACTTCTTATCAGTAGTAAACAGATAAAGAATTGCGTCTCTATATACAAAGGGGAAATTGTTTATTCCTTAGTCAGGTATAAGTTCTTTGCATGACATTGAGACGAGATACAGCGTGTTACAAAATTGCTGTTCTGAAAATAAAAAACTTTTGACTTATAATCGGAAATTAACTTGCGTTTCCAAATAAAAAGTATTTAAATAGAGGACAATTGGTTTTAAATAAAGTAAATAAGAACAAAAGTAGATTACATAAATAACTTTAATAGAATTAAAAGTAAATTTCTAAGTAAAGAACTTAGAATAAGTTTTAAAAAATAAAAATTCTTATTGAATTTGAATAATAACATCTAGAAAGGATTACATAAACAGAAAATTGACGATGCTAATAATAAGATTGGTAAAATAAACATTATTTCAACTTCGGATGATACGATTTGAATGAAATTTTTTATAAATTTTAAAATTTTCTTCGTGTAGATGCATTTAAGGAGTACATGAACGATTGGGAGGAGGCAGGAGTTTATGTAGTAAAAGAAATTGTTTTATTTGTGAAAATGAGGCAATTTCGGGACTGCACGAAAGGCGTGTTGTGAGTTTGAAGTGTGTGGTGGGCGGTATTTCGAATCGAGTAGGGATATCGCATTTCAACCACTGCATATTTTAGGGTCATAACATGTTTGTTTCGTGTAAGAGTCCAGAGTGTAACCTGAAGGGTACATGTAAAATATTAGACCATCAGAAGGATAGGGAAGGTAGGGAGGTAAAATGCATAATAAATAAGTGTGACATTATTACATGAAAAACTTCATGTATCAAAAAATTTAGACAGATGTTGAAGGTAAATAAATTGTAGGATATATATAGAAGTGATCGATCTGTATATTTAGAAATAAACCGGACGTGACAGGAAGGGAGTTTTTATTTGGAATGAAACGAAAAGTTTTATAAAATTGTAAAAATGTTGATTAGCTGATTAGGATAGGTAATTAGATGTTAAATTGTAAAATGATAAGTTGTATGTTTGACATTGATAAATATTAAGGATTATTAGATAATATGAGATCATAAGATAGTTAATTTTAAGTGATTTATGATTTGAGAATGTAAAAAAAAAAATAATGGGTTAAAGTTGGAGAATTTATGTGAGTTTTGCCAAGACAGATAATAATTAAGTTTTTTAAGTTTTTGATGTTAAATAGTGAGTAAAGGAGGTTAAGTTTCTGTTTTTTAAAGGAAGGAGTAATAAATTAGCAATGATAAGAAAGATTTTGATGAAATTTATAAATAAAATAAATAATTAACGATTTTTAATAAATAATGTTTTGAATTTAAAACAATAGATGATTGTGAGAAGTTATCTGATAAAGATGTCTAAAGATTTTGATGAAATACGGTGTTAGCTGGGAAACAATATAAAATTTATTTTTTTTGAAGTTTTTATATACAAGTAATAGATGATTAAGAAGATTTTAATAAGAAGTAGTTTAAATGAGAGATTTTTGAGTTTTATATGAAGATGATGACTTTACAGAATTGTCGAGTAAAGTGGTATTTAAAATGAAGTTGTTCTGTTAAGAAACTTTTATAAAGAAGGTAGTTAGGTTGCATTAATGGTAATTTTTTAGTTTTTAAGAGGTTTTTTGAATACTACGATGAAATAAAGGAAATATGCGACGATTTTAATGGAATAAAGGGAGATTTGAGGAATTCTACGAAATACGGCGATTATTATGATTTTTGAAGGAAGCTGCGTTGAAATAAGGAGATTATTTATGAAATAATATATGGGTAAATAATAAGGAGTTTTTTTTTTTATTATGAAGAATTTTGTTTGGGGATTAATGCAACTTAGATTATTAAAATATGAAAGATAAGATGGAAATAATTTTAAGATAGGATACTGAGAGACAATACAATTGTAAAGAGGTAATTTTGAAATAAATAGATGAGCTTTGTAAGTAAATTTATATTTTTTTGTAATAATGATGTTATATTTTGAATTTTAGTTGAAGAAAAGAGTTTTTTGTAATTGTAAAATCAGTAGCTAACATGTTATCCCAGCGAGACAAAGAGTAATTAAGAATTTGATAAAGAATAAATAATTATTGGATTTAAACTAAAATAAATAATAATATAAGATGATAATTGAAAAGTTTTAAGGTGAATTGAAGCAATGTTGAGTAATAAGTAAATAATTTTCGTAAAAATGTTAATTAATAATGAGAAGTTTTAAAATTTTAATTGCGTTTAGTTGAAAAATGATTCAGATGGATAGTGAAAGATGGGTGTAGATTTTTATAAAAGATGTAGAAATTTCGTCTTGGCAGAAAAATAAAGTGTGGGAAAGGAAATGCTAGATGGCAGGAAAATATACAGACGGCTGTCTGGGAGATAAGCTTTGAGTGACGGGATCCTGTCAACAAAAAATGTTGATGGAAAGTTTCAGCCAACAAGGTTGGAAGGGAAACTGATGATGGGTTTTATTGTATAAATAGAGATAAGGCTTAGCACTAATTGATTCGTATATTATTTTTTTACAAATGAGTTATTATAACGCTAACAAATTAAAATAATGAAATAGGATTTTAGCAAATAGATTTTTATTTTTATAAGAAAAGAGAATCTTTCTTAAATTAAGTATACTAGGGATACTTATTTTCTTTCATGAGGTCCTTAGCTTCTGAAATGAAATGTCTTGAACATCCATTAATATTTTTTTCTCGATTTGAAATATATATATATAAAAGCTTTGTATTCCAATACCTGTATTGAAATACAAACCTTGTGGGGTTTTGTGACAGTGTAAAAAGTCAGATTTTAATATAGACTCATTTAAAAGACGCGGTTAAGCCAAAGAGGTAAGAGATTCAAATAATAATTTAAATTTAGTAACGTCATTAATAAAAGAAAAATGGATTTTCAAGACAACAGTATGAATTATTATGTTTAATTTTAATGTAATTTAGTTTGTTTGTTATGTTAAGTAAATCATTTGTATTTTACGGCAGTGTGGTAAAATGTGTGAACAGTAACCGGAAGGAACGCTTTCGGAAGTAAGAATTTGCCTCATGGCAACGGCAGTTGAAGTCCAGAGCTTGAAGGGACTGGATGTGTTTTGTAGAGTTAGAGTTAACCGCTTAAAATGGACAAGTTGTGTTTTTCAAAGTCGAAGTCTAGTGTTTGGAGAGATAAGATCGTAGAAAGAGTTTCTAGGTTCTATTAGAACAATGTACATTTGATTTTTTGTCTCAAATAGAGATCGAAAGTGTTTAAAAAATCTATAAAGAGCGTGTTTCAATGACAATAAAGCGGGAACATAAAAGACAATGGTTTATATACGCGAGTTATGAACATTCTCAACAACTTGAGAAAACAACTTCTGAACGAGGGAGAATCTACTAGAAGCTGTGGAATTTCAACTTGTAGGACATCAGTCTTCCATTCGGAAACGGACAATGTTTTTTATTTAGATCGGCGTTGTGGTATAGACGCTATATATTACCTGTTTGATTAATAACCTGTATTATGTTTTCAATTAATTTTTTTGTAAATGTTTATCTATTTAAAGAAAGTTTAGTAGATTATTACTAGAAGAGATACTAGTAAAATGAAATTTTTAAATAATGAAAATAGCATCTTTTCATTTTTCTTTTAAAGCTACAAAGTTACTACTAAAAAATTTTCATAGATTAAAGTCCTGTTGCAACAATTTTATTTGTAGAAGCATTTTTGAAGATAAAATTAATTAATTTGAAAGAATGAAATAAAAGAAATATAAATTCATAATTTGTTATTAAAACAAAAAAGATAACTAGTATTTATAATATGATTTTTTTTTGTTAATAATATTTGTAGGATGTTTCTTTGAATGTTTAATAAATGTTTTCTTTGTAACATTTCAGCCAAAGTGTTCTCATTTAAAACCAAAATCCACTGTGAGTACACCGATAAAAGAATTTGCGACCCCAGAGATTCTTTAAAATATTTAAATTCACTTTTTTCAAAATTGATGTCAACACATCTGGCGCCCTAGTCGAGCAAATTAATAATTGAATTCAATTTTAATAAAAAATAAGTACTCTTCAAGTACGATGAGCCCGCTTATTTTTAAATTATTACAATATTAAATAGATGCTCAAAATCAAATTTTTTGAAGTTTATGTAAATTTTCATATATGTGCTGTAGATAAATAATTGCTTGTCATAATGTTGTATAATTTTTAACATTGAATAGTAATCATGTTAACTTAAGGTAAATTTTCTTTTTCAGATGCAGGATTACTTTGTTGTGGCGATGATGGTGGAGCGTTGTGGTTATATGATCTTCGTGCATTGCCAGATGGGAATGCAGATAAACCACAGAGTGTTGAACCAACTTTGGTTCTTTCCTGGCCAAATGTGTTGGATCAGTTCAGTGACAAGAAACGTAAACTTAATTTAGATGTGTATGACATTGTTGTGGACAAAGTAGCTGTGTCGAGTTCTGGTAAACACATAGTTGCAGTAACCAACAATAATATGGTCTGCATATGGAAACAAGTGTAAATATTTTTGAATCTTGGAGTGTTTGGAAAAGATGAACAGTAATTTAAAATTGTAGAGTTTGACTCGTAAAAAAAAAAAAAAAAAAAAAATTGGGAGCATTTGATTTCAAACATCATTTAAATGTAGTGTTTTATGTTTGACTCAATTCTATTTAGAATATCTAGCTAAATAGAAGTATCTAATAACTGCAAGCTAGAATAATGTCTTGGATAGATTGTTAATGGTTTTATGTTTTTAATTCATGTTCAAATTTAGCATACCGTACTGAATATAAAAAAGTCAGATTCCTACAATTGTTGTTTTTTTTGCGTATGAACCATCCCTACTTGGTATTTTGTTCCTCTTTATTATTTTTATAAAAAGACTTAAGAAATTATTTGTGTTACCTCTAATTTAAATCAGTTAGATTAAAAAATTTTTTTTTTATTAATATAAATTTCATTGGTACTTTTGTCAACAATTGAATTAGATTAGTTGTTATAGGTACTGGTGTTGATTCCATATTTTGATATAATATGTTAAATGAATAATTGATTGCATAAAGTGTGATTGTTCACTTAAATTGTGTTCATCTTTTTCAGACCATCTCCAATAAATTTTTTCTATGTGTTTACATTTTTGTGAATTTCAAAAGTATATAAAATACTATGGAACTGTCTTGTATATTTCTGTTAATGATAATTATGTAAATATTTTATTGTGATCTTTTTACAATTACAATGAATACTAAGGATATTTATAATACGGTATGTAACATCATATACAACTTTGTTTTGTTAGTATTTTTATGTTTTTGAAATGTGTATGGTTTAATTAAATTTAGTAGAGATGTAAAATCATATACAACTTTGTTGTATGTTTGTTTTGATAGTATTTTTATGTTTTTGAATTTTGTACTGTTTAATTAAATTGCATAGCGTTCTAAAATCATATACAACTTTGTTGTGTTAGTTTTAGTATTATTTTTATGTTTTTGAATTTTGTACAGTTTAATTAACCCTAGAGGTGGCAGTGCCATTGCATTCCATTTTTGTTCATTTTCAATACTTTTTTTAAAATAGTAATATTATCCAAAAACCAACTTGTTATATATAATTTTTCTAACAAAGTTTAATAGCATTTGTACAGGATAATTAATCCTAGATGTGGCATTCCATTTTTGATCATTTTTCAATATTTTTTTTTAGAATTAACAAAAGTAGTAATATTATTCAAACACCTATTTGTTATATTATATCATTTTTGTCAGAGAAGTGAAATAAAATATATCTGTGAAATGAAAAAAAAAGTTTTATATAAAGGTTTTTTTGAAGTAAGTATAAAAAAAAAAAAGTTAAAACTTTACAGAAAAGTGTATATAAACATGTAACATATTTTTTTACATTTTTTGAAGATATACAAAAGTTTTGAAATCTAAATATTGATAAAAAAAAATTGTTTTTAAATTTACATCTTGAAAAGTCAATGTTTTACGATGAAAAAACAATTTTTTTTGAAAAATTCACCAAAAATATTAATATTATACAAAATACAACTATATAATTTTCTTAGAATTGTACAAAGATTTTATGTGTGTAATGAAACAAAATTTAGATATAAAAATTTTGGAGTTAGTATGTCAGGAATCAAAAATTTGTGCAATAATCGAAGCCAAAATTCCATAAAAAAGTCTAACCTACAACAAAATTAATTATTTTTTTAAAGATATATAGGGGAACCCGGGGTAAACGGGGGTACCGAGGTGGAATGGAGTTCGACATTTTTTTTATGTCAAGGAGGTGCCGCCAGCGAGCGGCAATAAGTATAACTAGACCTACCTGTTGCTGCTCAACTACGCCAGCTGTTAGTCTAGTTTTTTTGAGTATAGGTGCGTCAAGTTTTTGTTGTGTGATTTTTTGTTCCTGTATTGTAACTTCTGATGATTTTGTAGCCAAGGTAAGATATACATACTTGTATACATTACAACTATAATGGGTACATGCTTGAAGTACGTTTAATTGTCTTTAGTTTTGTGTAGTTAAATGTTTATTTACTTATATTTCTGAAGTGACCTTACTTCCCTAACCTAAATCGTTTCCCTAGGGCGGATTGGGTTGGGCGGTATGAGGAAGTACCCCATTCTGCTCCGCAATGTTTTAAACTGAGAGATTACTTTTACAACCCTCTAATTTTTTGTTCTTTCAATTTTAGATGGTTCGAGATTATAAGAAAAAAAACAAGTAGGCAATCATGGTCTACTGAGGCAATGAACAATGCTGTAGAGGCGGTTATTTCTGGCCAATCTGGGTATTCGAAGGCTTTGAACCAATTTGATGTTACCCAGTCTACTCTGGAAAGATACGTTAAAAAAGAAAGAAAAACCCCGATTACAAGATTGATAAAATGGCTTGAAAATTAAAAAAGATATTTATGAAGAGCAGGCTCTTCAGCTCGTTAACTACTTAAAAACTATGGAGGCTAGACAATTCGGGCTAGTAATGGAAGACTTGCATAACTTAGCTTATCAGTTGGCTGTAAGAAATGTTATTGGTCATAGATTTCATCGCAGGCCAAGATTGGGTAAATTGATTTCTTGTATGGTCTCGACAATTTGTGCATCCCGCCTTATCTGCTGAGAATAATAATGTCCACAAGGTTGCCTCTTGGTGAGATCATTTCATTTATCCATCCCACGGACTGCTGTTGAATGCATTTTTTATATCTAAGGTGACCAGTGCACAGAAACCACGAGTCCTGTAATATAATAATAATAAACCTGAACCACCATTTTAAATTGGTCCACAACTCAACTGTAGTTTTAGTAACTTTTATATGTTTGTATGAAAGATGTATTTATTGTTAAAATTAATTTAGCTTTACTTTTGTTATCTATTTTAACTTTACCCTTGACACAATTTGAAAGTCCTTCAACTATAAGAGTGTTTTAAACTGCAAAGTTTTAATGATCATTAAATTTAGGAACATTTAATATATAATTCACACCCATTGTGTAATAAAAAGCGACAAAAAACATTAATAATGTATCGACTGGGCCCATATTAAAGTGAATAAAATTCAGTGTAATTTTAACAAATATTAACTTTATTAACCGGTATAATATTTCTACATATACGAAAAGAATAACTATAGTTAAACATAAACTTATGGTACAATCTTCTTGAGCACTGTGGTGAAATTCACAATAATGATTCGAATTTGCCCCTAACCACAATCACTAGAAACTTTAAAATAAAACACAATTAATCAGATAATTATGTTTTATTTTAAAGTTTCTAGTGATTGTGGTTAGGGGCAAATTCGAATCATTATTATAAACTTTTGGACATGAACTAATATATTTTAGGCTTTTTTTTTTTACAAAGTTGAGTTGATGTTAACAGAAAAAGATGCTTCTTTGAAATTGAGGTTCATTCTCATTGTTTCAGAAACTAACTCTATTTTCTCATCGAGACCATCCTCTTGTCATTTTGCAACTACAAAGGTTATTGATTTTATTGATAGTTGTTTCCAGAGATAGACATTAAGAACTTTTCTTTGGCTTAAACTATAGTTATATTGTTGAGTGAAGCAGTATTGTGTTTCTTCATTCAATGAAGTTATGAGTCATTCACTAAAACTTGTACTTGCTAGGTCTTCAACATTATTTATTACCTCAAATTTGCTTAAAAATTTTACAATATGACTGAGTGTGCGAGTTTGGTAGGTCGCATTGAAATCTGCCACTACTTGCCAGATGATTCTAAATCTTGCTATTAAAATGACATTAATACAAATTGGAAACTTGTAACAGTTAAATTTAACATTTATTAACAGCAGTATAGAGAAATAGACATGACGATTGTAAATAAAATACTTGTATATTTGTATGAAGAGTTTTAGACCACTTAGTACATAGCAAACTATACCATGTAAACCACATAAGAACCATAGAAAACAAAAAATCACCCTAATTGACACCTAGCATTATAGTAAATCTGTGATGAGACAAACTTAAAAAAAAAAGTTTTAGTTCACCAAATTTATAAATAGTAAGTGATTCAAACATTACATTTAGGTAATAATGCCATTAGTGGCAATCAAATTAATGTCAAATTATTCTGTTCAAACTATCTCACTACTTGTAAATGCAATTTACAATAGAAGAAACAATTTTAGGTACTATGATCATTGATAGAGCGCAATTCTACCTTATTCACAAATTAACCTCCTAGTTGGTATTTCTATGTTGAGAACTTGGTTCTAGCTGATCTTGCAGTTTGTTTATCTTGTAATTACATTTTTAGCGCAATGGAACCTCTACTCATTCATACTGAATCTAATAGTTGTTCATTTAAAAAAAGGAACTTAAAGGGAGTCTGACTTTGTATGTAATGTAATGTTAGCCTTTTGCAACTTATCTCAGGACTGAGATGAGATAGAGCTGTACTTTTAATTTTATTTTGAAAAACACTCTTTTTTTAGTTCCTTATGCAAGGATTTTAGTAAATTCAGAATATTATGGAAAATATATATTTTTTCCTACACGACCACTTTTATTATGAAAAAAGTATACAAATTAATTTTTATCAAAGTTAAATATTAATTTTTTTTAAAATCCTTGCAAGAGACACTAGATTATATGAAGGTTGATATGCAGTAAAATTTTCATTTTTCTAGGAGTAGCATAAACTGAGAAAACGTGCACCAAATTGAAAAATCAAACTTTCGGAAAAAGTCAAAAACGTAATCTATTACACTAACCTCAAAACTTTAATACTGTCCAGCACTGTAGAATGGGTTTTCCTTGTCTTCCTGATCTTAAAAAAATATTTCCAACTTCTTTCTTTTTAAAGATCTTGTATTTCTAATTTTCTTTTCAAGGTCACTAAAAGCTTTTTCAGCTTTCTGAAGTCGCACTGTTTCCAACCGATACATTGCTTTGACTAAATTTTTACCAGGATTCAGTCCCAATTGTTCCATAATTTGAACTTTACTTATAAAGCCATCATTAAATGAACAAACAGCAGAAAAAACACCATACCTTAGTGTTTATAGTTGGACAAATACGGTTTTAGTTACCGTTGACCAAATAACACTGTTCAAAGACTCATTTGGATTTTGTGTTTTGCCTTTGAGACATTTCTCAAGCAGCTTTGAGTCAGATAAGGCCTGAAATATCGGCTTTATAGCTATCATTACAACTTCAGGTAAATGGAAATGATTTTTATGTATATAAACTACCTTATTGAATAAGCTTTGATTGTAGCAGCGCCATGTGTTCTCGTCTTTGGGGCAAAGCTGGTGTGTTGGATTCTCGTCCGTCGACATAACATGGAAGAATATAGCCCATATTGCCTGTCTCATTGCAGCAACACTATGGAAATTTCTTCGAATGGCTAAACCATAAAATGTTTGGAGTTTATGTATTGCCGCTGTAGTTAGCCTGTTTTTTCCAGATAATGATTTCCCATCTCTAAGTTTAATTTTCAATTTCTTTAGTTTTAAAAGTCTACTCCCCATGCGTTTTTGAACATGGCCTATACATTCCAGTTTGTCCAGCTCTACTTCTTCTCCATACACCTTGGCTTGATTTACAGATAAGAATGTCTTTGAGTCCTCATCTCCTAAATAATTGAGATACCGTACACCGTAGAGATGCTCAGAACTTCTAAAAGTTTTTAAGGCATCCATCACTTCCATACCACCACTACTTCCTACATAGTTGGCAGAACAGGAATCTTCATGCATATTTTCTTTCTCTAAAAGGGCGTACACAATACTTAGACATAACTGAAATGTCAAAAACCTTCCCAGTATCCACCAAAGTAACTGAAACTATGCCGTTTAGAGATGTATGGCCTCTCTTCTGCCGACTTCCATCAACAGCTACACATAAGTATTTATCTCCATCATTTAGTGAAACACATTCTTCAACAGCTTTCTTCATGCTAGCTTTACACAATATGTCAGTAGCGGAACCAAGAACCATCTCATGTTTAGCAAATTTTGTTAGCGGAGGAGGGAGATTCATTATGCCACACACGATTTGACCTGCAGTATAACCTTTACCTATAGAACGTAACCCATTTACTAATCTCAGATTTAAATCATAATATGTTTCTAATTTATCTTCTGTAGTTAAAATATTGACCTTTTCACAGTTTTCAAAACTTGTATATATTTCTGTGCAATTAGTACAAAGCACATTGTAAACTTTGTTGCGAGGCCTACTAAAGACTGCGTGTTGAAATTTAGATTTTGAAAACAATGTCGACAAACAGCAACCTCACTTATAACCAGTTGAATATTTCAAAATCACCCTAAATGTTTTCTACCATTAAAAAACAATTCGTGTGGCAAAAATAATATTCCTGGTAACTTAAAAAAATCTTTAAAATTTCACAGAGTGGATCACAAATATGAAAATGAAGCAAAGTGATAACAAATTAATCCGGGTTACTAAAAACAAAATAAAAACAACATTCATAGAGAAGACATGCTGATGTGAAATTACTAAAAATTCTTTGATATTATGTATATATTCTCTTTTGCTGACTTTGATTTTGGAAGTTATTGATAGATGCAGTTTGCCAAATGTACAAATGAGCTAGAATCTATCCACATATAAGAAGGAACTATTGAAAAACTTTTTCAATTATTTACTATTTTTTATTAGTACAAACTGTATTCAAGCTACTAACTGATCTATATTAATTTTTCTTAGTAACTAATACATATAAAAGCTGCACAAAACACATTCTCCTATATCAGGTATCTGTTTTTTTCTTTTTTTTTTTTTTCATGAGAGCTAAATTTTATATTACAAATTCTCTTAAACTTATCAATTTAAATTTTATCTGATTAAACTGGTAACATTTCAGATTGAAATAAAAAATACTCTAAATAAATTATAAAACTAATTATTATTTACAAGTTTAACTTTTATCTTAGTGTAACATATGAGGACCTTGGAACTCCTAAAAACTTCAGGCCCTTTCAATTGTCGAATCTCGCTCGCATTTCCCATAGAAACAAAATCATTAGAGGTTTCTAATAATTCCATTATTTTTAGACAGTATCTCACTGGGGAGTGTACATTGATTTAAACGTTCAGTTTAAATTGCAAATATGATTGCATTAATTGAGACTGTTATCATTACAAGGAGTTTGTGATGTTTTGTTCGTTTGTAAAAAACTATTAATTGTTTGCACTTCAGAATTCTGTATTCTGTATTCTGTATTCTGTATTCTAACTAATTGCACAGAGTTCTTTATTCTGTGTTAGATTTCCCAACAAACCTTTGAATAACACTTTATTGATTAATAATTCTGCATGTATTTGTTGAGTGTGTGTCATCTATTCTAGTTTGGCTACAACATTGATCCCAACAGCTTCGAATACATTACATTGATTATCTCTATGGTCCAGAGCTGTAATGCATCCATTCATAAAGCTAGTTCTAGATCTTTTTTGAAACGATTTTTTTCTTTGTGAGATTTTTTCTTTTTAAATGGCAGGGAAGAACAAGAGGGTTCTTTCTGAAAGTAATAATAGTATCATATAAACTTTAGTTTTTACAAAAGGAAAGGCAAATATAACTAATTAATCAATAACTATGACCACCAATCAAGTATAAGAACTATTTAAAACATTCTGAGAGTTGAATAAAAATAAAGTTGTATTTGAATGATTTTCAATAACAACTTTTTAAGAATAATAATCAAAACATATTCTTACAAAATAACTTGTTTATTAAATGATTTTCAATAATAATTTCCCCATATAATACAACCTCAGTGATATATTAACAGCAACAAACAATTTATAACTGTTATGAACATATACTAACAGTTATATAGTTTGTTGTTTTTTTTGTAAATAATACATCACTGACGATAGTGATATTGTTATTGGAATACATTTAATAATTAATTTATAACCATAATGTTTTTGTGAGACTCTGTTTATCATTCTTAGAAGATTGTGAGCAAACTTCTATTTTTAGTGAAGCTCCCCTAATATTTATATGTATTTTCAAGGACCAAATTCTAATTTGATATCAAACTTGATCACTCAAAAAATGTTGGATTTGTTTTTTCTATTTATTGTCAATTTTTTATGAAACAATATTTATGTGTTTTAAAGGAGTTTCTTAAATAATTATTTAGTATTGGAAGTAAACAAAATTAAGTTTTAACAGAATAAAAAATGTTTTCAAATTTTACATTTTTAAAACACACCAATAAAAAACTCATCAAATAAATAATTAAAAACCAACTATTGTATTACGGAAACTAGTGTAAAACCTTATATCGTTATAGAAATGGTGAAAATTGGACAAAACTGCTTGATTGATGAACAATACATAGTGCAGATTTTTCCCTTAAACAATCATACTTTAATCGTCAATTTTCAATATTAAAATTAGTTAATATTTTTATTATACTCGGACCTTTAAGTTAATGGTAATTACCTGCTTGTAAAATCGTTTCAAATTGACACACCTGAGAAAAGAGTGGTAAATTAAATAAGCTCAGAACAAAGTAAAACCATTATTAACTACTTGAAAATTTTAGATTCAACATAAATACATTTATTAATTGGTTTCTTAAAAAAAAGAAGAAAAATACATTTTTGAAGTTTATATTCTTACCAGACTTGAAGTAATGGTAAAACAAACGGGAATAGCAAAAAATAAGGTCTAACTTAGAGTACCATAGAAAGACATTAATTAGATTAGTACTATGATGTTGGTCAAAAGTGTTCACATTTCTCCACAATTTCATGGACATAGATTAATGTTTTGTCTAGTAACTCCTGACATGGATTTTTTTTGGGAGATAATATTAAATAATTTGTAAATACTACGTACATAGTTTAAGGTGATAATGACCAAGAGGTTTTTCGCCCCTAAACGACAAGCTAAAATCCAATGACGTTAAAGACAATGTTGCATCGTGTGTAATATACTGAATATCTGATTTATAAGTTCATTTGTTTTCTGTATTTCTTCTATGTATTCTATATTTGTTGTATGGTTTCGTATTGTAAAGAATAAAGATACATAAAATATAAAATTAGATCTACATACATATAAATACCATTAGACTATAATTAATAAAACTATTACTAAAAAAATCGAATTTTAACTATAAAACATCCAAATTATAAGAAAAAAAATCCATCAACTAAGCCAGGTATCCATGAATTCTGTATAATTTTAATCATTACAGTTCTTATAATTTCATTATGGTTAATGGTGAGAAAATTAATTTGTCAAAATGGCTTGTTGTTCATACATGGTGTATATAAGTTAATAATAGATGATTTTCAGAAGTTGCACTCTGTTGGCATTTTTGCAGAATGTCCAAACACTCTTGTGGCCTGCAATGCAGCACCCCAGCACCATTTTCCTTACAGCTTGCATTTGACATGTGTGGCCTGTCCCTGAGCTCTCGTGTCCTGCATTGCTGGACACAGCCATTTTCCTAGAACAGTCTCCTGTCCAGCATTGCAGGCCACACGTCACTCATTACATTTATTTTTTAACTTTTTTTGTAATGTAACTACAGGTTTCCGAGACTTGCCATCTAAATTAAAACTACCAAATAAACAAAATTTAACTCTTTTTAATAGCCAAAATATATTTTTTTGTAGAAGCAAAGCAATTCTTTGTAACAGTTTTTTTTGCTACTTACCTTTGATTAAGTTTATTTAGTTTACTAAGATTTATAGACCTATTAAGTCATATCTTCAACATAAATTAGTGACAAGGGACAGTACTGATTATCAAACTCAAGTCAACTGTTGAAATCTAGTTGTAAACAAACAATGACCGCATCACTATTGCAACACAGCTGGCGTCGTCAGTGCATCAGAGGACAGCTTCTTTTAGCAGGTGTATGTTCTAGTATTCAAGTTTTATCTGGTAGCTATTTTTATTAAATGTGTTTGAGAGTAAAACGCAATTATTTGTACACTTTTAGTTTTCTTTATTTTTAACTAAATGTGTATTATATTGTAAAATGTAATTATTTTTACCCTTTATTATTTTGTTTATGTTATGGCTTAGTCATTCCTTTAAATTTTCAAAATAAAAGGTAAATATAAACAAATTTTTCTTTTAATCTAACACATTTCTTTATGTTAGTTTAAAATTATTTAACTATCAAATACAATATTACCATGACACACGAGTAAAATAGACAAAACTACCGAAGTAATAAAACAAAAACCAAATTTTTAGTACTGCAGTAACCTTTAATATTTCAGACATTTAAATAGCTCTTTAACACGTTGAGTGCCAGGTATATTGCATCAAAATTTTCGTTCTGGCCAAATCTTTTTTTTGGATGGAATCGGTTTATAGTCCTGTATTATTAACAGAACATCCTTTTTTTACTTATTCACATTACATTTAGCAAACAAAATCGAATGTTTTGTTTGTGGTGACACATTGGTCTCACACGGCCCCTGACTAGTAATACAGTCACTAAGGCTCTGTGAGACCAACGTGTCACCACGATTACTACTCGAACAGTTACGGAGATACACGACATATCACGTGTTTCACTGAACAAAGGTCTAGCAGTAGCAGTCTTCTTTGTCTACAGTAATACGTATGTTGTTCAGTACGACTTTACATGTTTAGGCGCTGTTGTTTTACTGTGATTGAGTGTATAAAAAGTGTAGTAGTTATTTTATAATGTCAAGACTACCAAAGTATTACGAGGACCAACAAAAACAATTGGACGAAATATGGCAGGGATTATTATCTGACGAAGACGATTGTGAATCTTTGTTTAGTGAAGCGTATCTTTCAGATGGTTATCAACCATCAAGTGAAGAAACTCATAGCAGTGAAGATGAATTACCAAGTAAGAAAAAACAAAAAATAACTGTTCCATTTGAGACATTAGACACACAAGTTCAAAGTAATAATATTTCGGAGCAATCAAATTTACTAAATCAATCAATTCCCAGTACTTCAACCGTAATAGATCAAATACTTCTTGATTTTACATTTGATAGCAGTCAAAGTAGTTCACAACCTCCAATTATTCCAAATTCGCCCGATACAACAAATATTCATCCATTTACACCAAATGTAGAAGAAAATATAGATACGATAACAGATGCAATAGAGGCTGTGATAACAAAATTTACCGAAGATTTAACCGATAATCAGTCTGATAACCCCCTAGAAAATATTACTTGGCATAATGTTACCGGCCAGTATTTGAAATCCTTTGATTTTACAGAAACGAATCCGGGTTTGACTGCCGATTTCTTAATTAAGTGCCAGCAAAAAACCCCTATTGAAAGCTATAGATACCTTATAAATGATGAAATACTGAATCTCATAGTTCTAGAAACTAACACATACGCTCATCAGTGTATTGCTAAAGGGCTTACTCCAAATGCACGACTTAACCAATGGAAAGACACTAATATTGAAGAAATTAAGAAATTTCTTGGTTTAATAATTTGGATGGGTTTGTGTGACTTCCCAGCTGTACATAAATATTGGTCAACCAGTAAACTTTACTCTAATGAAATGAATAAAGTTCTTTCAAGAAATCGTTTCCAAATGTTACTAAAAACCATCCATTTTAGTAATAATGATGATAAAACAAATGAAAATGACCGATTACGCAAAATAAATCCTTTGCTAAAATTAGTTAAACAAAATTTCCAAAAAGCAGTTGTACCAGGGGAACAACTTTGCATAGATGAAACTTTAGTGCCTTTTCGTGGCCGCCTAAAATTTAAACAGTACATACCAAATAAACGTCACAAATTTGGGATAAAGCTTTTCAAATTATGCCTACAAGGAGGTTATACCTATGACCTTAAGGTTTACTGTGGACGAGAAAAAGAAAATCAAAAGTCAGTTGCATCAAAAGTTGTAATGACACTAATGGGTAATTTATTGGGTACTGGTAGAACACTCTGCACAGATAACTGGTATACATCACTTACACTAGCACATGAACTGCTGGAGCAGAAGACTCATCTGATAGGAACATTACTTAGCAAACGGAAAGGAAATCCAACAAAAGTTACTGGAAGTAAACTAAAACGGGGAGAAATTGAAGCCCAGGAAAGTAACACTGGTGTTTTAGTGTTGAAATGGTATGACAAAAGAGATGTTTTGATGCTCAGTACAAAGCATACAGATGAAATGGTTGAAATCAAACGAAGAGATGGTAACATAAAGAAACCACGTTGTATCCAAGATTATAACAAATTGAAAGCTTTCATTGACTTGTCTGATCAAAAAAAAAGTTACAATACATCACTAAGGCGTGGAATAAAATGGTATCGTAAGTTAGCTATCGAGATCTTGACTGGGACAGCCATAGTAAATGCTCATGCCTTGTTAAATTTAAATTATGTAAACATGTCTATAACAAACCTCAAAGAAGAATTGGTTACCGAGTTGACGGGTGTTAACAACCTCAAAATTAACCCTACTGAAGAAGAAATAGTGGATCACAGGTTATTAGATGTTGGGCGGAAAGGAAGACGAAGATGTTTTAGATGCTACGGAAGGTTGACTTCAGAATGTGGACGAGCTTATGCCATGAGGAAAACGCCGCAGAGCACACTGAAGTGCCAATCTTGTGATAAACATTATTGCTTGGAATGTTTCTTCAATGATCATAAATATGTAGGTAAATAAATACCAAGTGAATGTGGTGTGAAAACCAATGACTTTTTCGTTATCTTCTATTTCTAAAATTTACAAATTGTAATTCATACTCATCTGGACATTATTTGAAGTGATTATAATTTGTTTAGTAATATTTTATTTCTTTTGGTTATTTACTCTATGATTTATATATCAGTCAGTTCATAATGTAATAGTTATTTAAAATTAAAAATACTTTTTATGTGTAATATATTTATTTTCCTTGTAATTTAGGTTATTTTAGTTTTGATTGAGTGTCAAAATATTTTTTACAACTTTTTTTTAATACTCAAAAAGTTAATTTATATTTCTAGCCACTTTTTTTAAGAAGATAAATTAAGGTTAGATTTATGAAAATATCATTTAAACATTACATACAAATCATTATAATGCAATAAACTTGAGAATTGCCAATAAATAAACTTAAAACAGAGACATGATTACAAATTTTCTAAAAAGAAGTTCTGGCCGCGTGAGACCACACTGGACTCACAAATCAAGAGGCCATATACGATTTCCATTACTCCAGGCCATTGGTTAGCTGATGCAATAGGTTTAAATACAATACGTGATACCAACTTGTCACCACAGTCTTATAAGTAAGGCTGCTACGTGTGAGACCACATTGGATTCACGCGGCCATTAGGTAAGTTAGCGTGTGAGACCACGTTGGACTCACGTGGCACTCAACGTGTTAAACCGAGTTATGCAATGCATGGCATAAATAAATAAGAGTGGAAATGGCGTCATTGCTGAAATATATCAGAGCTGTAGAGGAAAGCAATAGTGGCCTGCAATGCTGGACAGGAGAGTGTAGAGGACAGCATGCATCAAAATAATTCAGAGCTTTTGGGAATCTTCCATGGCCTGCAATGCTGGACAGAAGAGTGCAAAGGGTTTTAAGTCGGTTTCGAATGAATCAACGCTAAAACGAATAAAAATAAATTATTTAAAACTTCATAAAATACAGTGTTTCATGTAGTGTGCGCGTTTTGTGCATCAAAACAACTATTTTGTTTTCGTTAATTATTTAAATTGTGTTAACTCATTATTTTTAACTTCAATGTGCAAAGTTTTCTTTAATTCTGTACATATAAACCAATGAATTGTGATATACGTATGAAATTCAATCAAGAGCTACCTATCGAATGTGTATCAACTCCGGCAACGTTTCCCTGTGAACTCAGCATCTTTTGGACTTCACAAAAGGATGACATCTTGATCGAACGTTGAGAGGTATTGTGGCAACATTATTAACATAAATCACTTAATAATAATAGGTATAATATTTGTATTATTGTTTTAAAAAAGAAAACTAATTGGCTCAAGGGCGTACCCAGGATCAAAACTGGGGGGGGGGGGGCAAGCCATGGTCATTCAATATACAATTGATTATTAAAATAGTTATTTCAAGATTTGTATTAAATTCCAGCAACAAAATGTATAATAAAGATTATTTTTTTTGCTTCCAGGGGGGGGGGGCAGCTGCCCCCCTGCCCCTCGCTGGGTACGCCCATGAATTGGCTCTTCGGGTAATGTTACTGATTTTCATTACTTAATATTGGCAATTAGAAACTCTATTTTCGAACATTTATCAATAGCTCAAATTTTATCTTACAATTTCAATATAAAAATTGTCTCTGCATATTGAACAGCATTCTTTGGAAGAGGAGAATAATTATCACACATTTTTTAACAGTCTCTATAGAAAGAAATTGAAACTTATTTACTTTACAAAATGTCATAATTAACATAAAACTCTATTAGAGAACAAAATTGAAAATTTCTTAGTTTATAAAATCGGATACTTAATAATAGCGTAAAATCGTATTATAGAAAATTAAAAATTGGTTATAATTCATAAAATTTGATTCAATAACAAAATTGTCTTCCTCAATTGTTTATACACAAAATTCACAAATTCTTATAATAAATGGACCAATTGTCTAGATCTATTTTCATTGTTTATTTTCTTCTGTTTTTTCTTATATCTTATTCTATTAAACGAGCAAGGAATTGTATGTATGTATATAATGTACCAAATCCCATCTTAAAATTATCATACAAAAACAATCATAGCCTACCATTAGTAAGTCATACCTAACCTATTGTAAACAAATGTTCATATGAATTTAGCCAAATAATTATAAAAATTGTTACCAAAACTTTAGATAATATAAATTTACCAAAAATGAGTCAAAGACACCAAGATATTAATTTTTAAAGTAATTTCTAAAATAACATATTAAATATATTATTATAAATTAAAAAAAAAAAAAAAAAAAAAAAAAAAAAAAAAAAAAAAAACAATAAAATATTCGTTACAAATTGGCATCCCAACGTGTTGGCTGAATTAAATTGAATTTTGCAAATTGGCTTTAATTTAATTTGTTAATAAGAAAGATATAAAATTGAATTTATAAGTAGGCCTAAGACTTTTGCAATTTTAGATTTAGAATATAGCCTATATGTAAAATTAGTTAATAGATTTATTTAAACATTGTGAATCAATAGAATAACTCTAAAACAGAACAACACTATCCACTACACTTAGTATTACATCATAAATAGTTTCAAGATTTTGAAATATTAGAGATAGCCTATATGTTAGTATTTATGTGGAATAATTAGGCCTAGAATATAATAATATATGTGTTAAAATATCTAAGTGTTAATCATCATAACTAGTAAAGTATTCCACAATAATAATAATAATAACAACAATTATCCCTAGATATATTTAACCAATATAAACCCATCTCAAGAAGAGACTCCTAGATATAATTTACGAGAAACTATTAAACCCAGTGAAAAGGCGCAAGAAGGTCAATTAAAAACTTTAAGACAACCTACTTTAACCGAAACCGAAGAAATTAGTAACCAACAAGAATCCACCATGGAGACACCTAACCTAAATGCTAATACAGAATCAGAAACACCTTTAGGCCAAAATCAATCAACCCTTTTAGAACAAATGACAATGCTAATCCAAAATTTACAATTAAATATGGACCAAAAATTTAAACAAAATCAAATAGAAAACCAAACTTTTATTAGAGACAACTTTAAAGAAATACGAGATGAACTAGAGGATGTTAAAGAATGTCTAGCTAGCCAAATAAATAGAGTAGAGACACAATTTACTAGCAAGTTAGCAGGAGTCGAACAGGCCATTGAGAATAATAATAAAAGAATAGAAAATATAGAAACCAGGTTAGACGAAACAATAAACAAGCAAATCTTAACTGAATCCTTAAATAAGCAGGAATTAATATTGGACAATAAGATAGAACAGAATAAAATTAGTGTAATCCAAGAGGTACAGAATATAATAGCAGAATTACCTAAACCTAACCTAGAAGGTCAAATACCCACACCTATCAATGTTATTTGTAACGCAGCAAACCACGACAGTAATATTAACCCTACACTGCCTCGTTTCAACGGAAGACAAGCCAACCCTAATGAGTACCTATATCGAATGACTCGTTATTATGAAAGAATAACTAACAGGAAAATAAATCAAATAGGAGATAGTCAGGACTGCCTATTCGATATAATTGAGAATAGCCTCGAAGGAAGTGCCGCTAGATGGTGGCAGTTAATAAAAAATGATGTATTCAACTTCCAACAATTCAGCACCGAGTTTTTGTCAAAATTTTGGAACCGAGACGTGCAAAGAGGAACTAGACAAAAATTGGAGTTTGAGCAGTATAGGCCTGGAGGAAAATTGTCTAGGAGTGAATATTTCATAGATAGAGTGTTGACAATGAAGTCTATGATACCACAGCCTAAAGAAGAAGATATCATCGCAATATTAGTCGAACACTTTGACCAGCGAATACAAGATGCTCAACGTGTCCAAAACATCACCAGCATTAAGGAGTTTGCTGATCTTCTACAGAGGGAAGACACAGAGGAGGCCAACGCGGATATAAGAAGAAGGAATAATGCAAGCCCAAGAGGAGGAGCTACGAACCAGTCCAACCGACAGAGCCAACCAAATTATTATCAGAACAGATATCAACATCAAAATCAACATTTTAAGCCTAATACAGATCAAAATAGTAAATACAGGACTCCAAGAGACCATCCTTACCGCAGTGGACCTGGATACAACCAACCACCTCGACCAAATTATTATCAAAACAGACCACCATACCAGCAAAACAATCAACGATATGGGCAACAACAACAACAACAGTCTAGACCGTACGAGCGAGAACCAAGACTTATACAGAGCAACTTCAGATTCTCACCACAGCAAAATTCAAGGCCCAACTATCACAACACCAACAATGAGTCATACCAGGAGAGAAGACCGAATACCTATCCAACACCAGAACAACAGAGGCTGTGCCAACTCATCGCAACGACAACGAAACCAGCAATATCAACCCGAACTGAACCGACAATGGAAACCAGCACAGAACCATCAGCGTTAAACTCCAACGCACTGGTTTAGGAAGTAATAATCAAGAAAATCATGGCCGTACAGGTGAAACAGAGAGCTATCCATCAAATAACACTTCACCACCTACACCAGTGCCTATAATTAAAAATAATTTCGGAAATATGCCAACCTACATAGATAATACAAGCAATGTCAAAATTACAATCTCCAATCTTTATTGTGATAGAGACTTTCTTATAACAGAAGACGCAGATAAGGAAGATCAAACACCTCTAATGAACAACAAATGTCCAGAAATAAACATCACCTTAAATGGAATAATAACAAATGCTTTGATAGATACGGGAAGTACCATCTCTTGTATCTCTGAAAATTGGTTTCAGGATAATAAAATTAAGTTAGAGCATTTCGAGCAGTTACCAGTAAGCAATACCCATATAACAACAGCTTTAAACAATAAGTCAAAGAGAGTTTCACAAATAATATTATTACAAGCAACCATCCAAGGACTAGAGTTTGATGCTCAGTGCATTGTAGTGCCACATTTAATCAAAGACTGTATTTTAGGAATAGATATGATTAGGAACTTGAGAATGAATATAAACTTCGACGATAATGAAATAATACTCATGAATAGAGAAAACAAATCATTAAAAGTTAAGTTTGAAAGTGAGACAAATGAATCAGCAAAATGCAGAATAGTATATTATAATGAAGACGCATATGAATGTAATGAAAGTAATCAAACCAAGCTTGAGAATAATAATAATCCACACTATAGCGAAATTTGCGAAATGTTTAGAGAGAATAGTAAGCTCAGCCCACTGGAAAAAACAAAAATAATCAACTTAATATCTAAATTTAAAACCATCTTTTCAGAAAAACCAGGACGTTGTAATTTATATCAACATAAAATTAGAGTAGATAGACCAGATCATTACCATGCCCAAAGCTATCCAATACCGATTAATCTTCAAGAAGCAGTTGCGAGTGAAATAAATAGGATGCTCGAAGAAAATATTATAGAAGAATAAAACAGCCCTTACGGCAATCCAATTATTATAGTTAAGAAGAAAACGGGCCATATTACGAAGTGAAACCTGTACAGACCACCAATAACGATGAACAGCTATAAAATATCATCATCAGATGTAAAAAAAAACAAAATATTAAAAACAACCCCATTTGAAGGCAAATGTGATAAACTATAAACAAACAAAGTGTTACCTAAAGCCTATAGTATGTTTTATTTATGTACAACATGTTTTAATATTAACTTTATACTGTGTTTCATATGAACTACGTTTCCATTTAATTAAGTGTTCCCATGATAAACTGTGTTCCCCATTATTAACTATGACTTTCCCCAGATAAACAATGTGACGTAAACAAAGTGAATTTGCATGTAATCTGTGAAAGAACATGACCCAGTGTGTACATACCCAAATATAAAAACATATGTTCCAACATTCCATATTCCCAATCTACGAACTTATATACCAAATAACCTCTACGACAAAGTGACAAATGAAACAATTATATAAACAAATGTGTTCTCCATCCAATGTTCCCCTATCCCTTATGAACAATGTAAATCTTAAACCCCATACAAACAGTGATAGTAAAATAAATATGTATTCCCTATATTATGTGTTGAACTTATGAACTATATTAAAATGTTATTTCCCTTGTTATTTATGTTCCAATATTTAATTTGTTAGTAATAAGAATTTGTCATGTTAGACAACAAGTTGTTATTATCGTTAGTTATTAATTTAAGATGTGATTTTGTCCATGCAAAATAATTTATGCTACAGAATTTCCGCAAAATTAATTTGAAGGGCATTTATAATGTACCAAATCCCATCTTAAAATTATCATACAAAAACAATCATAGCCTACCATTAGTAAGTCATACCTAACCTATTGTAAACAAATGTTCATATGAATTTAGCCAAATAATTATAAAAATTGTTACCAAAACTTTAGATAATATAAATTTACCAAAAAGTAGAAACCAACAAATGTAGTAAACACCATATTTAAAAAATATTTATAAACTGTTAGCAATGAATGTGCAAAGTAGGCCTAACCTACAAATAGGCTAAATGAAAATCGTATGCCAAGATTAATAGAAACAAAACACTTTAATTAAAAACCATTCTAATTGAATACATGTAGAAATATATGTTTAGTTAACATAATAAGAGAAGTAAAGTTCAAAGTATTAGCAAAGCACTTGTAAACAATCACTATGTATTGGAAACACTAAATCCAAATCTAGGTCACGTCATTATTTACAAAACACCGATTCCAAAAACAAACTGTCTCAGAATTATATTCACTAATAGATATGTAACACGATATTATCTGTCACAGTTAGTATTATATAAACTTGTAAAATCACAATAGAATAAGAGTTCACTAAACTTTTAAATAGAAATATGATAATTTGTAAATAACTAGTTGTAGACTTGAACAGCTGTTAGATTATATTTAGAAAAAGCCATCTTGCAAATTCGCGGAATAGTACATAAACAATCTATTACTTTCAAATATCAATTTTCAAATATTTGTAAGTCAAAGTAAATTTTAATTGAACCATGATCTCAAAATTGAAACAAAACTATAAGATACTAAAGTGCATTTAACTGTCTACATAAATGTGATTAAAAATCGTAAATTCTGAGGCAAAGCGTAAGAAATAGATCCTTCAACCAATGAACGTACGAGTCCAGAAGGTTTACAAAAACAACGAGACCACGTGACAACAATCGACCAATCACAAGAGTAAGATGGCGTGGAACAAAATTGAATATGCAAGTCCCGGGAGGTATGAAGAAACCGCGAAAAACGTAAGCGTCGGTTTGGAGAGAGAGGCATCCAGACAGCCAAAGGATGAAGATGTATATTTGGCGTGTGTGAATTTTTTATATATAGTTTCGTTTTTTTTATCAAATAAAGTGAAAGTGATTTAAAAAATATACAATTGGTAGTATAAACTTGATTAAATAAGAAAACAATTCACAGAATATAAAGAATCCAATTTTGAAATAATTACAGGAGGCAAGAGAGATTGGCCTAAATTCGAATCATTGTTTTGAGATCACCATTTTTTATTTAGTCCTCTTTTCATATATAACTTCTTCAATTTTAAATAGATATGCGTTTAGTGGTTAATTTAAATCAGCCAGCTCGAGTTCCCCACCCGAGATAAGATATAGACTGTGCAAAATGTTATTTTGAATTGCAGAACTGTATAAATTTGTGTTTAACTATTGTAAATAAAGTTAATTAATTTTCTGAAAATGGAAAGAGACTAAAAATCCAATTTTCTTAATTCTCTTCCAAACATATCATTATATTTATTATAAATTGGCAAATTGTAATAAATGAGTCAAAGACACCAAGATATTAATTTTTAAAGTAATTTCTAAAATAACATATTAAATATATTATTATAAATAAATAAATAAAAAAAAAAAAAAAAAAAAAAAAAAAAAAAAAAAAAAAAAAAATACAATAAAATATTCGTTACATGTACCTATTTCCAGTCATTTTATCTCAAAAACAACTCTAAATATTATCTCCATATTTTGTACATAAAGGGTTTTCAACATCAGGAATGAGACAATAACCCGATCGGAGATGTTATATTTTCGGAGAATAATAACTTAATATTATGGGGAGAGTTATCTCATTAATTATTAATACATTTCATTGGGTCTTGTTTCATCAAAATTCGTTTGATGTGTAAGAGATATTCAGTTATATCGTAAATCTCTGCAATACAGTATGTTAGGAATTATACTCTACATTAATAAGCAGGATATCTACACTGAATATGATTAATCCTCGGCAGCTAAAACTTTATTAATATGATATCCTAATCAATAATTGATTTACATATCTATTGATGTGCATATCATTGGTATTGTTAAATGTTGAAATTTTTACAAAAATTAGATAAAAATGAAAAAATATTAAAAATTTTGAAATTTCAATAGCACCACTCGACTCCAAATTTAATTCTGCTTCTATTAAGCTATAAAAATAATCAAAAATCAAAAACCCAATTTTTCGCCTAAAAAAACCCTACCATTTTGCAAAGTTTGAAAATTGGCTGTTTTCTCGAATTAATTACTCAGAAACTATAAGAGATATTTTCGAATTGAAAACACCACAGTAAAACTTGAACTTTCTTCTTTCCTCATGTAAAACGTTGTATCATTACGATGTATAGTTATCGAGCTACAGGCGTTTTAAAAAGGTATTGCAAGTGGCGAAACGTAAAATCTTAAAATCTGGTATTTTTATTGACATATAAATTGCAATAACTCTTAAACCATTTGAGATGTCAAAGTGATTTCACGGTTTATTCTCCTTTCAATTCTGCATCTTTTGATACCCATATCGTTGGTTTCAAAAAAACTTTGATCTTTTTTGAAAAAAACTTTAAATCATTGAATTCATTTATGCCATTGACCACATTGTATTTAAATAATTCTTTTAAGATGTTCTTTTACTGACTGAAAGAGCCCTTTCAAAATATCGGAATACCACATGCTTGATGAAATCTTTATTTTTCTTCAGAGCATAACACCACGGCATACTAATTTATTTTATATAATATATACAATATAAATCTTGGTAAAGTATACAACATTCATATCAACAAGGCTACCACATAGAATATAGTGATATCTTCTTGGTTGTGTAACTGTAGTAGCCTGTCATATGCATCTGGGTATATAAATTAAATCAGAAATATACAAAACTACTCTAAAACTTTATCGGACCGACCTTGAACCACTTAGTAGTTTATGTCCGACAACCTTATTGTTAACTAAGGATTATCATTATCAAATATCTTAAAAACTAGGTTATATATATATATTGTTTTTTATTTTTTATGAATGGTCCTTAAATTACTGTCCTTGGCAAAAAAAAATCGCAAATTATATTAACACCAGTTCAATAGTTTTGAGAAAATCAATCGTTGTAACGTTAGAGAATGACGCACATAAAAATGTTTTATACGAACCAATAAAATCACTGTCCCAAAACTGAAAATTTAAGCGACACACCCAGATTTTGTACATATTTTTCATCTTGAAAAATAAATTTTCTGGCAGATATCTTGAAATGTAACTTCATATTTGATGAAAGGTTGTAGTACCTTCCCCATCTCTTCAAGTTATCCCCATTAAATCAGTTTACATGGCGAGCTCATGACTTCTCAGTTGTTTACAAAAATAAGTTAAATTAAATTCGAACTTATCACCTTAAAACGCAGACATACATTTCATTAACATCGGTTATTTAAAATTTGCCCAAAACGTTAGGTTTATTATGGCGTATCTATAGGATAGAAATGTGCAAAACAGTGTATTAATATTCGTACACAACGAGCCATGACGGGTACATAATATAGGCCTAAGATTCATCAAAATAGGACCATAATCCCCTGTTTTCACTAACTCACGCTCTTTAACGATTTTAACCCAATCCCTGATAAAGTGCAAAATTTGTAGATATCCGGACTATCCATTCTTGAGATAATGTGCCACAATCACCCTCACCGTTTTTTCTCATTCATACGTGTTTTACTCCAACAAATTATTCATTATCTCATTTAACCTGACCACCTG
Source organism: Aphrophora alni (assembly GCA_963513935.1). Lineage (NCBI taxonomy): Eukaryota > Metazoa > Arthropoda > Insecta > Hemiptera > Aphrophoridae > Aphrophora > Aphrophora alni. The sequence continues at coordinate 114,427,826 of OY740768.1, read as the reverse complement.
TTTTTGAGATAGTAAGTGACAAAAAATAAAATTCACAGACGGACAGACTAAGGAAGTAAAGTTTTGCAAAATGAATAGAACGAATGAGTTGGGGAAAATAACACAAGAATAAATCCAGATCTTTTATCTGTAGAATGACGTGGGTACCGCGGTAATTCCGATGATGCAGCTTTACTGGCTAGTCAAAGTTTATCTTCACTCATTCAACAGTTGTAGTTGAATCACAATGGAACTTGTATTCAGTGTATTGTATGTGTTTTTTGTTTTTGTGTTTTCAGAGTAACCAATACAAATGGAAGACAGTAAGGAACTTTTTGAAGGTAATCGAAATTCGAGTACACAGTTTATGTAAGCTTACTAACTGTCGTTAGTTTTTAATATTTTGTTGTTTATAAAATAACGTATTTACCTTCGGGTACAAGAAAGCTTAGTAGCTGTTAATATTTGTTTATGGGTACAATCGAATATTTTTTTCTTGTATAAATAATTATGCACTATCTTTCTAGGTCGTAGGTGTTACTTAAAATAATAAATAATCTGCTTTATATGATCTTCACGTTTTCCTCAGAATATAATTGAAGCAAATAAACCAATTTGAGTTCCAAAGTTAGTAAAAGCACACAAGGCTTGATATATCTTTACAAGGGCGTACCCAGGATCAAAACTAGGGGGGGGGGGCAAGCCATGGTCATTCAATATACAATTGATTATTAAAATAGTTATTTCAAGAATTGTATTAAATTCCAGCAACAAAATGTATAATAAAGATTTATTTTTTGCTTCCAGGGGGGGGGCAGCTGCCCCCCTGTCCCTCGCTGGGTACGCCCATGTATATCTAAATAGTCCTGTATTTTCCTTTCACAATAGTCCTTAAATATGGCGAAACACTGAATCTTTGTTCATGTAATTTGTGTTATGCTACGTAATTAACAGTGTAATAATGGAAATTACAAATTTCCAGTTGTCATTTAATGTTTATGATATGTTCAAACTAACGCTTCTCGTATTTACCTTTATACATTAGATTGAAATAAAGAATTTTGTCTCAATTCTAGTTAGAAAATTAGCACAGGAATTTGTGGAAAATTCAGTTATTTGTCAGGATTGGTTTGGAAAATATAATTCATTAGAGTATGAATCGACCCTCCCCCACCACGACTAACATTAAATTACTGGTTCATCGTCCTTTCTATTATAGGTTACATTTAGTTTTATGTGCTCATGTAGCAAAAAGCAAATTTATCTAGCTACAACAACGTAACCTATAAAACGAGTAGTTACGTCTATTCTTGTGGAGCTTAGCTCTACCAGTGAAAATTTCGACCTATGCTCATTCTCCTTTAGGAGACTAACCTACAAGTTAATTCACATATATCGTTAGGGTCTCATTATAATGAGTATGGGCTTGACAATCCCGAGGTACCTAGCTGGATCTACACACTTATTTACGTAGTGTTGTGTTTGATTTCTCTCTTGTTCTCTACCGATGGTTAGAGGTCTTTTGTTATCTTTATTTATAAAGTGATGATGTTCAAGAGATTTTTTAACTTTAAGTAACAAGAAAATAAAACTAATGTAGGCCTACTATTGTTTTAAGACTAAGCACGACCTTTTTATTTTCTCATGTATATACGTAGTGTTAAGAAAGTTGTGGGGTCAGTTAAAATCGATGTCTTGATTTTCGCGGGTATTTCTGTTTTGCTGGTCCCCTGAGACCAAAAAAGAAGTTTTTGGAATGATGTCTGTTGTCTGTACAATTACCTAGTCCACAAAAATGAATCGATTTTGATCAAATTTAGTTTAAAAAAAATATTTTAGTCACATCTCGAGGTTTTCTTTTTTGTTTTCTCGATAACTCAAAATTTGGCGAAGTTAAAAGTAAAAAAATGCACAAAATTACGATTTTATTTGGCATTCGGTTGTAACAATGTTAATTATATTTGGGTCAAGTGTTACCTCTTGATCAGGACCCAAAATGGTCAGTATTTCTCAAAAATTTCAGATTGATTACAAAAAGGTTATTCCAAAAATTCGGACAGAAGTTATAAAAAACGTAATTTGCTCTACCAATTGAATTGTTATTTTGGTAAAAGTAAAGGATAATGATCAAACTAGTGTGAAAAATCCCAAGTACACAAAAATTATGATTCCATATTAATTTTAAAAATACGAAAATGAAAAGTTAGGGCATATTATGAGTAGGATATATTATTACGACTATATAAATATTTTTGTCTAAATTTTGTTTATAGGCTAAACCACGTCTCTGGTTCAGTTTCACTTTGGTTTTGTAATTATACAATGACAGTTTTTAAGGTCTATTAATAATAAAAGCTTTGATAAAAATGTATTTCTATTTACATTTAATCTTAAATGGAGGTTAATTGAAAGATACATTTGGTAATATGTGTGTACACATATGTGTGTTTACATACTAATATATTCCATAATAATAAATCACTTTCTCTAATAAAATAAGGATTAAATCTTAGATATGGATATAATATGTCAAGATTTATAGATCTAAAGTAATTGCAACATCTATAAGGGACTAATAATAAATTAATATTAATAATCTGAACCACTGAATTTATTATTGATCCATGGCTTTTTTACTATCTAACGAAGCTATAGAAATTAGATAAATATAGGAAAAACCTATTTCTAATACTTCATACATCATTTCTATTTAGTGATCACTAGAACTTATTTTAATTATATAATTTTACTCCTAGTCAATGAAAATAACAACATTACAACATAAAACATTTATTATACACATAACATTTAAATACAAAACACATTTTAATTCTGTTTAGTAATAGAATAAAATAATACATTAATATACTGAAAGGTTACAGAGTGATCGAAACTGCATCTTTACTTATGTCATTATTTAAATTTAAAACTACATATTTACCTCTAATCGAACCTGCCCATTGAGATGATGCTCTGCGTCGAGATGCCGTTGTCCATTGAGATGATGCTCTGCGTCGAGATGCCGTTGTCCATTGAGATGCCGTTGTCCATTGAGATGATGATCTGCGTCGAGATGCCGTTGTCCATTGAGATGCCGTTGTCCGTTGAGATGATGATCTGCGTCGAGATGCCGTTGTCCATTGAGATGCCGTTGTCCATTGAGATGATGATCTGCGTCGAGATGCCGTTGTCCATTGAGATGCCGTTGTCCATTGAGATGATGATCTGCGTCGAGATGCCGTTGTCCATTGAGATGCCGTTGTCCATTGAGATGATGATCTGCGTCGAGATGCCGTTGTCCATTGAGATGATGATCTGCGTCGAGATGCCGTTGTCCATTGAGATGCCGTTGTCCATTGAGATGATGATCTGCGTCGAGATGCCGTTGTCCATTGAGATGCCGTTGTCCATTGAGATGATGATCTGCGTCGAGATGCCGTTGTCCGTTGAGATGATGATCTGCGTCGAGATGCCGATGTCCATTGAGATGCCGTTGTCCGTTGAGATGATGATCTGCGTCGAGATGCCGTTGTCCGTTGAGATGATGATCTACGTCGAGATGCCGATGTCCATTGAGATGATGATCTGCGTCGAGATGCCGTTGTCCGTTGAGATGATGATCTGCGTCGAGATGCCGTTGTCCATTGAGATGATGATCTGCGTCGCTGAAACAAACAAAAACAACAGAGAAGTTAATTTTTGTTGGAAAGAAAGTTTATGCGTGTCATTTAAAATTTCAAATACATATAACTTAAGTAAAGATGCAGTTTATAAGTAGAGTAGGGTCTAAATTTTGGAAGGTTTTAGTATAATAAAAGAAATTGTTCATTTTTTCTAAATTTATTGACGTAAAAGGTTTTTTCGACTTGAAAAATTTCATTTGTTTATATTTAAAACCATCTTTGATGTTTTATTAAAATAGCAAATTTTGGATCATGATCACTCTGATAACTTCATTATTAACTTTATTTTATATTCCGATAACTTCATCAACCAATTTTAATGTAAATTTGAGTGGTCCCCTAATCACACATAAGCAAGCGAGCGACCACTAAGTAGAATTTCGCATTTTTCAAATCAGGCCTAAAGTCTTCATGGTTAATTCTGTTCTTCAAATTTAGGCTGAATACGTAAAGTAGGTAATTCCTTTGAATCCAGATGAACTTCGAGTCCCCAAAAAGTTAGATTAGTTCTATAATGCTACAAGCTACAATCTCTGGAGAAGTTTCTTCAATGTGTTTTATTCAATTATACTTCATTGTTCCGTACAAAACCTGTTTTACAATGTAATACTAAATTTCCAAAGTTCCTTTCATTAAATCAATTATTGTATTATTTCTGCTGTTTCAAGATTGTATTTTAAATTCAATCCATTGAATGTTTTCTGTCGTCCACATTATATTTGGCCTGGTTTTAAAAAGTAGCTCGTTGCTTCAAATCCAGATGTCGTAACGTTCCAAAAAAAGTTAGGTTAAAAGTTTGTAATACTTTCGGCTAAGGCATGTTTCTTCAGTATATATTGTATTCAGTAAACGAGTTACTGTTATCACATTAAATGCCTGATTTACAATGTAATAATATGTTTTAAAGTTACTTTTAACGAGAGATGAAAAAAATGTGGTATTTAATTTGGAAATATATTGATTAATAATTATTGTTTCTATGGTTTCATTTTCAAACAGAAAGTATTGTTGCAAAATTAAGGATATGTTTATAAATTTTTGTTTGTTCATAAAATTCAAAATCAACACTTCTAAGTTAAAAACAGAGTTTGCAATAAGGCGAGTCCAGTAGGTGAATCAAGCCTCCCACTAAGATCCAGTGAAAGCTGCACGTGTGTGACGCTTCCGCCAGCTGTTTTAGTTCATTTTACAAACTATAAGATAGTTATAAAATTATTTATCACAATATATTTGATTTTTTTTAAATAGGCTAATCAAAATATTGAATAATTGTATTTCCTCATAGGTGTCATATTAGTATACAATTACACAAAATATAAGACTTTACCATTTTAAAATGTTATTTAATTGAAAATTTGATTTCTGAATATCAAAAAAACAAAAACAAATATTCTTTTATAACCTACAGACAAAATTTCATATTAAAATATCCTTTTTTTTCGTAATATATAATTGCAGGTCAGATCATAGTCGTTGTAGACTTTGATCAATACTGAAGCAGCTCGGTCATCAGCAGGTTTTTTTGGTCAGGTACAGTATTTTGTGTGATTGGCAGCCAGCAATGCAACGTATGTTGGATGCATGTTATTATGAAGAATTCACCTACTGTCACATATGTTTTCTGTATGCTCTAACATTTTTCTTCTGTTGTAGCTTAATGGGGCCGAGTAATGCTAAATGATATGTATGTATTTAACGACATTTCTGTTCTTGTGAAGTACCAGTTTACAGCTTGCAGCCATTAAGGAGTTCACTTGATGCTGCTACCGCTCTCCCCGATGCATGTCAGTGAGGGAGAGGGGGAGATTTTTTGTAGTGGGTAATACCTCTCGCTTGTCGAGGAGCGAGTCCCACAGTATCTCTCAGAAGAGAGATCTGCATAAATGCATTTTATCCTCCCTACAAAAATATATCTAATGGTAAGTTATAAGATATTTTGCCCAGGAATCGAAAGAAATAGGTTCTGACAACAAAATGCCAAATTAACAAATAAATATCAGATAGCAGAGAACGAATAATTGCAAAACTTTTCTGCATTAAAGTCTCATAAAAAAAACACCTGCTAAAGCATTGTGTTTTACTCTAGAATGGGATTTTTTAAATTTTTGTTTCATATTGGTGGTTTAAATATTTTGAAATTTTGATCCCACTGTAACATATCTACGTTGAAAATGATATTTCATTTCACAATAAAAGCTACATGTTACATAAATAATAAGAGAAGAATTCTTAGACATGTTATGCAGACCAGCTCTGATTCTACTATTTATAAAAACACACTCAACGTGTCTTTATATTTTGAACTTCGATTATGGTTTTTATTATTATATGGTGGTATTAATGTTAGATTTTCCATAACACAGCTTAGAACTATTACAATAATCGCGGAACATCTATTCAAGTGACAAAAAAGTTGATTTCTGTGTGTTCAGCTCTTGATATGAGCTACATAAATAGAACTATGTCATCATAAAATTGCCTATAGTCTATAAATAAGCCAGTCATAAACAACAAATGTGATAAGCTGAGTTGTTGTATTGGTCTTTCTCCAACATATACCATCCTCTCTCTCACTTCTTGTACACTCCTGGACCTCGTAGTAACACATAAAGTCTATGCATCAGCTACTTGAATAATAAATCAAATCCATTTTTTTTAACATACCACTTTTTTTAAAACGGACTAAAAAGTATAAAATATTTTTTCATGACCTTTCTACAATTTTGAGGGAGGATTGTTAGTGGCTATGGGTATATTTAATTTGGAATACTTGGAGAGAAAAACGTGGGGTGCAGACAATCTATGATAGTTAAGGAGGAGTAAATAAATTAAATTACATTGAATCTCGTTTCTGATTCACTGAAATTAGCTGTGAACTCATCCGGATTGTCTACTTGTATTATTTACTGACTGCGTCACACGTTTTTCTCCAAGTATTCCAAATTAAATATACCCATAGCCACTAACAATCCTCCCTCAAAATTGTAAATATAATTAAGGAGGATTTACTTTTAATTGTTTATACCTGAGACTAGTCGTTCATTGTATAACTATATAAGAATCGAAAAACTAACACGAACACTGTTTAAATGAATGAAAGTAAAGCATAGAAATGTTAAATTATACAAATTATGGATGATACTGTTTTAAATTGAATAAAAGCATATCATTTTAAATTATAATATCTTAATGGTGCAAATAGCATCATATTACTTCACTTTAAGGGATTTACTTAATTACAATATAAATAATATGCTCAACTTTATTATATAGAGTACAGTACCTCAATTAACTAAAGGTTGATAATAACCTATTTCAACAACCTATCATAACCTATCATAACCTTCATAACCTATCTCGGTGTTCAGCTAGATAGAAGATCGAGATTCGTCCCGCATGTCATCGAAGCGGTTAAAAAAGGTATGGAAGTAGGTGCCCGCCTAGGATGGGTGATGCCAAATGTTGCCGGACCAAGAGAAAGAAAGAGGAGACTATTGGCCAGTGCTATTAGGTCAAAAATAATGTGTGCAGCACCCAGACGGAAAGTTGGATCTGGCGGGGTTGGAAAGAAGTCTGTGCTGAAGCAACTGCTGCCGGCACAGAGGCCAATTGCGTTAAGATTAGCTATGGCTTATAGGACGATCTCAACGAGTGCATTACAGGTGATATCCAGCACCCTATCTTTGGATTTATTAGTTACGGAATGTCGAGAGATTCATGTGGCAACAAGGACATCGGAAATGGAGCCAAGGAAAATAAAGACAGAAGCCAAAAAAACGCTACTTTATAGATGGCAATTGAGATGCGACGCAGACGACACCGGAAGATGGACCCACCGGTCAATACCAAATGTGGAGAAATAGACCAGCAGGAACCATGGAGAGGTAAATTTTTACCTGACTCAGGCCCTATCAGGACATGATGCTTCAATAGTTACCTGAAGCGTTTCACGATTAGAGAAGATTCTGCCAAGGTCAAGGTCAGATTAGCGAGGACTGGAGTCCTCTATAATTGACAGCTTCTGTAAAGACATTCTGCGATGATGTGATGCAACGTTGTTCACATGAAAGCGCGGGAAGAAGACAGAAAGATGATGAGTGAAGACGTGGGTGTTGAGGTCGACGCTGACAACATGGTCAACTTAATGCTGGAGTAAATGAATAAGTGGGAATATATAGCCAATTTCATTATCAGAATCATGAAAAGAAAGTAAACTAGGAAGAAGGGCTGCCGACACGGTAGATACAGCCGGTAGGTAGTCCTATGTTTGGCAAGGAGCCCTGGGAACTAGGATGTGGGGTTAGTGAGGTATACCTTTCTAAAGCCTAGTTCCCACTGCCTGCTGTCCGTAAGGCCTCGTCTGCCGTCTACCAGATAACAGGTCGTGGGAACAGCTTGCCCGTGTACGCCTGACGTAAGGACAGGCCCTCCGGGGCTGCCTGAACAGGTCCTGTACAAAATGGGGAAAGAGACGGCACTACAAAGGTCTGTTGTCGGAGTGGAGGCGGGTGTGTCTGTTCCGAGGCACCGTTCCCACGACCTGATAGACGCCAGACTAGGCGAGATAATTTTGTTTGCTCAGACAAACTGAGACCGTCACTACGTTAGCAATGGAGTGGACGAACGAGGTTGTTATTGAGTTTTTAGACTTTTTGTGGCTGAACCCGCGATTTGGAACGCCCCAAAATGAGAATCATAGGGATAGAAACCAAGTGTACGATGCGTGGAAGCGCATTCAGGCTCAAATTAGCATTGAGTGTTCATTGAAGGACTTAAAACGAAAGAAGGAAAACTTAATATCTACGTTTAGGAAGTTGTCGTCAAAAGTGAAAAAAAGTTCTACAACGGGCAGTGGAAGTTACGAAGTGTACAAGCTGGAATGGTTCGCTTACGATAAAATGGCTTTCTTTTTGCACACTGTTTACGCAGCAAGGGGAACTACAACAACTGAGATAAGAAATACTCTTGCTTATTGTAATTAGATAACTTTTACTTTGAGAACCTGTGTCTATGAAATATATTTGTTATACAGTAGGTAGTTTAAATTTTTTTATAATAACTACTTACCTTCACTTCTTCTTGGAGTTCTTCTATTAAAGCCTTACACACTTCGTCAACGCAGCGTGTTACAGTTTGTTTGGATATTTTAAACAAGAATGCTAAACTTGTATAGCTGTCCCCACTGGCAAGAAATCTTAAAGTTAAAGCCAGCCGTTCTTGGATGGGAATACTTTCTCTCATGTTTGTATTCTTTTTACTTATCACTGGCACAATTGTACTTAGTAAATATTCAAAGTCACTGGAAGACATTCTGCAAAAATTTTGAAATCGTCCTAATGGTTCTTTGGTTAAATCAATCAGCCTGTCACTACCATTGTACCTAAAAAAAAAAGTTAACGTTTAGGCTTCAGTGGCAAAACAAATTCAGGGTGTTTCCTAATAATTAATGTTGCAAACCACTGACACTTTAACGGTATAGCTATTGGTAATGGTAGCATAGACAATACTTACATTTTACGACTTTTGTTATATGAATCCATCCACCAACGCCTCTTTCTCTTCCCAACTTTTCTTAGATATTCTCCACTTAAGTAAGAGCGCTCACCAAAATGACACGAGACACTGATCTGACAACAACATGATCGCAAAGTAACAGTGATGTAACATTCTTATTACTTAAAACCTATCGAAGTAACTTATGTCTACGAACAAGAATGTCTCCATCGTCTTCATCTTCTTCTGGATTTTAATTACTCTTCCAAATATGAAGAGATTTGTGTTTAATGTTTTACATACATGATCTATATGTGAAACATTGGTCAACCACAAGACCTAATAATTTAATTGCATTAGATTCACTAATTAGTTCATCAACAATACAAATGGAAGGATTACATAATATAAAAATACAGTATGTACTAGAAGACTAAACAAGAAATAGCACAATATCACTAAAATACGCTCAATTAAAATAATATCTCGGCGATACTATAATATCACACGCACAAAACACACGAGGCAATATCCATGTCTATATATTCTTAAATATAACTTCTACAATGTAGATTACAATGGATGAATGAGTTCCCTTCTTGCAACGATGCGATCAACAACAATAGTAGTGTTTCATTTATTCTCTGCCTCCATGATTTAAAACTCATTGTGATTATTAAAATGGAAACGTCATATTTTAGCTAGAAGGATATTTCTTGAATACAATAATATCTAGAATAATTATGGTATTCAATATTAGAGAAATTTTAAATTTTATTCAAATACTTTTGTCCATTCTATTTTTCACACACATTTTAAAATCTGTTTCTATGTTTGTTGTATATATGTTATAGAAAATTTAAAATAAAACCTAAATCACTATCTTCAGAATTTACTAAAATCATTGATATTAAAGAAAACTTAATTTGTATTATGCCTTTGGAATTCTGACTATTACAATCATCATATATTGATTTTATTTTTCATAGTTGTTGTTATTAACGAATAGAAGTGCGATCTTAAACAAGGAAAAACCATTGTTCCTTTATTATGATTATCTCATATTAAGCAAAAATACTGACGGATAAACATCAAAATCCTGTGATCGTTGACGTATGGAAAAATATGGATGCCAAACCATAATACATTTTCACAGTTTAAATATTCATCTAGACTTTTTCAACATTCAGTCTTATTAGTAGAAAATATTGTTATTAAAACCCAAGCCGTATTTGCATAGTGCATACTTTTCTTAGATAGAGTAACTTGTACTATCAATAGTCTAGACTGAGTAGTTTCATAGAATTGCCGATAGATTGTGTTGTACAAATAATATATGTACTGTATTTTTATTTTGAATAAATATTAATCATTTCCATAAATTAGTATTTTTCCTATTAATAATGAAAAATGTTAGCTATATACGTTTGAAGACATTTGACGTTGCTTCATAAGGTTTTGAGTAACTAAACTTATTTACATAATAAATGCAACCTCTCAGATCTAGAATATAATATTGTTCACATGAAAGAAAACTGAATTTTAGTGGTTCTTTCAATTTCACTTTGTATTCCATTCGAATACAATTTTTGTAATGTTTGGCTACCTTTGTGTAGCTGAGCGGAATTAGTACTTAAATAATTATGTTAGGATTCATTTAACAAATATTTGAAAAATATCGACTACTTGTAACCAACAAAACCTTACACATTCCAAGGATTGATTATTTTGATGGAGAAATAAACTTACGTAGAGTTATGCAAATTCTTTAAACTTATAGAAGTTTTCTATTAATAGTAATTTTTGTAAAACTTGTTGACTGAGCTAAAAATACATTTATTTACATTAAGAGTAACATTTGTAATGTTATACACCAATCACATAGGTAAACTGCACTCGTCAAGTATTGCAATTCTTTATTATTTTTATTTACCAATAAATATTGCATTTCAAAGGTTATATATGGTGTACATATTTTGTATAAGGCTTAAATTATTCATTAAAAAATACCCTAAGGCCCATTCTATACGAGCGTTGAATGCGTCGCGTTATTTTTCGTTTTGGAAGTCAATACAAGTCAAGTTATAGCATCTGTACGAGCGCATTTTACACCCAGCGTTACCCTGTTCACTCGGCGTTGACGCTATTAAGGCCGCCTGCCTTGCTGGCAGCGCTAGCAACGCGACGCAAACAACGCTGCACAATAAGATGGTCGTACGTACCACCCCGTGAGTAGAACTCCCCTTAAGTCGTGTTCCCACGACCAGTGTTTTCGCAGACGACAGGCGGCCCGATGCCTGTGTATCATCAGACAGGACCGTTCCGACGGCCCGTGACTCGTGTAGGCGGCGCGGCCTGGCAGGAACGACCAACATTCCGACATTGACCGACAGAACAATTTTTTTAAGACTATTCATACATTTACAATAGTTATGAACATAAATCTGTATCAACAAAAGGTAATAAATAAATCACTGTAAATAAAAAATAATAAACTTATAAAACATAACCTGAAACTCAATTAGCTGAACGCCAGCCATGCTAGCATACAAAATGGCTACGAGTATCTACGTCAATGACAAAATCAAGGACGATATTTATTGGGTGAAATGTTGAATTGTAAAAAAAGTTATCCTACACATTGTCTATAGCCGCTACAGAAGTATGCAACAATGATTTGTCAATACTCAGTTCCAATGATATCTTCATATTTCACTAAAATTGGTACAGCCAATTTTAATTTTGAGACATACCTCTCCTGAAAGACTGTCCTACGCGATAAGGATACCACCAGGAAGTGAAGTGGTTTTTAGTGGACAAGAATCTCACACTATTGGGAGTTTGGACTTCACACTGTCTATGGAAGATTATCTACCTTCCGCTTGGACCTTCAAAGATAATTTACATGTGTATCTTCATTATCATCGGTTGTAATTTCCAAATGGGCGCCTAATAAAGAATCTTCCGGAATGTCATTTAACACCAAACGTAAACTACGGTTAATTTAACTACATTTTAATATTTTTTAAATTTTCTTTTATTGTTTAAAAACGAAAACATGTCAGTCACCATCGCCTTATAAAAAAGGAAGCAAATAATATAAAATAAAATAAAACATTAAACCTAGAATATTTTAATAGTGTAGGGTCGAGATAAAACAAGAGTTGGTCCAGAAAGATGAGTTAGGGATTTAACACAATATTAACATGAAAAAATGTGTAGGACCGGATAGGTTTTCGGGACTGCAAGCCCGACCTCACTAGACACAAGACCACGAGGGTTCTTTTAATTGAAAGTTTGAGCATAAGAAGAAATTAATTACTCATATTTGCAGTTTCCCTCTCACACCTATCCAGTAAGCGGTGTAAAAATTATTATATCATCAAAAAAGGAGTTATCGAATAAAACAACTTTCTTATGAAATGCGGATATCTTAAAAGGTCGACTCCATCTATGATAATTAAAGTTTTCGAAAAATCAAAGCTTTATGATTTAAAACATTGTCCCACTGTATTTTTTCTTATTTAAACTTTCTGGAATCCGACACAAGGGAGGTTTTATTTTGATAATTTCCTAATTACTCACAATCCATAGTTTTAATTTTTTTTGATTTCATTTAAAAGAAATCTCTACTTTAGGCAAGATGTGTTGACATTTCAGAGTTATAATGTTTAATAATATTTTAAAAAAAATTATTTTCAAATAACCTCAAAATTAGAAAGAAAACAAAATTTAATAAGACTAATTAAAATCTGTCAGTAAGGTACTCTTTGTTGAATACGATTTTTACTCACAAAATATATGAAAATATTCATAAGGCTCTATAAATTATATTTTTATAACCGCTTGGCTATGATAGCTAAATTTGTGGGCTTGCTGATCTGAAAATATTCATTCTAAAGTCAAGATGTGCATATCAGCGGAAGAAAATAAAAATAATAGAATTTTTTAAAAAAGTACGATATCGCCTGTAAGTTGAGTATTGGATCTATATGAGAAACTTTCCTATATAATCCATATAACCTCAAGTTAAGGATATACTTAATTACAACATAAATCAACTGTTCAAATTATATTACGGGGAAGTGAATCAGTATTCCGAATAAGTAATTGAAGGATTAGAAGTTACTGGAGAATGGTTGTAGGATTAAATTATTTTTGTACTACATTAAATTATAATTTCAAAGTAAACCAAATAATTACTGTTTCCCATAATTCCCAAATAATTCTACATCCCATAACTCCGGTCGTAAATGGATTGAGTTTTAAAAATTAATTGTTTTTTCATTTGTCCATTTCCATAAAAAAGATTAACAAAAAATAATAAACAATAAATGAAAAATGCACAGTAAATAAAAACACAACACAAGAGATCTTCAGGCAATGAACTGAAAGAATTGAATGAAAGACAGGTGCGCATGTATAGGGGGAAGCATTTGTAGACAGAGATAGAACTACGTATTGCCCGGCAATACGAAATATTCTCCAACCTCTCTCGGCAACCCCTCGTCAACACTCTCTCACGAGCTAGTGTCCCGGCAATATCTAAATATGTCGGCAACATTGCCGCCACACATTGCCCTAAAATGTGGCCCGTTTAAACGCCCCTTTAGATCACGAGTATTGTAGTGGAAGGAATTAATTGTAGCCTCTATTGGCTGATGCGAGGTATCACTCATACTCGAACATTCTAAAAACATGCACCTGAATGACAATAAAGGCGCATAGAGACTTGTTATGAAACTTTTTGTTACCTATTATCCAAATTGATTACTATATAAGCCAGAAAATGCGCGCTGCAAGACTAATATTTTTCATTGTATGTAGACAGTGAGGAATGTTTTTGGCTCTGGTAGTACCCTTGTTTCCTCGGCAACGATGACATAAGACTCGTTCGCTACACTAGTCGTCGCCGTACAGTACAATAAAATTATTTAAATGAATGTTTTTGGTGTCTAATGACACTCCAAAAATTATATATTGGACTTTGCTCAATTTGCTCTGCAAACGTCGATCCAGTAGATGAAGACAAATCGATCCCTGAAGATCCTCTCCTGAACTTCAAATGCTACGTTATATGTTGTTGTATAATGTATTAAAGTTGTCAGCGAGAGGTTATACAATAATTCAATTTTACCCATAAACTTTGTATAGCCTAAGGCATGTACTGTACAGTGATCGAATTGGGATGTTACGATTTTAGTCTGACTGAAACAAAACAAACTATTAGTCTTTCTTTTGGAAATGCGGATAATAGTTATTAAAATTAACTTTTTAATAGTGGAAAAGTTGTATAACTCTGTACTTATTGTAGGAATGTGGTATTACTATTATTGCAAGTATTATGAAATGTATACTACATAAATGAATTCCAATTAATTATATATATATTTTTTAATTTTCCATTCCTTTTATTACATTTAAATAAACAAAACATGATTTAGATTCAGAAAAAGACATTAAAATAAAAAATAAAGCTTTCCTTAACAACAAACTAAAACAAAACAAATAAATTGACATATGACATAATAATACATTACTTTAAACTAAAATACACAACAGGAAAGAAAAACCAAAACAATATTACTTCTAAATCCTAAACATAAACAAAATTAATAATAATTTAAGATAAACAAAAAATATACTGTATGGAATAAAGCAGCCTCCATGGGTCTACCCGAAGAGGCTGTAATATTTTGTACAGCATGTGGTTATTGTTTTGGGACGCGGTTATTGTTTTGTATCGCGGACCCACCTACAGCCGTAAAATAATTTGTTTTGTGAAATAAGACGACTTATGCTAAGATAAATTAATATAAATTACCTCGACCACCCAAGGTCGCCAAGTATTACACAAATTGTTACATAAATATATATATATATATTATATATATATATATATATATATATATATATATATATATATATATTAACCTAATTGATTGGAATTGGCTTTTTATCATGATCAGTCCTAGCACTGAGAGAGTTACATTTATTATTAGAGTTATTACTTAATTAAATTAGCTCATAATTTTATGAAATAAAGTAAATAGTTTTCATTTACTAATTTATCCATATATTTAAAATAAATACCAAATATTGAGTGGGGAAACTCATCTAGCGGTAAAAGTCAAGATTAACATAGTAGTTGAACTTGTTACTTTAGCATTATTTATTATTCAGAATAAGACTAAATATGGTAAACAAATATTACACCTGTAATAAAATTGTATTGCAGTTTTATTAGTTTTACTTACATCCTTACTTTTTTCTTCAACGATACTTCACTGATATTTTTTAGGCTTAACAATTCCTTTTTCGTTATTTGAGATTATTAAAATAAATTAACAATTGTATTTCTTCTTGAGTTCAATACTATTTATAGATTTAAAAAATATACACTTTAAACATTATTGTCTTAAAATGACATTAATTGAAAATTTTGAATGTAGATTATTTAGAAAAAAGATTAAAAAAATAATTAGTACATAAAAATATGTTGTCTGAAAATCTCTAATTGTTTCGTAATATATAATGATAAGTCATTAAATATTCTGCTGAAATGTGGATAAAAGTACAGATGGTTATGATACATGCACAAAAAGTTCTTTAAAGCAAATAAATATCATTTAGCTGACTATTTAGCGTATCATAGTAAACGGCTCATAGAAGGAAGTACTAAATAAAAGGGAGTTTACAACCCTTATCCTTGAGGTTTTTTTATTTCTTCAGTCGTTTCCTGCAGAAGGAATTCAATGATAGGTAGTCTTACAATTATTCCATACTAAATAGACTACTGTTTACAACTCTTACAATAAACACATAAGTTTTCAATCTGAGTTTTACGTGTCTATTTAATAAGTTGAGTTTTGTACGTTTACTTTAGTAGCAAACTATATATAACAATTATTTTCCTAATATTATTTGCGGAGAAAACTCCAACTTGCAAAGCTCCATAAGAGCCCATGTTAAACTTTTAAAATTCGAATTTAGATATAAGAATAATGTCATTTTGTAGAGTAAATAAAATAGAACAAATAATAATAATAAACCAAAACTGTAAAATAAATAATTAAAAAGTTATAGAAGGAAGAAAGAGGAATAAAACGAAAAACTTTCGTAAATCAATATTAATCAAAAGTAAATATAAAGTAATGGGAATGGGCTCATTACTATTTTTGATGACAAATGGTTTTGGTGGGTTTCCATTTGGGTTTGGTGACGTTTGAGTCAGAAAGTTTGTGCAATGTATTTGGACAGTTTATTTATTAATTAATTCAAATGTTTAATCATCTAGTCATCTAGTCGATAAAGTATGCTTGTTATCTGTGTTCTATGATATGGACATTGTAACGTCTATGATACTTTTTGATAGTTTTGAAATTCGAGTAAAAGTTAATCCTAAGTGATCGTTTAAGGTTTAAAATAATTAAATAAATAAATATATGAAGCCTAATAAAAATTGGACGTAGGATAATTAGACAGATTAGAAGACTAGATATGGTTACGAGAAAACAGTTTTGAAGTAAATGGTATTAGAAAAGTCGTGGTAATTCTTACGAGAGATAAAATCAAAAAACACTTCGTCAGCCCTGGGTTTGAACCTATTACGTGCGTAGAATACACACAGGCTGAGAATGGTTACTACAGTCGTCTAGTCAATGACAGTTTTAAAATCAGCTCCTGTTTTGAAACTCTTAGAAGGATCTACTTAAGAGAGTGACCTTGAGCTTTTATCTTGAGTATACTGTGGTGAGGCAGAAATTAAAGGCAATTTATTTTCTCTTGTTGGTTTGTCGTTTGGGGCACATGTGATACTGCACGATTAAGATTATTTGTGATGATTATTTCATAGCATTAATTAATAATGATTTTTCTTCTTGTGATAAATATAAATATGTTGCGAATTTTAAAATAATAAATGAGATAAATTATCTGAAATATTTATTAGAAATCTTCCAAAAGCAGTTTTACTGAAGAAATGGATTACAATAATTTTCTATTAACCTTTAGGTGACCGTGGGAAATGTTAGTTGTTTAAAAGAACTCCACAATATTGAAATAACAAAATAAAAAAATATTTTTATGAGTGTTTCACGAATTTCTCGCAGAAAAATATTTTTGAAATACAGTCAGCTTGTGTTTCTGTGGAACTACCCTCCCTGTATGCTCATGTGGGTGCAAAGTTATAGGCCTACATTCCAAAATCTTAATGCTTAAGTAGTTGTGTACAGCCTGTTCCATTGCCTCCAGTAATAATGATATAAGTCTGATTGGTTCACGCGATTTTGAAAGATAATTATGTCTAAAAATGTATAAAATAATACATGGATACATTGAAAACTAGAAGTAATAAAATGATATAATAAGAAGATGTAGGAATTGAATATTAAAATGTAGTGAAGGTAAATTTTACGTTGTAATGATGGATTTGGAAGTGAGTGTTTGAATTGCTAAAATTAGATTGAAATTATAAAGAGGAATGTATGATACTTTACATAAGTAATTGATTGGTTTTAACTTTATATTTTACTATCCCTTATTTAACAGGAAGAACCTGAAAAACAGCGAAGCAAAAATTATCATTAAGATTTTTTTTTTTTTACTTATTATTACGTAATAATAAGTAAAATTAATAAGTAAATATTTTTTCTTACGATATAATAAACGTAAAGTTTCATAAAGTGTGTTCAAAATCTTACAACGCCCAAAAAGTCTTACAAGATCCTAAAAAGTAGTACCCCAAAAGGTGAAACATAATATTGTAATCGTCATTTCAATTTAACCAAAATATTAGGTTTTATTTCGAAATACGTTTTTACTTTTCGTTACAATTTAATATACATAGACAAAATATTAAAACTTTGTTAGATTATCAGGCTTTCTATTCTAATCACACTCTACTAATGTGTTAGAGTATTTTTTAATATTTTCAGTTAGAAATTTGTTTTTCCTCATTATTATAAAGTTGTGGTTTATCTTTGTTATTATCTGTTAGAAATATGAAAGTGCTAAAGACAGAACAAATTTTTATTATTGTCTTTTTTAGAACTGAGCAGTTTTAAATTAATACAATCAATTCATTTTCGTATATTTTTAATTTGTAGCGAATTTGTATTTCATACACTACCTATCACTAAAGATATCCCAAAAAGTTATATATAGATTTCAAACGTAAAATATTTTCTATTTGTCTTTAAACTATCTTATATACAATTGATTGATATCTAGATACGGTATTTTTTATCATTTAAGGCGATGACAGAAAGGTTTTCATTTTAAACGACAAGAAAAAAATCCAATGAATAAAGAAAAATTTTGTATAATAAAAATAATAATGTACCAAAGGATAAAATAAAGCAATAAAGCTTCAAAATATTTTAACAATTGTAGCTCATTTATATTATTAAAATATTTTGAAACTTTAAGCTTTATTGTTTTATTTTATCCTGAATATGGAGTTTCAACAAGAAATATCTGATATTACATTAAAATTATAATGTACCCGTTCTACGGAACTTCTGATTTTTAATATAATTTTTTTCCTTGGAATTATTGAGATAGTTCGTTAGTCACAAATTAATTTTTTTGAAATGGCTCCATATTTTTAAATTATAATAAATAGTTTCTCCTGTACTTTCTACAACGTACGATAATAGTTAATTTTAAAGTATGAATTAAAATGCATAAAAGATAAAGTTATAAAACCGTTAAAATCTAATTAATAGAACTATTCTTAAAATATGTAACGTCTAACTACATAACTAAAAAAATAAATCACCGATTAAATTAGTATTCAAGATTTTTGTAGAATGTTACAATTTTTTTCATTAGAATAATAGAATTTGATCATGGATAAGCGGAGAAAAATTATTTTGGCCTCTTTTCAAAATGTCTTATTTGAACAAGTTTTCGGTTTATATATTATTATGTATATAAGATAATAACAAACTATTTTTTGTTTTTTATTTTATAAATTAATGCCATAGCGTTGGAGAGGGGGCGAGGCAAACGAGTGGATCTATAAAGCAAAAGAACATTCAAGTTTTCCCTTTGCGTATCAGCGTTGATTTTACGTACAAAATTACTTATGTATAAAGTCAACGAATCAACCCATGTTATGTTTTACGATTTAATTTTTCAATATATATAATAAAGATTTACAGAATTTGTAATTTCTCTAAATAATTTGCTGTTCAAATTAAACTGAATACAATTTGAAATTAAGATAACTATAAAAACCATAATTATTTTAGTAATAATTGAAAATTTTTAATCAGGGAACATCCTTCTAGCTGAAATATTACTTTTCTATTTTAATAATCACAATGAGTTTTAAATCCTGGAGGCAAGGAATAAATGAAACACTGCTATTTGTTGATCCTGTCATTAAAGTAGACTGTAAGAAGGAAACTCATTCTTCCATTCTAAATATACAACGTAGGAAGTTACATATAGCCTAGACATGGATATTGCCTCGTGGGTTTTGTGAAAATGAAATATAGTTGTGATGTTATTTTAATTAGAAGTATTTTAAGTGTGACGTTATAATTCTACTTTAGATGGTAATTTTATATCTCTTGCATACTATTTCATAATACTTATATTGTCACTGTACTCTGCACAGCTAGCGATCTACAATTTATCCAATCCCAGGGCTGTGTGGAATCATATGCTCTGTTTAGTTAGAACGTACACTGATGCTAGTTTTATAATGTTGTCAGTTAAATACCAAATCCAGATTTTGTTTTCGGTTGTCACAAATCCAATCGTACCGAAACAGTTTCGTCTCTGAAATTTATAAGCACCTAATTCTGATCCCTAAGGCTTAAGGGAATATTATGAATGGGTTTCACGTTGATATATAAATATATATTACAGTTGAGGGTATCTATACAATCTTGTATCCTGGCTTTTAAAACTCATGCATATTGTGGGACTCTTTCCTATATTGGAACGACCCAGTCACGATATTACCGCAACTCAAATAACATTCACTTTTATAATCTCGATGGGAAACAAGGATTTGTATATATTGTTGGCTAATAAATACCCATTATTGAAGCTGAAAAATGGTTTTATGAAACCATTCACAAAATGTATAGTTTGGAACAAGATAACTTTAAAGTGCTATTGTTTGCATTTAGCAAAACGTAACAATCGGAGAAAGTTTCGTTACAATATGCTTCTTACCTGTAGGTATGGCTATGGTTACTTCATAATTACCGTTTAGATCTTTACCGAGGTAAATGTTATTATTAATTCCATCTTTGATATTGGAAGTGGGGTTGTATAATATATAGTAAGATCGTTGGGTCCATTCTCCAACGGTTGAAACAACCTGGGGAAATAAATCAATAGCAAGTGTGAACTTTCTTGTCAGATTAAGCTGCGTAATGGTTTATGCAGTATTTTTCATTAATTTTTTCCATGTGCGTTAAAAAATTCCTTTCCACGATCGGTCTAGAAATATTTCATCCGGTCTTTTTACAGCATTGATTCTACCGCTAAAGATACATCCAACGCTGACTTTGTTTTTAGATCCAACGCAATTTTTCAATCTTTAGTGTCGTCAATTTATCACAATCAGTATATATTTGAAGCCACGATTTTTCTTTGCTTACGGAATCATTTCCACTAAATCCGCTTGATAAAGGTCAATTACTCCTTTCAATGTCACATTTGACTTTGGTGACAGATTTCGTGACATCTGGTAACAATGGACAGGTAAAACATTACTTTCATGTAAGTTTTTGCTCTAAAGACGCTTATGTAGAGACCCGTAATGTATTATAAATTACTGTATCTAAATAATAGTGTTTACTATATCTCTTAAGTAGCCTACAGTTTAATAATATTATTTTTCTAGCAGTAATTATCTATGTATTTGGAATTTCCTAAAAAGTATTGTAATGATGTATAAACTTTTGGACCATATTCTGGGAACTATATATAAGAGTGGCAGTGATGAATTTCCGATTCATAATCAAAATTGTGTTTGGAATCACAAACATGGGAAAACTGGTTTTCTTGAATTATATAAAAGATTTGAACGTCGAGGTAGTAGAAAAATATACAATTATGGAAATGTTAAAAAGTTGATTTAATTTCACTAAGAAAAAGGACGAAATAAATCACTAATACAATTTAAAATGTAAAACCTAAATATTGAATATTATACCATTGGAAGCGTGAAAAAAAAAAAAAAAATTAAGGCAGTGGACAAAAAACTACAAATCACATAGAGAGAATGCACGAACTGCAGCAAAAACTAAAATGAATACAAATCAAATTTATCTACTTGAACTCTAAAGAAATAAACCTAGTTTTAATACAGTAGATAAGATACAATTACAAAAAGGGTTCCAGAAAGCTTAAAAAGGAAAAATTATAATAAATAAAAAACTAATATTGAATTATATCAAAACAACTTGCTTAAAATTATAAACAAAAGATAAATACAGAAACAA
This sequence comes from Aphrophora alni, assembly GCA_963513935.1. Classification (NCBI taxonomy): domain Eukaryota; kingdom Metazoa; phylum Arthropoda; class Insecta; order Hemiptera; family Aphrophoridae; genus Aphrophora; species Aphrophora alni. The sequence goes on along the minus strand of OY740768.1, from coordinate 114,406,201 downwards.
AAAAATATTTTTTTTTGATAATGCAGGGAGAAACTAGCACGAAATACTTGAATTCAGTTTATACAACAACAGCCAAATAACAAAACAGGACTATGAAAATGAAGGATAAATGTTCAGTTAAGATTAATATTTTCTAAATTGGTAATTCTAAAATTTTAATTGAGATTTTGACGTTTCAAAATGTTACGCAAATTTGACAAAACAAAAACAAACAAGTTTTTACCCTTACAAATTAAAAATGTATTTTAGTGTACAGTTTTTATGAAACTGTTTTGCTATTTGTTTGTAAATAACGCACAATAATTAAAATTGGTTTGGTGTAATTTGAGACACAAATAAAATTTCAAAATTAAGGTGCCAAGTATTTAATTATACCCGAGTATTAATATAACCTTTTCTAGTTACATTTTTCAAAGATGATCAGAAAAAAAAGTGTCTTTCCTAAACTAAATTTTATCTTAGGCCCATTCTATACGAGCGGTAATGCGTGCCGTTAACGCCAACGCCCGACAATAGCGGTGGTATTATATACGGGCGCTAAATGCGTGGCGTTGTTAGCGTCAACGCTCAGCAGTGGACTTTCCATACCGACGCTAAATGCGTCGCGCTGAGCGTGAAAACCGTCAGTTCAGTCACCAATATGGATGCTGTGCAGTTTGGTGCTTTAGGTTTTCAGTACCAATTTTCATACATCGCTCTCCAATGTTGGTCCAGCACTGCGCTTTTAGTTGTTTATTGGCATAGTCTTTCGACTTAACATAAAACAACACTGCTGGTCTCTTCTCCACTTCAACAATAAGTTTCTCAATGTCATACATTGCTTAAGTCTAAATCAAACAATCACACACTTAGATACGCTTTAAACAGCGTTTCACTTGAAAAAGTCGAAAACCACGTGACGACAACGCTGGCGCTAAAAGCGTTCGTATAGATGCTCCTTTATAACCCGTCTCGCGCAGCGTTGTTTGCGTCGCGTTGCTAGCGTCAACGCCGCGTGAACAGGGTAACGCTGGGCGTAGAATGCGCTCATATAGATGCTACAACTTGACCTGTATTGACTTCCAAAACGAAAAATAACGCGACGCATTCAACGCTCGTATAGAATGGGCCTTAGGGTATTTTTTAATGAATAATTTAAGCCTTATACAAAACATGTACACCATATATAACCTTTGAAATGCAATATTTATTGGTAAATAAAAATAATAAAGAATTGCAATACTTGACGAGTGCAGTTTACCTATGTGATTGGTGTATAACATTACAAATGTTACTCTTAATGTAAATAAATGTATTTTTAGCTCAGTCAACAAGTTTTACAAAAATTACTATTAATAGAAAACTTCTATAAGTTTAAAGAATTTGCATAACTCTACGTAAGTTTATTTCTCCATCAAAATAATCAATCCTTGGAATGTGTAAGGTTTTGTTGGTTACAAGTAGTCGATATTTTTCTAATTTTTGTTAAATGAAACCTAACATAATTATTTAAGTACTAATTCCGCTCAGCTACACAAAGGTAGCCAAACATTACAAAAATTGTATTCGAATGGAAAACAAAGTGAAATTGAATCAACCACTAAAATTCAGTTTTGTTTCATGTGAACAATATTATGTTCTAGATCTGAGAGGTTGCATTTATTATGTAAATAAGTTTAGTTACTCAAAACCTTATGAAGCAACGTCAAATGTCTTCAAATGTATATAGCTAACATTTTTCATTATTAATAGGAAAAATACTAATTTATGGAAATGATTAATATTTATTCAAAATAAAAATACAGTACATATATTATTTGTACAACACAATCTATCGGCAATTCTATGAAACTACTCAGTCTAGACTATTGATAGTACAAGTTACTCTATCTAAGAAAAGTATGCACTATGCAAATACGGCTTGGGTTTTAATAACAATATTTTCTACTAATAAGACTGAATGTTGAAAAAGTCTAGATGAATATTTAAACTGTGAAAATGTATTATGGTTTGGCATCCATATTTTTCCATACGTCAACGATCACAGGATTTTGATGTTTATCCGTCAGTATTTTTGCTTAATATGAGATAATCAGAATAAAGGAACAATGGTTTTTCCTTGTTTAAGATCGCACTTCTATTCGTTAATAACAACAACTATGAAAAATAAAATCAATATATGATGATTGTAATAGTCAGAATTCCAAAGGCATAATACAAATTAAGTTTTCTTTAATATCAATGATTTTAGTAAATTCTGAAGATAGTGATTTAGGTTTTATTTTAAATTTTCTATAACATATATACAACAAACATAGAAACAGATTTTAAAATGTGTGTGAAAAATAGAATGGACAAAAGTATTTGAATAAAATTTAAAATTTCTCTAATATTGAATACCATAATTATTCTAGATATTATTGTATTCAAGAAATATCCTTCTAGCTAAAATATTACGTTTCCATTTTAATATTCACAATGAGTTTTAAATCCTGGAGGCAGAGAATAAATGAAACACTACTATTGTTGTTGATCGCATCGTTGCAAGAAGGGAACTCATTCATCCATTGTAATCTACAACTTAAGAAGTTATATTTAAGAATATATAGACATGGATATTGCCTCGTGTGTTTTGTGAGTGTGATATTATAGTATCGCCGAGATATTATTTTAATTGAGCGTATTTTAGTGATATTGTGCTATTTCTTGTTTAGTCTTCTAGTACATACAGTATTTTTATATTATGTAATCCTTCCATATGTATTGCTGATGAACTAATTAGTGAATCTAATGCAATTAAATTATTAGGTCTTGTGGTTGACCAATGTTTCACATATAGATCATGTATGTAAAACATTAAACACAAATCTCTTCATATTTGGAAGAGTAATTAAAATCCAGAAGAAGATGAAGACGATGGAGACATTCTTGTTCGTAGACATAAGTTACTTCGATATGTTTTAAGTAATAAGAATGTTACATCACTGTTACTTTGCGATCATGTTGTTGTCAGATCAGTGTCTCGTGTCATTTTGGTGAGCGCTCTTACTTAAGTGGAGAATATCTAAGAAAAGTTGGGAAGAGAAAGAGGCGTTGGTGGATGGATTCATATAACAAAAGTCGTAAAATGTAAGTATTGTCTATGCTACCATTACCAATAGCTATACCGTTTAGTATCAGTGGTTTGCAACATTAATTATTAGGAAACACCCTGAATTTGTTTTGCCACTGAAGCCTAAAAGTTAACTTTTTTTTTCAGATACAATGGTAGTGACAGGCTGATTGATTTAACCAAAGAACCATTAAGACGATTTCAAAATTTTTGCAGAATGTCTTCCAGTGACTTTGAATATTTACTAAGTACAATTGTGCCAGTGATAAGTAAAAAGAATACAAACATGAGAGAAAGTATTCCCATCCAAGAACGGCTAGCTTTAACTTTAAGATTTCTTGCCAGTGGGGACAGCTATACAAGTTTAGCATTCTTGTTTAAAATGTCCAAACAAACTGTATCACGCTGCGTTGACGAAGTGTGTAAGGCTTTAATAGAATAACTCCAAGAAGAAGTGAAGGTAAGTAGTTATTATAAAAAAATTTAAACTACCTACTGTATAACAAATATATTTCATAGACACAGGTTCTCAAAGTAAAAGTTATCTAATTACAATAAGCAAGAGTATTTCTTATCTCAGTTGTTGTAGTTCCCCTTGCTGCGTAAACAGTGTGCAAAAAGGAGGCCATTTTATCGTAAGCGAACCATTCCAGCTTGTACACTTCGTAACTTCCACTGCCCGTTGTAGAACTTTTTTTCACTTTTGACGACAACTTCCTAAACGTAGATATTAAGTTTTCCTTCTTTCGTTTTAAGTCCTTCAATGAACACTCAATGCTAATTTGAGCCTGAATGCGCTTCCACGCATCGTACACTTGGTTTCTACCCCTATGATTCTCATTTTGGGGGGTTCCAAATCGCGGGTCCAGCCTCAAAAAAGTCTAAAAACTCAATAACAACCTCGTTCGTCTACTCCATTGCTAACGTAGTGACGGTCTCATTTTGTCTGAGCAAACAAAATTATCTCGCCTAGTCTGGCGTCTATCAGGTCGTGGGAACGGTGCCTCGGAACAGACACACCCGCCTCAAATCCGACAACAGACCTTTGTAGTGCCGTCTCTTTCCCCATTTTGTACGGGACCTGTTCCGGCAGCCCCGGACGGCCTGTCCTTACGTCAGGCGTACACGGGCAAGCTGTTCCCACGACTTGTTATCTGGTAGACGGCAGACGAGGCCTTACGGACAGCAGGCAGTGGGAACTAGGCTTTAGAAAGGTATACCTCACTAACCCCACCTCCTAGTTCCCAGGGCTCCTTGCCGGCTGTATCTATCGTGTCGGCAGCCCTTCTTCCTAGTTTACTTTCTATTCATGATTCGGACAATGAAATTGGCTATATATTCCCACTTATTCATTTACTCCAGCATTAAGTTGACCATGTTCTCAGCGTCGACCTCAACACCCACGTCTTCACTCATCATCTTTCTGTCTTCTTCCCGCGCTTTCATGTGAACAACGTTGCATCACATCATCGCAGAATGTCTTTACAGAAGCTGTCAATTATAGAGGACTCCAGTCCTCGCTAATCTGACCTTGACCTTGGCAGAATCTTCTCTAATCGTGAAACGCTTCAGGTAACTATTGAAGCATCATGTCCTGATAGGGCCTGAGTCAGGTAAAATTTACCTCTCCATGCTTCCTGCTGGTCTATTTCTCCACATTTGGTATTGACCGGTGGGTCCATCTTCCGGTGTCGTCTGCGTCGCATCTCAATTGCCATCTATAAAGGTAGCGTTTTTCTTTATTTTCCTTGGCTCCATTTCCGATGTTCTTGTTGCCACATGAATTTCTCGACATTCCGTAACTAATAAATCCAAAGATAAGGTGCTGGATATCATCTGTAATGCACTCGTTGAGACCGTCCTATAAGCCATAGCTAATCTTAACGCAATTGGCCTCTGTGCCGGCAGCAGTTGCTTCAGCAAAGACTTCTTTCCAACCCCGCCAGATCCAACTTTCCGCCTGGGTGCTGCACACATTATTTTTGACCTAATAGCACTGGCCAATAGTCTCCTCCTTCTTTCTCTTGGTCCGGCAACATTTGGCATCACCCGTCATATGCGGGCACCTACTTCCATACCTTTTTTAACCGCTTCGATGACATGCGGGACGAATCTCGATCTTCTATCTAGCTGAACACCGAGATAGGTTATGAAGGTTATGATAGGTTATGAAGGTTGTGGAAATAGGTTATTATCAACCTTTAGTTAATTGAGGTACTGTACTCTATATAATAAAGTTGAGCATATTATTTATATTGTAATTAAGTAAATCCCTTAAAGTGAAGTAATATGATGCTATTTGCACCATTAAGATATTATAATTTAAAATGATATGCTTTTATTCAATTTAAAACAGTATCATCCATAATTTGTATAATTTAACATTTCTATGCTTTACTTTCATTCATTTAAACAGTGTTCGTGTTAGTTTTTCGATTCTTATATAGTTATACAATGAACGACTAGTCTCAGGTATAAACAATTAAAAGTAAATCCTCCTTAATTATATTTACAATTTTGAGGGAGGATTGTTAGTGGCTATGGGTATATTTAATTTGGAATACTTGGAGAAAAACGTGGGACGCAGTCAGTAAATAATACAAGTAGACAATCCGGATGAGTTCACAGCTAATTTCAGTGAATCAGAAACGAGATTCAATGTAATTTAATTTATTTACACCTCCTTAACTATCATAGATTGTCTGCACCACACGTTTTTCTCTCCAAGTATTCCAAATTAAATATACCCATAGCCACTAACAATCCTCCCTCAAAATTGTAGAAAGGTCATGAAAAAATATTTTATACTTTTTAGTCCGTTTTAAAAAAAGTGGTATGTTAAAAAAAAATGGATTTGATTTATTATTCAAGTAGCTGATGCATAGACTTTATGTGTTACTACGAGGTCCAGGAGTGTACAAGAAGTGAGAGAGAGGATGGTATATGTTGGAGAAAGACCAATACAACAACTCAGCTTATCACATTTGTTGTTTATGACTGGCTTATTTATAGACTATAGGCAATTTTATGATGACATAGTTCTATTTATGTAGCTCATATCAAGAGCTGAACACACAGAAATCAACTTTTTTGTCACTTGAATAGATGTTCCGCGATTATTGTAATAGGCCTAGTTCTAAGCTGTGTTATACATGGAAAATCTAACATTAATACCTCCATATAATAATAAAAACCATAATCGAAGTTCAAAATATAAAGACACGTTGAGTGTGATTTTATAAATAGTAGAATCAGAGCTGGTCTGCATAACATGTCTAAGAATTCTTCTCTTATTATTTATGTAACATTTAGCTTTTATTGTGACATGAAATATCAATTTTCAACGTAGATATGTTACAGTAGGATCAAAATTTCAAAATATTTAAACCACCATTATGAAACAAAAATTAAAAAAATCCCATTCTAGAGTAAAACAATGCTTTAGCAGGTGTTTTTTTTTTTATGAGACTTTAATGCAGAAAAGTTTTGCAATTATTCGTTCTCTGCTATCTGATATTTATTTGTTAATTTGACATTTTGTTGTCAGAACCTATTTCTTTCGATTCCTGGGCAAAATATCTAATAACTTACCATTAGATATATTTTTGTAGGGAGGATAAAATGCATTTATGCAGATCCCTCTTCTGAGAGATACTGTGGGACTCGCTCCTCGACAAGCGAGAGGTATTACCCACTAAAAAAATCTTCCCCTCTCCCTCACCGACATGCATCGGGGAGAGCGGTAGCAGCATCAAGTGAACTCCTTAATGGCTGCAAGCTGTAAACTGGTACTTCACAAGAACAGAAATGTCGTTAAATACATACATATCATTTAGCATTACTCGGCCCCATTAAGCTGCAACAGTAGAAAAATGTTAGAGCATACAGAAAACATATGTGACAGTAGGTGAATTCTTCATAATAACATGCATCCAACATACGTTGCATCGCTGGCTGCCAATCACACAAAATACTGTACCTGACCAAAAAAACCTGCTGATGGCAGAGCTGCTTCAGTATTGATCAAAGTCTACAACGACTATGATCTAACCTGCCATTATATATTACGAAAAAAAGGATATTTTAATATGAAATTTTGTCTCTAGGTTATAAAAGAATATTTGTTTTTGTTTTTTTTGATATTCAGAAATCAAATTTTCAATTAAATAACATTTTAAAATGGTAAAGTCTTATATTTTGTGTAATTGTATACTAATATGACACCTATGAGGAAATACAATTATTCATTTATTTTGATTATATCATTTAATGCGATAGACCTATGTATCCATATAAACAACAACTAAATTCTGTGGGGATCTCCTTGATACATATCCAAAATAAAAAAGAAACAGTAGTGATGGTAAAAGCCGGGTAGTTTCTCAAAGTACATAAAACTGTAAGCATATAAACTTAATTTTGTAATAATTACCATTTATTATCATCAACAACCATGAAGTTGATTATCATTTACTTTGTTGTTATAGTATTATTTTATTTTTAAATTTTGTAATGTTTGGCGATCTTTGCGTAGCCAAGCTGAATTTACACTTATTATCTTAGCATAAGTACTTAATCGAAATCTATATATACACTTTATATACAATCAATAATCGTAGAGCATTTTTCAAAGGAAATAACGATTAATGTGTTTTGTATCTATCCTCATGGTTTGACTTTATTGACTACAGGCATATTGATCCAGAAGGAACTCACTGGATCAACAACTTTATTCATGTAGTCTTGGGTTGGATCTCTCACTTTAGTGTTTCCTTCCTGGCATGGTGATCCCGAGGTAACCTAACTGGATCAACAACTTTTTTCATGTAGTCTTGAGTTGGATCTCTCACTTTAGTGTTTCCTTCCTGGCATGGTGATCCCGAGGTAACCTAACTAGATCAACAACTTTATTCATGTAGTCTTGGGTTGGATCTCTCACTTTAGTGTTTCCTTCCTGGCATGGTGATCCCGAGGTAACCTAACTGGATCAACAACTTTTTTCATGTAGTCTTGAGTTGGATCTCTCACTTTAGTGTTTCCTTCCTGGCATGGTGATCCCGAGGTAACCTAACTAGATCAACAACTTTATTCATGTAGTCTTGGGTTGGATCTCTCACTTTAGTGTTTCCTTCCTGGCATGGTGATCCCGAGGTAACCTAACTGGATCAACAACTTTTTTCATGTAGTCTTGAGTTGGATCTCTCACTTTAGTGTTTCCTTCCTGGCATGGTGATCCCAAGGTAACCTAACTAGATCAACAACTTTATTCATGTAGTCTTGGGTTGGATCTCTCACTTTAGTGTTTCCTTCCTGGCATGGTGATCCCGAGGTAACCTAACTGGATCAACAACTTTTTTCATGTAGTCTTGAGTTGGATCTCTCACTTTAGTGTTTCCTTCCTGGCATGGTGATCCCGAGGTAACCTAACTAGATCAACAACTTTATTCATGTAGTCTTGGGTTGGATCTCTCACTTTAGTGTTTCCTTCCTGGCATGGTGATCCCGAGGTAACCTAACTGGATCAACAACTTTTTTCATGTAGTCTTGGGTTGGATCTCTCACTTTAGTGTTTCCTTCCTGGCATGGTGATCCCGAGGTAACCTAACTAGATCAACAACTTTATTCATGTAGTCTTGGGTTGGATCTCTCACTTTAGTGTTTCCTTCCTGGCATGGTGATCCCGAGGTAACCTAACTAGATCAACAACTTTATTCATGTAGTCTTGGGTTGGATCTCTCACTTTAGTGTTTCCTTCCTGGCATGGTGATCCCGAGGTAACCTAACTGGATCAACAACTTTTTTCATGTAGTCTTGAGTTGGATCTCTCACTTTAGTGTTTCCTTCCTGGCATGGTGATCCCGAGGTAACCTAACTAGATCAACAACTTTATTCATGTAGTCTTGGGTTGGATCTCTCACTTTAGTGTTTCCTTCCTGGCATGGTGATCCCGAGGTAACCTAACTGGATCAACAACTTTTTTCATGTAGTCTTGAGTTGGATCTCTCACTTTAGTGTTTCCTTCCTGGCATGGTGATCCCGAGGTAACCTAACTAGATCAACAACTTTATTCATGTAGTCTTGGGTTGGATCTCTCACTTTAGTGTTTCCTTCCTGGCATGGTGATCCCGAGGTAACCTAACTGGATCAACAACTTTTTTCATGTAGTCTTGAGTTGGATCTCTCACTTTAGTGTTTCCTTCCTGGCATGGTGATCCCGAGGTAACCTAACTATATCTACAACTTTATTCATGTAGTCTTGGGTTGGATCTCTCACTTTAGTGTTTCCTTCCTGGCATGGTGATCCCGAGGTAACCTAACTAGATCAACAACTTTATTCATGTAGTCTTGGGTTGGATCTCTCACTTTAGTGTTTCCTTCCTGGGCATGGTGATCCCGAGGTAACCTAACTGGATCAACAACTTTATTCATGTAGTCTTGAGTTGGATCTCTCACTTTAGTGTTTCCTTCCTGGCATGGTGATCCCGAGGGTACCTAACTAGATCAACAACTTTATTCATGTAGTCTTGGGTTGGATCTCTCACTTTAGTGTTTCCTTCCTGGCATGGTGATCCCGAGGTAACCTAACTGGATCAACAACTTTATTCATGTAGTCTTGAGTTGGATCTCTCACTTTAGTGTTTCCTTCCTGGCATGGTGATCCCGAGGGTACCTAACTAGATCAACAACTTTATTCATGTAGTCTTGGGTTGGATCTCTCACTTTAGTGTTTCCTTCCTGGAATGGTGATCCCGAGGGTACCTAACTAGATCAACAACTTTATTCATGTAGTCTTGGGTTGGATCTCTCACTTTAGTGTTTCCTTCCTGGCATGGTGATCCCGAGGGTACCTAACTGGATCAACAACTTTTTTCATGTAGTCTTGGGTTGGATCTCTCACTTTAGTGTTTCCTTCCTGGGCATGGTGATCCCGAGGTAACCTAACTAGATCAACAACTTTATTCATGTAGTCTTGGGTTGGATCTCTCACTTTAGTGTTTCCTTCCTGGCATGGTGATCCCGAGGGAACCTAACTAGATCAACAACTTTATTGATGTAGTCTTGGGTTGGATCTCTCACTTTAGTGTTTCCTTCCTGGCATGGTGATCCCGAGGGAACCTAACTAGATCACCAACTTTATTGATGTAGTCTTGGGTTGGATCTCTCACTTTATTGTTTCCTTCCTGGCATGGTGATCCCGAGGTAACCTAACTAGATCAACAACTTTTTTCATGTAGTCTTGGGTTGGATCTCTCACTTTAGTGTTTCCTTCCTGGCATGGTGATCCCGAGGTAACCTAACTAGATCAACAACTTTATTCATGTAGTCTTGGGTTGATCTCTCACTTTAGTGTTTCCTTTCTGGCATGGTGATCCCGAGGGAACCTAACTATATCTACAACTTTATTCATGTAGTCTTGGGTTGGATCTCTCACTTTAGTGTTTCCTTCCTGGCATGGTGATCCCGAGGTAACCTAACTATATCTACAACTTTATTCATGTAGTCTTGAGTTGGATCTCTCACTTTAGTGTTTCCTTCCTGGCATGGTGATCCCGAGGTAACCTAACTAGATCAACAACTTTATTCATGTAGTCTTGGGTTGATCTCTCACTTTAGTGTTTCCTTCCTGGCATGGTGATCCCGAGGTAACCTAACTAGATCAACAACTTTATTCATGTAGTCTTGGGTTGATCTCTCACTTTAGTGTTTCCTTCCTGGCATGGTGATCCCGAGGTAACCTAACTAGATCAACAACTTTATTCATGTAGTCTTGGGTTGATCTCTCACTTTAGTGTTTCCTTCCTGGCATGGTGATCCCGAGGGAACCTAACTAGATTAACAACTTTATTCATGTAGTCTTGGGTTGATCTCTCACTTTAGTGTTTCCTTCCTGGCATGGTGATCCCGAGGGAACCTAACTAGATTAACAACTTTATTCATGTAGTCTTGGGTTGATCTCTCACTTTAATATTTCCCTCCTGGCATGGTGATCCCGAGGTAACCTAACTAGATCAACAACTTTTTTCATGTAGTCTTGGGTTGGATCTCTCACTTTATTGTTTCCTTCCTGGCATGGTGATCCCGAGGGAACCTAACTATATCTACAACTTTATTCATGTAGTCTTGAGTTGGATCTCTCACTTTAGTGTTTCCTTCCTGGCATGGTGATCCCGAGGTAACCTAACTAGATCAACAACTTTATTCATGTAGTCTTGGGTTGATCTCTCACTTTAGTGTTTCCTTCCTGGCATGGTGATCCCGAGGTAACCTAACTAGATCAACAACTTTATTCATGTAGTCTTGGGTTGATCTCTCACTTTAGTGTTTCCTTCCTGGCATGGTGATCCCGAGGTAACCTAACTAGATCAACAACTTTATTCATGTAGTCTTGGGTTGATCTCTCACTTTAGTGTTTCCTTCCTGGCATGGTGATCCCGAGGGAACCTAACTAGATTAACAACTTTATTCATGTAGTCTTGGGTTGATCTCTCACTTTAGTGTTTCCTTCCTGGCATGGTGATCCCGAGGGAACCTAACTAGATTAACAACTTTATTCATGTAGTCTTGGGTTGATCTCTCACTTTAGTGTTTCCTTCCTGGCATGGTGATCCCGAGGGAACCTAACTAGATTAACAACTTTATTCATGTAGTCTTGGGTTGATCTCTCACTTTAGTGTTTCCTTCCTGGCATGGTGATCCCGAGGTAACCTAACTAGATCAACACCTTTATTCATGTAGTCTTGGGTTGGATCTCTCACTTTAATGTTTCCTTCCTGGCATGGTGATCCCCAGGTAACCTAACTAGATCACCAACTTTATTGATGTAGTCTTGGGTTGGATCTCTCACTTTAATGTTTCCTTCCTGGCATGGTGATCCCGAGGGAACCTAACTAGATCAACAACTTTATTCATGTAGTCTTGGGTTGATCTCTCACTTTAGTGTTTCCTTTCTGGCATGGTGATCCCGAGGGAACCTAACTAGATCAACAACTTTATTCATGTAGTCTTGGTTTGATCTCTCACTTTAGTGTTTCCTTTCTGGCATGGTGATCCCGAGGGAACCTAACTATATCTACAACTTTATTCATGTAGTCTTGAGTTGGATCTCTCACTTTAGTGTTTCCTTCCTGGCATGGTGATCCCGAGGTAACCTAACTAGATCAACAACTTTTTTTATGTAATCTTGAGTTGGATCTCTCACTTTAGTGTTTCTTTCCTGGCATGGTGATCCCGAGGGAACCTAACTAGATCAACAACTTTTTTTATGTAATCTTGAGTTGGATCTCTCACTTTAGTGTTTCTTTCCTGGCATGGTGATCCCGAGGTAACCTAACTAGATCAACAACTTTATTCATGTAGTCTTGGTTTGGATCTCTCACTTTAATGTTTCCTTCCTGGCATGGTGATCCCGAGGGAACCTAACTAGATCAACAACTTTATTCATGTAGTCTTGGGTTGATCTCTCACTTTAGTGTTTCCTTCCTGGCATGGTGATCCCGAGGTAACCTAACTAGATCAACAACTTTTTTTATGTAATCTTGAGTTGGATCTCTCACTTTAGTGTTTCTTTCCTGGCATGGTGATCCCGAGGTAACCTAACTAGATCAACAACTTTATTCATGTAGTCTTGGTTTGGATCTCTCACTTTAATGTTTCCTTCCTGGCATGGTGATCCCGAGGGAACCTAACTAGATCACCAACTTTTTTCATGTACTCTTGGTTTGGATCTCTCAATTTAGTATTTCCTTCCTGGCATGGTGATCCCGAGGGAAATCTAACTAAATCAACACCTTTTTTCATGTAGTCTTGGGTTTGATCTCTCACTTTAGTGTTTCCTTTCTGGCATGGTGATCCCGAGGGAACCTAACTAGATCAACAACTTTAGTCATGTAGTCTTGGGTTTGATCTCTCACTTTAGTGTTTCCTTTCTGGCATGGTGATCCCGAGGGAACCTAACTAGATCACCAACTTTATTGATGTAGTCTTGGGTTGGATCTCTCACTTTAGTGTTTCCTTCCTGGCATGGTGATCCCGAGGGAACCTAACTAGATCACCAACTTTATTGATGTAGTCTTGGGTTGGATCTCTCACTTTATTGTTTCCTTCCTGGCATGGTGATCCCGAGGTAACCTAACTAGATCAACAACTTTTTTCATGTAGTCTTGGGTTGGATCTCTCACTTTAGTGTTTCCTTCCTGGCATGGTGATCCCGAGGTAACCTAACTAGATCAACAACTTTATTCATGTAGTCTTGGGTTGATCTCTCACTTTAGTGTTTCCTTTCTGGCATGGTGATCCCGAGGGAACCTAACTATATCTACAACTTTATTCATGTAGTCTTGAGTTGGATCTCTCACTTTAGTGTTTCCTTCCTGGCATGGTGATCCCGAGGTAACCTAACTATATCTACAACTTTATTCATGTAGTCTTGAGTTGGATCTCTCACTTTAGTGTTTCCTTCCTGGCATGGTGATCCCGAGGTAACCTAACTAGATCAACAACTTTATTCATGTAGTCTTGGGTTGATCTCTCACTTTAGTGTTTCCTTCCTGGCATGGTGATCCCGAGGTAACCTAACTAGATCAACAACTTTATTCATGTAGTCTTGGGTTGATCTCTCACTTTAGTGTTTCCTTCCTGGCATGGTGATCCCGAGGTAACCTAACTAGATCAACAACTTTATTCATGTAGTCTTGGGTTGATCTCTCACTTTAGTGTTTCCTTCCTGGCATGGTGATCCCGAGGGAACCTAACTAGATTAACAACTTTATTCATGTAGTCTTGGGTTGATCTCTCACTTTAGTGTTTCCTTCCTGGCATGGTGATCCCGAGGGAACCTAACTAGATTAACAACTTTATTCATGTAGTCTTGGGTTGATCTCTCACTTTAATATTTCCCTCCTGGCATGGTGATCCCGAGGTAACCTAACTAGATCAACAACTTTTTTCATGTAGTCTTGGGTTGGATCTCTCACTTTATTGTTTCCTTCCTGGCATGGTGATCCCGAGGGAACCTAACTATATCTACAACTTTATTCATGTAGTCTTGAGTTGGATCTCTCACTTTAGTGTTTCCTTCCTGGCATGGTGATCCCGAGGTAACCTAACTATATGTACAACTTTATTCATGTAGTCTTGAGTTGGATCTCTCACTTTAGTGTTTCCTTCCTGGCATGGTGATCCCGAGGTAACCTAACTAGATCAACAACTTTATTCATGTAGTCTTGGGTTGATCTCTCACTTTAGTGTTTCCTTCCTGGCATGGTGATCCCGAGGTAACCTAACTAGATCAACAACTTTATTCATGTAGTCTTGGGTTGATCTCTCACTTTAGTGTTTCCTTCCTGGCATGGTGATCCCGAGGTAACCTAACTAGATCAACAACTTTATTCATGTAGTCTTGGGTTGATCTCTCACTTTAGTGTTTCCTTCCTGGCATGGTGATCCCGAGGGAACCTAACTAGATTAACAACTTTATTCATGTAGTCTTGGGTTGATCTCTCACTTTAGTGTTTCCTTCCTGGCATGGTGATCCCGAGGGAACCTAACTAGATTAACAACTTTATTCATGTAGTCTTGGGTTGATCTCTCACTTTAGTGTTTCCTTCCTGGCATGGTGATCCCGAGGGAACCTAACTAGATTAACAACTTTATTCATGTAGTCTTGGGTTGATCTCTCACTTTAGTGTTTCCTTCCTGGCATGGTGATCCCGAGGTAACCTAACTAGATCAACAACTTTATTCATGTAGTCTTGGGTTGGATCTCTCACTTTAATGTTTCCTTCCTGGCATGGTGATCCCGAGGTAACCTAACTAGATCACCAACTTTATTGATGTAGTCTTGGGTTGGATCTCTCACTTTAATGTTTCCTTCCTGGCATGGTGATCCCGAGGGAACCTAACTAGATCAACAACTTTATTCATGTAGTCTTGGGTTGATCTCTCACTTTAGTGTTTCCTTTCTGGCATGGTGATCCCGAGGGAACCTAACTAGATCAACAACTTTATTCATGTAGTCTTGGTTTGATCTCTCACTTTAGTGTTTCCTTTCTGGCATGGTGATCCCGAGGGAACCTAACTATATCTACAACTTTATTCATGTAGTCTTGAGTTGGATCTCTCACTTTAGTGTTTCCTTCCTGGCATGGTGATCCCGAGGTAACCTAACTAGATCAACAACTTTTTTTATGTAATCTTGAGTTGGATCTCTCACTTTAGTGTTTCTTTCCGGCATGGTGATCCCGAGGGAACCTAACTAGATCAACAACTTTTTTTATGTAATCTTGAGTTGGATCTCTCACTTTAGTGTTTCTTTCCTGGCATGGTGATCCCGAGGTAACCTAACTAGATCAACAACTTTATTCATGTAGTCTTGGTTTGGATCTCTCACTTTAATGTTTCCTTCCTGGCATGGTGATCCCGAGGGAACCTAACTAGATCAACAACTTTATTCATGTAGTCTTGGGTTGATCTCTCACTTTAGTGTTTCCTTCATGGCATGGTGATCCCGAGGTAACCTAACTAGATCAACAACTTTTTTTATGTAATCTTGAGTTGGATCTCTCACTTTAGTGTTTCTTTCCTGGCATGGTGATCCCGAGGTAACCTAACTAGATCAACAACTTTATTCATGTAGTCTTGGTTTGGATCTCTCAATTTAATGTTTCCTTCCTGGCATGGTGATCCCGAGGGAACCTAACTAGATCAACAACTTTATTCATGTAGTCTTGGGTTGATCTCTCACTTTAGTGTTTCCTTCCTGGCATGGTGATCCCGAGGTAACCTAACTAGATCAACAACTTTTTTCATGTAGTCTTGGGTTGGATCTCTCACTTTAGTGTTTCCTTCCTGGCATGGTGATCCCGAGGTAACCTAACTAGATCAACAACTTTATTCATGTAGTCTTGGGTTGGATCTCTCACTTTAGTGTTTCCTTCCTGGCATGGTGATCCCGAGGGAACCTAACTAGATCAACAACTTTATTCATGTAGTCTTGGGTTGATCTCTCACTTTAGTGTTTCCTTTCTGGCATGGTGATCCCGAGGGAACCTAACTATATCTACAACTTTATTCATGTAGTCTTGAGTTGGATCTCTCACTTTAGTGTTTCCTTCCTGGCATGGTGATCCCGAGGGAACCTAACTAGATTAACAACTTTATTCATGTAGTCTTGGGTTGGATCTCTCACTTTAGTGTTTCCTTCCTGGCATGGTGATCCCGAGGTAACCTAACTATATCTACAACTTTATTCATGTAGTCTTGAGTTGGATCTCTCACTTTAGTGTTTCCTTCCTGGCATGGTGATCCCGAGGTAACCTAACTAGATCAACAACTTTATTCATGTAGTCTTGGGTTGATCTCTCACTTTAGTGTTTCCTTCCTGGCATGGTGATCCCGAGGTAACCTAACTAGATCAACAACTTTATTCATGTAGTCTTGGGTTGATCTCTCACTTTAGTGTTTCCTTCCTGGCATGGTGATCCCGAGGTAACCTAACTAGATCAACAACTTTATTCATGTAGTCTTGGGTTGATCTCTCACTTTAGTGTTTCCTTCCTGGCATGGTGATCCCGAGGGAACCTAACTAGATTAACAACTTTATTCATGTAGTCTTGGGTTGGATCTCTCACTTTAGTGTTTCCTTCCTGGCATGGTGATCCCGAGGTAACCTAACTAGATCAACAACTTTTTTCATGTAGTCTTGGGTTGATCTCTCACTTTAGTGTTTCCTTCCTGGCATGGTGATCCCGAGGGAACCTAACTAGATTAACAACTTTATTCATGTAGTCTTGGGTTGGATCTCTCACTTTAGTGTTTCCTTCCTGGCATGGTGATCCCGAGGGAACCTAACTAGATCAACAACTTTATTAATGTAGTCTTGGTTTGGATCTCTCACTTTAATGTTTCCTTCCTGGCATGGTGATCCCGAGGGAACCTAACTAGATCAACAACTTTATTCATGTAGTCTTGGGTTGATCTCTCACTTTAGTGTTTCCTTCCTGGCATGGTGATCCTGAGGTAACCTAACTAGATCAACAACTTTTTTCATGTAGTCTTGGGTTGGATCTCTCACTTTAGTGTTTCCTTCCTGGCATGGTGATCCCGAGGTAACCTAACTAGATCAACAACTTTATTCATGTAGTCTTGGGTTGGATCTCTCACTTTAGTGTTTCCTTCCTGGCATGGTGATCCCGAGGTAACCTAACTAGATCAACAACTTTATTCATGTAGTCTTGGGTTGATCTCTCACTTTAGTGTTTCCTTCCTGGGCATGGTGATCCCGAGGTAACCTAACTAGATCAACAACTTTATTCATGTAGTCTTGGGTTGATCTCTCACTTTAGTGTTTCCTTCCTGGCATGGTGATCCCGAGGGAACCTAACTAGATCAACAACTTTATTCATGTAGCCTTGGGTTGGATCTCTCACTTTAGTGTTTCCTTCCTGGGCATGGTGATCCCGAGGGAACCTAACTAGATCAACAACTTTATTCATGTAGTCTTGGGTTTGATCTCTCACTTTAGTGTTTCCTTCCTAGCATGGTGATCCCGAGGGAACCTAACTAGATCAACAACTTTATTCATGTAGTTTTGGGTTTGATCTCTCACTTTAGTGTTTCCTTCCTGGCATGGTGATCCCGAGGGAACCTAACTAGATCAACAACTTTATTCATGTAGTCTTGGGTTTGATCTCTCACTTTAGTGTTTCCTTCCTGGCATGGTGATCCCGAGGGAACCTAACTAGATCAACAACTTTATTCATGTAGTCTTGGGTTGATCTCTCACTTTAGTGTTTCCTTTCTGGCATGGTGATCCCGAGGGAACCTAACTATATCTACAACTTTATTCATGTAGTCTTGAGTTGGATCTCTCACTTTAGTGTTTCCTTCCTGGGCATGGTGATCCCGAGGTAACCTAACTAGATCAACAACTTTATTCATGTAGTCTTGAGTTGGATCTCTCACTTTAGTGTTTCCTTCCTGGCATGGTGATCCCGAGGTAACCTAACTATATCTACAACTTTATTCATGTAGTCTTGAGTTGGATCTCTCACTTTAGTGTTTCCTTCCTGGGCATGGTGATCCCGAGGTAACCTAACTAGATCAACAACTTTATTCATGTAGTCTTGAGTTGGATCTCTCACTTTAGTGTTTCCTTCCTGGCATGGTGATCCCGAGGTAAACTAACTATATCTACAACTTTATTCATGAAGTCTTGAGTTGGATCTCTCACTTTAGTGTTTCCGTCCTGGCATGGTGATCCCGAGGTAACCTAACTATATCTACAACTTTATTCATGTAGTCTTGGGTTGATCTCTCACTTTAGTGTTTCCTTTCTGGCATGGTGATCCCGAGGGAACCTAACTATATCTACAACTTTATTCATGTAGTCTTGAGTTGGATCTCTCACTTTAGTGTTTCCTTCCTGGGCATGGTGATCCCCAGGTAACCTAACTAGATCAACAACTTTATTCATGTAGTCTTGAGTTGGATCTCTCACTTTAGTGTTTCCTTCCTGGCATGGTGATCCCGAGGTAACCTAACTATATCTACAACTTTATTCATGTAGTCTTGGGTTGGATCTCTCACTTTAGTGTTTCCTTCCTGGCATGGTGATCCCGAGGGAACCTAACTATATCTACAACTTTATTCATGTAGTCTTGAGTTGGATCTCTCACTTTAGTGTTTCCTTCCTGGCATGGTGATCCCGAGGTAACCTAACTATATCTACAACTTTATTCATGTAGTCTTGGGTTGGATCTCTCACTTTAGTGTTTCCTTCCTGGCATGGTGATCCCGAGGTAACCTAACTATATCTACAACTTTATTCATGTAGTCTTGAGTTGGATCTCTCACTTTAGTGTTTCCTTTCTGGCATGGTGATCCCGAGGGAACCTAACTATATCTACAACTTTATTCATGTAGTCTTGAGTTGGATCTCTCACTTTAGTGTTTCCTTCCTGGGCATGGTGATCCCGAGGTAACCTAACTAGATCAACAACTTTATTCATGTAGTCTTGAGTTGGATCTCTCACTTTAGTGTTTCCTTCCTGGCATGGTGATCCCGAGGTAACCTAACTATATCTACAACTTTATTCATGTAGTCTTGAGTTGGATCTCTCACTTTAGTGTTTCCTTCCTGGGCATGGTGATCCCGAGGTAACCTAACTAGATCAACAACTTTATTCATGTAGTCTTGGGTTGGATCTCTCACTTTAGTGTTTCCTTCCTGGCATGGTGATCCCGAGGTAACCTAACTATATCTACAACTTTATTCATGTAGTCTTGGGTTGGATCTCTCACTTTAGTGTTTCCTTCCTGGCATGGTGATCCCGAGGGAACCTAACTAGATCAACAACTTTATTCATGTAGTCTTGGGTTGGATCTCTCACTTTAGTGTTTCCTTCCTGGCATGGTGATCCCGAGGTAACCTAACTAGATCAACAACTTTATTCATGTAGTCTTGAGTTGGATCTCTCACTTTAGTGTTTCCTTCCTGGCATGGTGATCCCGAGGTAACCTAACTATATCTACAACTTTATTCATGTAGTCTTGAGTTGGATCTCTCACTTTAGTGTTTCCTTCCTGGCATGGTGATCCCGAGGTAACCTAACTATATCTACAACTTTATTCATGTAGTCTTGGGTTGGATCTCTCACTTTAGGGTTTCCTTCCTGGCATGGTGATCCCGAGGTAACCTAACTATATCTACAACTTTATTCATGTAGTCTTGGGTTGGATCTCTCACTTTAGTGTTTCCTTCCTGGCATGGTGATCCCGAGGTAACCTAACTATATCTACAACTTTATTCATGTAGTCTTGGGTTGGATCTCTCACTTTAGTGTTTCCTTCCTGGCATGGTGATCCCGAGGTAACCTAACTATATCTACAACTTTATTCATGTAGTCTTGAGTTGGATCTCTCACTTTAGTGTTTCCTTCCTGGCATGGTGATCCCGAGGTAACCTAACTATATCTACAACTTTATTCATGTAGTCTTGGGTTGGATCTCTCACTTTAGTGTTTCCTTCCTGGCATGGTGATCCCGAGGTAACCTAACTAGATCAACAACTTTATTCATGTAGTCTTGAGTTGGATCTCTCACTTTAGTGTTTCCTTCCTGGCATGGTGATCCCGAGGTAACCTAACTATATCAACAACTTTATTCATGTAGTCTTGAGTTGGATCTCTCACTTTAGTGTTTCCTTCCTGGCATGGTGATCCCGAGGTAACCTAACTATATCTACAACTTTATTCATGTAGTCTTGGGTTGGATCTCTCACTTTAGTGTTTCCTTCCTGGCATGGTGATCCCGAGGTAACCTAACTATATCTACAACTTTATTCATGTAGTCTTGAGTTGGATCTCTCACTTTAGTGTTTCCTTCCTGGCATGGTGATCCCGAGGTAACCTAACTATATCAACAACTTTATTCATGTAGTCTTGAGTTGGATCTCTCACTTTAGTGTTTCCTTCCTGGCATGGTGATCCCGAGGTAACCTAACTATATCTACAACTTTATTCATGTAGTCTTGGGTTGGATCTCTCACTTTAGTGTTTCCTTCCTGGCATGGTGATCCCGAGGTAACCTAACTATATCTACAACTTTATTCATGTAGTCTTGGGTTGGATCTCTCACTTTAGTGTTTCCTTCCTGGCATGGTGATCCCGAGGTAACCTAACTATATCAACAACTTTATTCATGTAGTCTTGAGTTGGATCTCTCACTTTAGTGTTTCCTTCCTGGCATGGTGATCCCGAGGTAACCTAACTATATCTACAACTTTATTCATGTAGTCTTGGGTTGGATCTCTCACTTTAGTGTTTCCTTCCTGGCATGGTGATCCCGAGGTAACCTAACTATATCAACAACTTTATTCATGTAGTCTTGAGTTGGATCTCTCACTTTAGTGTTTCCTTCCTGGCATGGTGATCCCGAGGGAACCTAACTATATCTACAACTTTATTCATGTAGTCTTGGGTTGGATCTCTCACTTTAGTGTTTCCTTCCTGGCATGGTGATCCCGAGGTAACCTAACTAGATCAACAACTTTATTCATGTAGTCTTGAGTTGGATCTCTCACTTTAGTGTTTCCTTCCTGGCATGGTGATCCCGAGGTAACCTAACTATATCTACAACTTTATTCATGTAGTCTTGAGTTGGATCTCTCACTTTAGTGTTTCCTTCCTGGCATGGTGATCCCGAGGTAACCTAACTATATCTACAACTTTATTCATGTAGTCTTGGGTTGGATCTCTCACTTTAGTGTTTCCTTCCTGGCATGGTGATCCCGAGGGAACCTAACTATATCTACAACTTTATTCATGTAGTCTTGAGTTGGATCTCTCACTTTAGTGTTTCCTTCCTGGCATGGTGATCCCGAGGTAACCTAACTATATCTACAACTTTATTCATGTAGTCTTGGGTTGGATCTCTCACTTTAGGGTTTCCTTCCTGGCATGGTGATCCCGAGGTAACCTAACTATATCTACAACTTTATTCATGTAGTCTTGGGTTGGATCTCTCACTTTAGTGTTTCCTTCCTGGCATGGTGATCCCGAGGTAACCTAACTATATCTACAACTTTATTCATGTAGTCTTGAGTTGGATCTCTCACTTTAGTGTTTCCTTCCTGGCATGGTGATCCCGAGGTAACCTAACTATATCTACAACTTTATTCATGTAGTCTTGAGTTGGATCTCTCACTTTAGTGTTTCCTTCCTGGGCATGGTGATCCCGAGGGAACCTAACTATATCTACAACTTTATTCATGTAGTCTTGGGTTGGATCTCTCACTTTAGTGTTTCCTTCCTGGCATGGTGATCCCGAGGTAACCTAACTATATCTACAACTTTATTCATGTAGTCTTGGGTTGGATCTCTCACTTTAGTGTTTCCTTCCTGGCATGGTGATCCCGAGGGAACCTAACTAGATCAACAACTTTATTCATGTAGTCTTGAGTTGGATCTCTCACTTTAGTGTTTCCTTCCTGGCATGGTGATCCCGAGGTAACCTAACTATATCTACAACTTTATTCATGTAGTCTTGGGTTGGATCTCTCACTTTAGTGTTTCCTTCCTGGCATGGTGATCCCGAGGTAACC
Organism: Aphrophora alni; assembly: GCA_963513935.1. Taxonomy (NCBI): domain Eukaryota; kingdom Metazoa; phylum Arthropoda; class Insecta; order Hemiptera; family Aphrophoridae; genus Aphrophora; species Aphrophora alni. The sequence continues at coordinate 114,384,011 of OY740768.1, read as the reverse complement.
TAACTAGATCAACAACTTTATTCATGTAGTCTTGGGTTGGATCTCTCACTTTAGTGTTTCCTTCCTGGCATGGTGATCCCAAGGTAACCTAACTAGATCAACAACTTTATTCATGTAGTCTTGGGTTGGATCTCTCACTTTAGTGTTTCCTTCCTGGCATGGTGATCCCAAGGTAACCTAACTAGATCAACAACTTTATTCATGTAGTCTTGGGTTGGATCTCTCACTTTAGTCCTTCTTTTATATCCTATCTTTACCGTCTCTGACGCTGTTAGTATTCGACGGCTTGGAGTAGTTGTTTTACGTTCTTTTTTCTTCCTTTCTTTTATGCGTTGATGACCGAGAAAATTATCACCTGTAAACAAAAAAATAATAATAATCAATCTATAGGGTAAACTTATGCCGCACTTTGATCTCAAAATTCACTTATATTAAGAATATTTTAGATATTGAAATTTTATAAACGAAAATCGTTTGAAAAGTTTCCATTTTTATAATTATTAAATACATTCCTAAGTTTCACTGGAACGTTTTATACATTACAAATTAATCTATAATTTGGTATTTGAGGTTCAGATAGTATCATCATTATCCAAAAGTTGTCTTATATTTTAGAATCGACATTTTAAAACTAAATTTAGGCAAGCCCAAATATATCTGGAGTTGTTATTTGATACAAAAAATACATATTAGGGCTGTGTTAGGCATGATTATAAATCGATTGATAAACATGTTTGGCCATAATTACGTAGCAAACACAAACAAAAATAAACTCTAAATGTCAAAAAGTCTACATCTTCTTTGTAATAATTGAAAATTCCGAGGTATTATGAACTTGAAGAGTTCTTAATTTTATTATTTATAAAGATATGCCAAACTTTATGGGCGCCAGATGAATTAACATCAATTTTGAAAAGAAAAGAAAAGAATTTAATTAAATTTAACCTCAGGGTCGCAAGTTCTTTTATTAGTGTACTTTATAGTGAATTCTGGTAAGAAATGAGAACACTGTAGCTGAAATTTTGACATAAATATTTATTATACATAAAACATTAGATATTCATACACATTAATTAAATAAAGTATATCATGACACACTACAATGATTGACATCCTATTTATTTTTAATAACTGTGCCTTTGAAGAAGGTCTATTTTATAATTTTTTAAGTGTTAACTTGAAAATAAAGAAAAAATCGAATTTACTTTAATAAAACTTGCAAGTGCTAGTTTAATTTGTGATATTAAAAATTTGAAATAATTTCATATTCATTTCACTTACTAATTCATAAAAATGAGTTTAAATGGTTAAAGCTTCTTTAACATTACTTATTACAATTTTCTTTATTTTATATTGAATTTAACGTTATGTTGTAACAAATATTTTTAAATAAACAGATTCAAACTCTCTGTTATTTGGTATTAAATTTAGCTCATTTCTGATAAGCAATATGTCAACAGACATCAATTATTTTTTTATTAAAAAATAGCAATATAACATATTAATTTATAAAATTAGAAAATAAACATATTAAATTTTATACAAAACATGAATTAAGTTCATGTGTTGAATAACACATTTTATCAGTTCGTTGACTCAGAATGTATTTACACAATGGTGAACCTGAAGTCTATTGTTTGATGATCCTTTTCTTCTGCCCGCGGAAAACGATTTCTACCGAAAGCATTTCTGTTACACTTTGCAAAAATCTTCGTGTCTAGAATGTCTACTAATTTGTTAGTCCATCTTTTCACTTTGTAACTGTCCACAATACGACCGAATTCAATATTACTCGCGTGATTGTCTATTGTCTTTCAAAATTACACGCGATTTGTAATAATCACTTTAACACACTGTTCTCTCAACATCTCAAACTATGCTTGTCCTATAAATTTTCAAATTAGACTCTAAAGAACAACCGTTCTACATAACACACCAAAACTAGACTTTTATTAGAAAACCCGGCCATGTGCTTCTAAGCTCTGATCTAGCTTCCGAGGAACACGACTTGTCCCTCCAAGCTGTGGACTCCAACTGTTCATCAAAACCACGAGATGTCTCACTTCCGAAAATGAGTTCTTCCGGTTCACCGTTATTAAGGTTCTACACACTCCCTATATTTCACTCAAATTTATAAACACTTTATATTAAACAATTTATACTAAATTTACACATGATTATTTATTTTGCTGTTTTGAAAATCTATTTTCATCTTATAAATGAATTTACCGAATACTAAATGTTATTTAAACAGCCTACCCCCTCTCTCACCCGCGTCTTTCAAACATACAAACAAACTTTAATTTTTTACGTTATTACATCTTCTATTATAATTGTATCCACATTATAGTGTCATTGTGACCATTTAAATTAAACTGCAGTATATATAAAATATATAATTACAATCTAAATCAGAACCAATACGTCCAATTATAATGTCACAATTATAATTATTCATTCTCACAAAACCCATGAGGCATGTCTACATATATTCTTAGATATAACTTCCTAAGTTGTAGATTACAATGGTTGAATGAGTTTTCATCTTGCAATGATGGGATCAACAATAGTAGTGTTTCATTTATTCCTTGCCACAGGATTTAAAACTCATTGTGATTATTAAAATGGAAAAATGGAAACATAACATTTCGACTAGATAGAAGTTTCCTGATTAAACCTTTCTCCGGTAATTATATTTTATTAATATTATGGTAATTCAATTACTTTTGTCCGTGTATTTATAACAGAAATTTACAAAATCTGAAAATGTTTATTGCATATATATGAAAAATTTATATCTTAATACAAAACCTTAATTGATACCATTGAATTTATATGAGAATTTATTGAGATTTTGTATGTAATGTCACTGATACGCAAATATAAGACTTGTATTGCTGTTATGTTTTTATACATACACTCTTTTAACCATTTTTAAGCCGTCACATTAATGTATGTGGATATATTAATCTTTTATCATCTATGAGAGTGAAAGAATCCAAAAACATACCTAGAAAATGACATTTCATACTAACAATGTGCTTGCTTTTTAAAACAAAATTAATTTTACACTGAAGAAATGCCTGTAACTTTATAACAAAATCTATTGTATCTATTCTTAACAAAGAAAATTTGTGTTTAAATTCAATATTTTTCTGTATATCTTTACTTATACGAGTATATCTAATTTGACGTCTCCAGCCCACAATTTCTACTGGAACAAAAAAGGAATGAACACGTAAAGATTTTTAATCAATGTATCTAATTATTACAAAATTATTTCATTCCAAATTTAAAAGTATTTCCAGAAATATAAATTATTTACCTACTCAACTTGAGAGAAAGTCCAATAATTTACTTACCATGTGTGGGAATTCTTTTGGCAATGATTGAGCTCCACCCATGATAGATTGCCTTCCCCACCCATTCTAAACTGTTTACATTGCAAATCTTGGTAATTTTTACATGCTGTATAAATTAAAACAATAATTAAAATTGAAACAACTCATAACTTTCTATTTTATATGCTTATGTATTATTACTGCCATACTGCCTATTTGTTCTGTTGTTGCAGTATATGTTAAAATTTGCAAAAATAAATTTATTATGTGGTTTTAAGCGTATTTCTGAATTAAAACTATTTTATAGTTAGTTATTCCTTTGCATATGCGAAGGAATTCTATAGTTTGTTTTTAATCCCTTGCGCATTCCAAAAAGAACAGGTAGTCTACTGTCCATTATTATTGATGGATTTGATGGTGTTGAGGAGACAGGTCAGAAAGGATGAAATTAGTGTTCTAGGTGGTCATAAGGGATAATAGAGTTGGAAGAAGGAAGGAAGAAATGTGTCCCAGGTGAAAATTAGATTTAGCATTCCTAAGACCAGTTCAATTAAGTTTTTGATAGAATTCGTGTTGGAGTCTCGAGTCCCTGAATTAGACTGGTGTGTTTTATATGCTGATGATACCACCATATCCTCAAAGTCATGCCAACTACGTATGATATACAGTAAAAAACAGTTTCACTCAGCAGGCTTAGAACCTGGAGAGTAAAGGTAAATGTGTCCTAATGCCAGGCACTTTTGCTTTCTAAAAGACAAACACACATGATTGCGCTTATTAAACAAAGACATACAGTAGAAGAGTCAGGTTAAATACCTCTGGGTTATCTTCAATAAGAAACTGACTTGGTTCCTCAAATATCCCACACTTCAAGAACAAACACTGTCACAATTATATCCATTACTCAATAAAACAAGTTCTCTTGCACCACAATGGCCACCACAATCCAAAATCTATACTTAAAAACATCACCTACCAGTCTAAGGAAACTACTGGAGCCACACACATGTGCAGATTGCAGATATTCCAACAAGGTGACGATTAAGAAAAGTCACTAAAACACCAAGGTACCCCAGAGTTAGGACCACAAAGACTTAAATGTGCCATTCATCAAACAACATATCCAATGATAAGCAGTTAATCTCTACATAGGCGCTCATGCACATCCAACATCAACACCAAGCCAGATATGAGACAAGACTTGATAAACCATTGTCCTAATCACATGACTGATCTGGATCTCCGATTTGAGCCTATAAATCTATGTACATAGTTTACTATATAACATCCCTTTAACTTTTTTGCTACTTAGCTATGTTTCAAACGAAAAAAACTCACCAAAGTGGCATGATCCAAGCTGTCGCCACCAGGACACGGTTGCCTGCAGTCTAATTTTTACACACTTATTTCAGCATTGAGTACATAGCAGAAGAATGTGTAGTTTGTTGCACCCCCCCCCCATTAATTCACTCACAAGATATTTGTAAGGTAACATACCCATCCTTCAACTTGCATGCCACATCCACCAAACCTGGGCTTCTGCATGATCTGTTCCAAAGTTTTACCTGACTGGATGTCACAGTTGAAAGTCACTCTAATGAAAACAGATCTGTGAAGACACAATCAAAACTACAGAAGGAGATGAAGGCCAAAGACAACAAATGATTGAAGAAATTAAACACGAGTGAAAAAGCTGGTGGGAATTGAAGATGTTTACAGGAAACAGAGTCCGCTGGAAAACATTTTTAAAGATTATTTCTTCCACAAAGAACATAAGTAAGCTTTCTTCATAAATATTTTATAATTTATTAAGAAAGTAAATCCTTGCATCCTTTTGTATATATCAAACAATTACAAACCAATTTTCTGATATCTAATAAGTAGTGAAGAGGGAGATCTGGTGTTGTTGTGGAAAATTGTGTTTACATTCAATACATACAATTAAGGGGGGGGGGCAATAGATCGTCCCAGGTCACAATGTAATTCACCCGATATTACAATAACAACATGGTCTATGAATAGAATTAACTGGACATTTATGCAGTAGTACAGATCTGTACTGAAACTTAACCAGTCAAGCCAAGAAATATAAAAGGAGACATTAGGATATTTCCATTTCCAGATCACCCAACAGCCTGACACTCTTTTCAGTGACGAAAAATAATAGGAAATATATATCAAAACCTAATCAAACTGCTGGTAAGAAGAAACCTTGAAAATCAACATAAGAAAAAGGAAATTTCAACGAATCTTGGAATCTTAAGCCTAGAGTGAAGGAGAAATCTTTTTCTCATCAATCTTCTAAATTTTTAATTATTGAACATTCAAAAAAGAATAAAAAGGTAGGGTTTTAATAATTTAACTAAAGTTTCTTACTTTCTTATAAACGAAGTAGTAACTGAATATTCAAAAGCTATGAAATAAGGTTTCTTTTAGTTAAATGCGAGTCTAATAGACAAAGTTTTTCATTCAAAAAACAACATGTTTTTAACCAAAACGCTTTAAACTGTTGAGTTCAATAAGTGACTGAATGTGTGAACAAAAAATTACATCTATAAAACTTTCATATTGAGATGTTGTCCTTTTTGTGGGAATTGAACAAGATATATAGCAGCTATTCATGTTCCTGAAGTAGATATAATTAAAGTTGCTTTGAAACTAATTAAACAAGATAACAGTAATAAAGCTTATTTTTTTTTGTAATCTTTAGTCTACTTATAAAAAAATGGAAAATGATATTTATCAAAGATCAAGATAACTATTCTTTATAATATTATAATTGTTTGTATATATCTATACACCATTTTAGAGGGCTTATATGTGTGTAGTCGTAGTGCTCTTTGGACTTATTTCTAAACTGAAGTAAATCTAATAGTCAAAAAATTGTGTACAGTTTTTAGCTAACTCTACGAAGGTACATGAGGACAAGCTTTATTTTATGTTGTGTCAGATATACAAAGGTTACCTTCTTCAATTTTCCCCAACTCCTTCAAAGGCTCAGATTTTGGTTGTGTTGTGTTTTTTTTTGTTTCAGGACAACATATTATTGGTTCATTACCATCATAGTGACAAATCGGGGGCCTTTTATTTTGTTTTATTTCTTCCAGAGCTGAAGAACAGTTAACAGGTCTTTGGCAAGTCCACACTAGTCCTTCAGTTGTATTGCATATGTCACCTGAAATAAGTAAAAGTTTTATTTGTTTGGCTACTTAAAACAATATTACATATAATATTTTCATTAAAATACCTATGTGTTATATATTGTCTATGAAATTTGTCTTTTTCTCCTGCTAGCTTTTTATTCTTATAATTATCTTCATTTACAATTTAACTGTTTCATTTTCTTGTTAACAGAGGAGAATTGTTATTCTGATAATATTGATCTACGTACATAATATTCTGATAATATTGAAATTCCTTTATACTACGTACATGTGACAAAGTAAACATTGTACGATTCTAATATCCGGAATTTAGCGTTTTCGAAAATTACCCTCTTTGTAACTTACCCATTTTACTTTGTCACTATTTAAAAAAAATCAAATATATTGTGATAAATAATTTTATAACTATCTTATAGTTTGTAAAATGAACTAAAACAGCTGGCGGAAGCGTCACACACGTGCAGCTTTCACTGGATCTTAGTGGGAGGCTTGATTCACCTACTGGACTCACCTTATTGCAAACTCTGTTTTTAACTCAGAAGTGTTGATTTTGAATTTTATGAACAAACAAAAATTAATAAACATATCCTTAATTTTGCAACAATACTTTCTGTTTGAAAATGAAACCATAGAAACAATAATTATTAATCAATATATTTCCAAATTAAATACCACATTTTTTTCATCTCTCGTTAAAAGTAACTTTAAAACATATTATTACATTGTAAATCAGGCATTTAATGTGATAACAGTAACTCGTTTACTGAATACAATATATACTGAAGAAACATGCCTTAGCCGAAAGTATTACAAACTTTTAACCTAACTTTTTTTGGAACGTTACGACATCTGGATTTGAAGCAACGAGCTACTTTTTAAAACCAGGCCAAATATAATGTGGACGACAGAAAACATTCAATGGATTGAATTTAAAATACAATCTTGAAACAGCAGAAATAATACAATAATTAATTTAATGAAAGGAACTTTGGAAATTTAGTATTACATTGTAAAACAGGTTTTGTACGGAACAATGAAGTATAATTGAATAAAACACATTGAAGAAACTTCTCCAGAGATTGTAGCTTGTAGCTTTATAGAACTAATCTAACTTTTTGGGGACTCGAAGTTCATCTGGATTCAAAGGAATTACCTACTTTACGTATTCAGCCTGAATTTGAAGAACAGAATTAACCATGAAGACTTTAGGCCTGATTTGAAAAATGCGAAATTCTACTTAGTGGTCGCTCGCTTGCGTGTGTGTGATTAGGGGACCACTCAAATTTACATTAAAATTGGTTGATGAAGTTATCGGAATATAAAATAAAGTTAATAATGAAGTTATCAGAGTGATCATGATCCAAAATTTGCTATTTTAATAAAACATCAAAGATGGTTTTAAATATAAACAAATGAAATTTTTCAAGTCGAAAAAACCTTTTACGTCAATAAATTTAGAAAAAAATGAACAATTTCTTTTATTATACTAAAACCTTCCAAAATTTAGACCCTACTCTACTTATAAACTGCATCTTTACTTAAGTTATATGTATTTGAAATTTTAAATGACACGCATGAACTTTCTTTCCAACAAAAATTAACTTCTCTGTTGTTTTTGTTTGTTTCAGCGACGCAGATCATCATCTCAATGGACAACGGCATCTCGACGCAGATCATCATCTCAACGGAGAACGGCATCTCGACGCAGATCATCATCTCAATGGACATCGGCATCTCGACGTAGATCATCATCTCAACGGACAACGGCATCTCGACGCAGATCATCATCTCAACGGACAACGGCATCTCAATGGACATCGGCATCTCGACGCAGATCATCATCTCAACGGACAACGGCATCTCGACGCAGATCATCATCTCAATGGACAACGGCATCTCAATGGACAACGGCATCTCAATGGACATCGGCATCTCGACGCAGATCATCATCTCAACGGACAACGGCATCTCGACGCAGATCATCATCTCAATGGACCACGGCATCTCAATGGACATCGGCATCTCGACGCAGATCATCATCTCAACGGACAACGGCATCTCAATGGACAACGGCATCTCGACGCAGATCATCATCTCAATGGACAACGGCATCTCGACGCAGATCATCATCTCAATGGGCAGGTTCGATTAGAGGTAAATATGTAGTTTTAAATTTAAATAATGACATAAGTAAAGATGCAGTTTCGATCACTCTGTAACCTTTCAGTATATTAATGTATTATTTTATTCTATTACTAAACAGAATTAAAATGTGTTTTGTATTTAAATGTTATGTGTATAATAAATGTTTTATGTTGTAATGTTGTTATTTTCATTGACTAGGAGTAAAATTATATAATTAAAATAAGTTCTATTGATCACTAAATAGAAATGATGTATGAAGTATTAGAAATAGGTTTTTCCTATATTTATCTAATTTCTATAGCTTCGTTAGATAGTAAAAAAGCCATGGATCAATAATAAATTCAGTGGTTCAGATTATTAATATTAATTTATTATTAGTCCCTTATAGATGTTGCAATTACTTTAGATCTATAAATCTTGACATATTATATCCATATCTAAGATTTAATCCTTATTTTATTAGAGAAAGTGATTTATCATTATGGAATATATTAGTAGGTAAACACACATATGTGTACACACATATTACCAAATGTATCTTTCAATTAACCTCCATTTAAGATTAAATGTAAATAGAAATACATTTTCATCAAAGCTTTTATTATTAATAGACCTTAAAAACTGTCATTGTATAATTACAAAACCAAAGTGAAACTGAACCAGAGACGTGGTTTAGCCTATAAACAAAATTTAGACAAAAATATTTATATAGTCGTAATAATATTTATCCTACTCATAATATGCCCTAACTTTTCATTTTCGTATTTTTAAAATTAATATGGAATCATAATTTTTGTGTACTTGGGATTTTTCACACTAGTTTGATCATTATCCTTTACTTTTACCAAAATAACAATTCAATTGGTAGAGCAAATTACGTTTTTTATAACTTCTGTCCGAATTTTTGGAATAACCTTTTTGTAATCAATCTGAAAGTTTTGAGAAATACTGACCATTTTGGGTCCTGATCAAGAGGTAACACTTGACCCAAATATAATTAACATTGTTACAACCGAATGCCAAAAAAAATCGTAATTTTGTGCATTTTCTTACTTTTAACTTCGCCAAATTTTGAGTTATCGAGAAAACAAAAAAGAAAACCTCGAGATGTGACTAAAATATTTTTTTAAAACTAAATTTGATCAAAATCGATTCATTTTTGTGGACTTGGTAATTGTACAGACAACAGACATCATTCCAAAAACTTCTTTTTTGGTCTCAGGGGACCAGCAAAACAGAAATACCCGCGAAAATCAAGACATCGATTTTAACTGACCCCACAACTTTCTTAACACTACGTATATACATGAGAAAATAAAAAGGTCGTGCTTAGTCTTAAAACAATAGTAGGCCTACATTAGTTTTATTTTCTTGTTACTTAAAGTTAAAAAATCTCTTGAACATCATCACTTTATAAATAAAGATAACAAAAGACCTCTAACCATCGGTAGAGAACAAGAGAGAAATCAAACACAACACTACGTAAATAAGTGTGTAGATCCAGCTAGGTACCTCGGGATTGTCAAGCCCATACTCATTATAATGAGACCCTAACGATATATGTGAATTAACTTGTAGGTTAGTCTCCTAAAGGAGAATGAGCATAGGTCGAAATTTTCACTGGTAGAGCTAAGCTCCACAAGAATAGACGTAACTACTCGTTTTATAGGTTACGTTGTTGTAGCTAGATAAATTTGCTTTTTGCTACATGAGCACATAAAACTAAATGTAACCTATAATAGAAAGGACGATGAACCAGTAATTTAATGTTAGTCGTGGTGGGGGAGGGTCGATTCATACTCTAATGAATTATATTTTCCAAACCAATCCTGACAAATAACTCAATTTTCCACAAATTCCTGTGCTAATTTTCTAACTAGAATTGAGACAAAATTCTTTAGTTCAATCTAATGTATAAAGGTAAATACGAGAAGCGTTAGTTTGAACATATCATAAACATTAAATGACAACTGGAAATTTGTAATTTCCATTATTACACTGTTAATTACGTAGCATAACACAAATTACATGAACAAAGATTCAGTGTTTCGCCATATTTAAGGACTATTGTGAAAGGAAAATACAGGACTATTTAGATATACATGGGCGTACCCAGCGAGGGACAGGGGGGCAGCTGCCCCCCCTGGAAGCAAAAAAATAAATCTTTATTATACATTTTGTTGCTGGAATTTAATACAATTCTTGAAATAACTATTTTAATAATCAATTGTATATTGAATGACCATGGCTTGCCCCCCCCCCCCCTAGTTTTGATCCTGGGTACGCCCTTGTAAAGATATATCAAGCCTTGTGTGCTTTTACTAACTTTGGAACTCAAATTGTTTTATTTGCTTCAATTATATTCTGAGGAAAACGTGAAGATCATATAAAGCAGATTATTTATTATTTTAAGTAACACCTACGACCTAGAAAGATAGTGCATAATTATTTATACAAGAAAAAAATATTCGATTGTACCCATAAACAATTATTAACAGCTACTAAGCTTTCTTGTACCCGAAGGTAAATACTTTATTTTATAGCGTTCGATGATGAACAAAATATTAAAAACTAACGACAGTTAGTAAGCTTACATAAACTGTGTAACTCGAATTTCGATTACCTTCAAAAAGTTTCTTATTGTCTTCCATTTGTATTGGTTGCTCTGAAAACACAAAAACAAAAAACACATACAATACACTGAATATAAGTTCCACTGTGATTCAACTACAACTGTTGAATGAGTGAAGATAAACTTTGACTAGCCAGTAAAGCTGCATCATCCGAATTACCGCGGTACCCACGTCATTCTACAGATAAAATATCTGGATTTATTCTTGTGTTATTTTCCCTAACTTATTCGTTCTATCAATGACTACATAAATAGTATAAGCAATGACTACATAAATACCATAAGCAATGACTACATAAATACTATAAGACACGACATGGCCATGTTAAATATTCTACGCTTATTCTTGAGTTGTCCAATACCCGCTAGGTCGCTCTGCTAGAGAATCTGAAGTTGATGTGACTGGCGCTAGGTGGCTCTACGGTCAAACAATGTTTCAGGCGGGTAAGAGAAAACGCACTGATGCCACATATGGGACCAGAGATGCGAGGGAAGGTCGAGAATCGCTTATCTCAGCGCACGAACTGACAACACTGACTATGCTGACGGAAGTAAGTGAGAAGGTTTGTGAGAGAGAGGTCAACAGTTGTACAGTCTCAACCAAGTGGGATGCGTACAGTCAAGCACCTGCTGCTAGCGCTTTCTGATAGCTGTGTGTCAAACTTGTGACGAACAGCACCCGTAAAGCGTAGACTATTTCCCTATCCTATGTCGTGTCTTATAGTATTTATGTAGTCATTGGTTCTATTCATTTTGCAAAACTTTACTTCCTTAGTCTGTCCGTCTGTGAATTTTATTTTTTGTCACTTACTATCTCAAAAACAGGTGGTCAGGTTAAATGAGATAATGAATAATTTGTTGGACTAAAACACGTATGAATGAGAAAAAACGGTGAGGGTGGTTGTGGCACATTATCTCAAGAATGGATAGTCCGGATATCTACAAATTTTGCACTTTATCAGGGATTGGGTTAAAATCGTTAAAGAGCGTGAGTTAGTGAAAACAGGGGATTATGGTCCTATTTTGATGAATCTTAGGCCTATAATATGTACCCGTCATGGCGCGTTGTGTTCGAATATTAATACACTGTTTTGAACATTTCTATCCTATAGATACGCCATAATAAACCTAACGTTTTGGGCAAATTTTAAATAACCAATGTTAATGAAATGTATGTCTGCGTTTTAAGGTGCTAAGTTCGAATTTAATTTAACTTATTTTTGTAAATAACTGAGAAGTCATGAGCTCGCCATGTAAACTGATTTAATGGGGATAACTTGAAGAGATGGGGAAGGTACTACAACCTTTCATCAAATATGAAGTCACATTTCAAGATATCTGCCAGAAAATTTATTTTTCAAGATGAAAAATATGTACAAAATCTGGGTGTGTCGCTTAAATTTTCAGTTTTGGGACAGTGATTTTATTGGCTCGTATAAAACATTTTTATGTGCGTCATTCTCTAACGTTACAACGATTGATTTTCTCAAAACTATTGAACTGGTGTTAATATAATTTGCGATTTTTTTTTGCCAAGGACAGTAATTTAAGGACCATTCATAAAAAATAAAAAACAATATATATATATAACCTAGTTTTTAAGATATTTGATAATGATAATCCTTAGTTAACAATAAGGTTGTCGGACATAAACTACTAAGTGGTTCAAGGTCGGTCCGATAAAGTTTTAGAGTAGTTTTGTATATTTCTGATTTAATTTATATACCCAGATGCATATGACAGGCTACTACAGTTACACAACCAAGAAGATATCACTATATTCTATGTGGTAGCCTTGTTGATATGAATGTTGTATACTTTACCAAGATTTATATTGTATATATTATATAAAATAAATTAGTATGCCGTGGTGTTATACTCTGAAGAAAAATAAAGATTTCATCAAGCATGTGGTATTCCGATATTTTGAAAGGGCTCTTTCAGTCAGTAAAAGAACATCTTAAAAGAATTATTTAAATACAATGTGGTCAATGGCATAAATGAATTCAATGATTTAAAGTTTTTTTCAAAAAAGATCAAAGTTTTTTTGAAACCACCGATATGGGTATCAAAAGATGCAGAATTGAAAGGAGAATAAACCCTGAAAAAATCACTTTGACATCTCAAATGGTTTAAGAGTTATTGCAATTTATATGTCAATAAAAATACCAGATTTTAAAATTTCACGTTTCGCCACTTGCAATACCTTTTTAAAACGCCTGTAGCTCGATAACTATACATCGTAATGATACAACGTTTTACATGAGGAAAGAAGAAAGTTCAAGATTTACTGTGGTGTTTTCAATTCGAAAATATCTCTTATAGTTTCTGAGTAATTAATTCGAGAAAACAGCCAATTTTCAAACTTTGCAAAATGGTAAGGTTTTTTTTTTAGGCGAAAAATTGGGTTTTTGATTTTTGATTATTTTTATAGCTTAATAGAAGCAGAATTAAATTTGGAGTCGAGTGGTGCTATTGAAATTTCAAAATTTTTAATATTTTTTCATTTTTATCTAATTTTTGTAAAAATTTCAACATTTAACAATACCAATGATATGCACATCAATAGATATGTAAATCAATTATTGATTAGGATATCATATTAATAAAGTTTTAAATGCCGAGGAATAATCATATTCAGTATTTATATATGTAGATATCCTGCTTATTAATGTAGAGTATAATTCCTAACATACTGTATTGCAGAGATTTACGATATAACTGAATATCTCTTACACATCAAACGAATTTTGATGAAACAAGACCCAATGAAATGTATTAATAATTAATGATATAACTCTCCCCATAATATTAATATAAGAAAAAACCGAAGAAAATAAACATTGAAAATAGATCTAGACAATTGGTCCATTTATTATAAGAATTTGTGAATTTTGTGTATAAACAATAATTGAGGAAAACAATTTTGTTATTGAATCAAATTTTATGAATTATAACCAATTTTTAATTTTCTATAATATGATTTTACGCTATTATTAAGTATCCGATTTTATAAACTAAGTAATTTTCAATTTTGTTCTCTAATAGAGTTTTATGTTAATTATGACATTTTGTAAAGTAAATAAGTCTCAATTTCTTTCTTTAGAGACTGTTAAAAAATGTGTGATAATTATTCTCCTCTTCCAAAGAATGCTGTTCAATATGCAGAGACAATTTTTATATTGAAATTGTAAGATAAATTTGAGCTATTGATAAATGTTCGAAAATAGAGTTTCTAATTGCCAATATTAAGTAATGAAAATTAGTAACATTACTCGAAGAGCCAATTCATGGGCGTACCCAGCGAGGGGCAGGGGGGCAGCTGCCCCCCCTGGAAGCAAAAAATAAATCTTTATTATACATTTTGTTGCTGGAATTTAATACAATTCTTGAAATAACTATTTTAATAATCAATTGTATATTGAATGACCATGGCTTGCCCCCCCCCCAGTTTTGATCCTGGCTACGCCCTTGAGCCAATTAGTTTTCTTTTTAAAAACAATAATACAAATATTATACCTATTATTATTAAGTGATTTATGTTAATAATGTTGCCACAATACCTCTCAACGTTCGTCCTACGTGCGATCAAGATGTCATCCTTTTGTGAAGCCCAAAAGATGCTGAGTTCACAGAGAAACGTTGCCGGAGTTGATACACATTCGGCGAGCTAGGTAGCTCTTGATTGAATTTCATACGTATATCACAATTCATTGGTTTATATGTACAGAATTAAAGAAAACGTTGCACATTGAAGTTAAAAATAATAAACACAATATAAATAATTAACGAAAACAAAATAGTTGTTTTGATGCACAAAACGCGCACACTACATGAAAGACAAAAAACTACAAATCACATAGAGAGAATGCACGAACTGCAGCAAAAACTAAAATAAATACACATCTAATTTATCTACTTGAACTCTAAAGAAATAAACCTAGTTTTAATACAGTAGATAAGATACAATTTCAAAAAAGGGTTCCAGAAAGCTTAAAAAGGAAAAATTATAATAAATAAAAAACTAATATTGAATTAAATCAAAACAACTTGCTTAAAATTATAAACAAAAGATAAATACAGAAACAAAAAATATTTTTTTTTTTATAATGCAGAGAGAAACTAGCACGAAATACTTGAATTCAGTTTATACAACAACAGCCAAATAATAAAACAGGACTATGAAAATGAAGGATAAATGTTCAGTTAAGATTAATATTTTCTAAATAGGTAATTCTAAAATTTTAATTGAGATTTTGACGTTTCAAAATGTTACGCAAATTTAACAAACAAAAACAAACAAGTTTTTACCCTTACAAATTAAAAATGTATTTTAGTGTACAGTTTTTATGAAACTGTTTTGCTATTTGTTTGTAAATAACGCACAATAATTAAAATTGGTTTGGTGTAATTTGAGACACAAATAAAATTTCAAAATTAAGGTGCCAAGTATTTAATTATACCCGAGTATTAATATAACCTTTTCTAGTTACATTTTTCAAAGATGATCAGAAAAAAAAGTGTCTTTCCTAAACTAATTTTTATCTTAGGCCCATTCTATACGAGCGGTAATGCGTGCCGTTAACGCCAACGCCTGACAATAGCGGTGGTATTATATACGGGCGCTAAATGCGTGGCGTTGTTAGCGTCAACGCTCAGCAGTGGACTTTCTATACCGCCGCTAAATGCGTCGCGCTGAGCGTGAAAACCGTCAGTTCAGTCACCAATATGGATGCTGTGCAGTTTGGTGCTTTAGGTTTTCAGTACCAATTTTCATACATCGCTCTCCAATGTTGGTCCAGCACTGCGCTTTTAGTTGTTTATTGGCATAGTCTTTCGACTTAACATAAAACAACACTGCTGGTCTCTTCTCCACTTCAACAATAAGTTTCTCAATGTCATACATTGCAAGTCTTAATCAAACAATCACACACTTAGATACGCTTTAAACAGCGTTTCACTTGAAAAAGTCGAAAACCACGTGACGACAACGCTGGCGCTAAAAGCGTTCGTATAGATGCTCCTTTATAACCCGTCTCGCGCAGCGTTGTTTGCGTCGCGTGCTAGCGCTGCCAGCAAGGCAGGCGGCGTTAATAGCGTCAACGCCGAGTGAACAGGGTAATGCTACAACTTGACTTGTATTGACTTCCAAAACGAAAAATAACGCGACGCATTCAACGCTCGTATAGAATGGGCCTTAGGGTATTTTTTAATGAATAATTTAAGCCTTATACAAAATATGTACACCATATATAACCTTTGAAATGCAATATTTATTGGTAAATAAAAATAATAAAGAATTGCAATACTTGACGAGTGCAGTTTACCTATGTGATGGGTGTATTACATTACAAATGTTACTCTTAATGTAAATAAATGTATTTTTAGCTCAGTCAACAAGTTTTACAAAAATTACTATTAATAGAAAACTTCTAAAAGTTAATTCATTTAAAGAATTTGCATAACTCTATGTAAGTTTATTTCTCCATCAAAATAATCAATCCTTGGAATGTGTAAGGTTTTGTTGGTTACAAGTAGTCGATATTTTTCAAATTTTTGTTAAATGAATCCTAACATAATTATTTAAGTACTAATTCCGCTCAGCTACACAAAGGTAGCCAAACATTACAAAAATTGTATTCGAATGGAATACAAAGTGAAATTGAAAGAACCACTAAAATTCAGTTTTCTTTCATGTGAACAATATTATGTTCTAGATCTGAGAGGTTGCATTTATTATGTAAATAAGTTTAGTTACTCAAAACTTTATGAAGCAACGTCAAATGTCTTCAAACGTATATACCTAACATTTTTCATTATTAATAGGAAAAATACTAATTTATGGAAATGATTAATATTTATTCAAAATAAAAATACAGTACATATATTATTTGTACAACACAATCTATCGGCAATTCTATGAAACTACTCAGTCTAGACTATTGATAGTACAAGTTACTCTATCTAAGAAAAGTATGCACTATGCAAATACGGTTTGGGTTTTAATAACAATATTTTCTACTAATAAGACTGAATGTTGAAAAAGTCTAGAAGAGTATTGAAACTGTGAAAATGTATTATGGTTTTGGCATCCATCTTTATCCATACGTCAATGATCACAGGATTTTGATCATGGGCGTACCCAGCAAGGGGCAGGGGGGGGCAGCTGCCCCCCTGGTAGCAAAATAATAAATATTTATTATACATTTTGTTGCTGGAATTTAATACAATTCTTGAAATAACTATTTTAATAATCAATTGTATATTGAATGACCATGGCTTACCCCCTTGCCCCCCCTAGTTTTGATCCTGGGTACGCCCTTGATTTTGATGTTTATCCGTCAGTATTATTGCTTAATATGAGATTATCAGAATAAAGGAACAATGGTTTTTGCTTGTTTAAGATCGCACTTCTATTCGTTAATAACAAAAACTACGAAAAATAAAATCAATATATGAAAATTATAATAGTCAGAGTTCCAAAGGCATAATACAAATTAAGTTTTCTTTAATATCAATGATTTTAGTAAATTCTGAAAATAGTGATTTAGGTTTTATTTTAAATTTTCTATAACATATATACAACAAACATAGAAACAGATTTTAAAATGTGTGTGAAAAATAGTATGGACAAAAGTATTTGAATAAAATAAAAAATTTCTCTAATATTGAATATCATAATTATTCTAGATATTATTGTATTCAAGAAATATCCTTCTAGTTAAAATATTACGTTTCCATTTTAATAATCATAATGAGTTTTAAATCCTGGAGGCAGAGAATAAATGAAACACTACTATTGTTGTTGATCCCATCGTTGCAAGAAGGGAACTCATTCATCCATTGTAATCTACAACTTAAGAAGTTATATTTAAGAATATAGACTTTGATATTGCCTCGTGTGTTTTATGAGTGTGATATATCGTACATTATTAAAAATATTGTTAAAAACGTATTAATATATGATTCCTGTATATTTTATATTAATTTAATATCACGTATTTGTTCGTTGTGGTGTTTATTTTTAATTTAATTTATCAAGTTGATATTTTTAGCATTGTAAACCAAATTTTATGTACATTATATAAATTTCAAACTGACTATACCAAATCTTGACAATGGCTCTAAATTAATAAACAGTGCAAGTTGATTTTGTTGCACCTTTGTATTTAGTTGTTTAATTTGTTTAGTTATTGTCTGTATCTATGTTAAAATCACAGGCTTTAAATTATTAAAAAATATACACTTCATATTGTGGGGTCAATGTAATGCGTTTGTATAAATAAATAAATACCACATTTTGTAACCCAAAACATAATTAACTCTATACCACGTGTCTGTGAGAAAGTAATACTGGAAAGGTACTACAAAATGTGCATTAAACAGACACTGTAATTGGATTTTGTTTCTGGTTATAATTATTTTAACAAAGGGGGTTATTATATTATTTATGTTAGTATAAGGGGGTTATTATTTTTTAGAATATATTACATATTAGGAAATATTAAATATTCGTCAGTTATTTGATTATGTTTATTCATTTGATTCCCTAAACCGGCAATATATTAGGCCATCCTCGCTGTCTGGATTGTGGGGTTGAGGATGAAACAGCAGAACATGCTATCTTTGTCTGTGGTAGTTGGAATCAGGAGAGGGAAATGTTGGTAACTCAGCTTCGGTCGCCATTCTCCCCGGCTAACATGGTGGACACTATGACGGAGAATGAAGAAAATTGGAGGGCAATTGAATTATTTATCCAAGGGGTAATACGCAGAAGAGAAGTACAATTAAGTTCATAGAATCCATAGATTTATAGACATTGGGTTCGACGAACCAGTCGATTGAATGGTGGATGACCCCTTAGGGTAGTACATTCCCCCGCTGAGAAGTAATGTCGCAAGATGGTTCCGCAGGGGAGGAAAAAAGGATGGAGGGTTTAGTGGTTTTACCGGGGTAGTGAGGCCGCCTACCACCTTCAGTCCCCGGACAAAGTCATAAAGATTTTCCCATTTTTTCCCTCCTAAAAAAAAAAAAAAAAACCGGCAATAAGTTATATACATATTTTGCGATTACACGAGTAACTTTATTTAACAAAAGCAAATTTGCAATGCATTAAAAAAATATATAAAACAAAAGTTTCATGAGTTAAATTTTTTAACTATCTCTTAATCTATAATCCCCTGATTTAATAACTGATAATTGATGCACAGACCGAGAAAGGAGTTAGAACCTTATTATTATTATTCGGGCCGATTCTTCTGTTTTTTACTTGTTGTTTAAAGGTAAAAGGAGGTCCTATTATAATAAAAAGACCTCTAGCCCTATAACACATTAATAGCGTGAAAGTTGGAAAATATCAAGAATGTTATAGAGAGATTTGATGTAACTGATAAGACTATGTAAAGAAGTGTAGATACAGATAGGTTCCCTTAGGATTGTCAAGCTTAGGATACTCAATACTAACAGATTCTTCTTCTGAAAACTTTATTCGTCTTCATTTTACCTACTCTCACTGACAATGTTATAATTTATAGTTTAAAATTTTAAATAATTTCTTAAAAACAATGTTTAATGTTAAAAACCAGATTCAATATTACTAACGATTAAAGAAATAAATTATCATATTAATACTAGAATTCATAAACAAAACAACATTTCTGAGTTTAAAAAAAGAAGATATTACATTCTTTTATTACATACCTAAGCAAAATAAAAGTGTTTATCACTACTTTCAAATGGTGCTACCAAACAAAAAGAGTGAAATTAATTGTCAAATTAAAGCGTAATGGTCAGTCACAAAGCGTGTAACGCCTTCGACAAGCAAGACATTTTTACAGAATTTTATAATGTGAATATTTATATTTTTCGGATATTATCCGCTCAGACACGTTGCGATTCAGGCATCTACCTTCCGATATTATATTCATGAATGTTTCACCCTCAGGGGCTCACTCCTTGTGAGTTCGGGTTTGGCGAACCCGGGGTTCCCGAGCTGGATCTCATCTCACTTCATCTTGTCTTGAGTGAGATCCCTTCTCTTTCTTCTTTCATATTGGGTACTAGGCCTTTTTCCCGACCCCGACGCTGTTAGGTTTCCGAAGGAGTCTCTAATCTACTCTTGTTTCTTCTTTCGGAGCTCTATTCCGCCTTCTCATTAATTTGACTATGCGATGGATAAAACACACGGAAGTATTACCTCAGGTGGCAGACCAGATACTCTGGAAAATCCACCGTCCAATATGGAGGTCGGTTAATTGGATTATGGGGAGGACCAACTATCGTAAATGAAAACCCGTTCAAGAAAGGAACAGCACTGGAAAGAACACCACCAGAAAAAAGGAACGAAGTAGTTGTTGGAAAGGATGGTACAAAAATCAATGGAAAAGAAAACGCAGACCTAAAAAAGCTGAATGAAATGGAGGGAATGTTGCTTCAGCTCCAAACACAGTTTTTGAGACTAAACCTAGGAGAATGTGGAGTTGAAAACAGCTCTTGGTAAAAGGCAGCAGTCCATTGAAACAAAGGAGGGGGCGGAGAGTACTAGTGGGGCTATAACTGCCTATGAAACTGATGAAGAAGAACTCGAACGAGAAACAGACTGGATTTAAAAAAGAATAGCAAAAAAACGGAAAGCAGAATTTTCTCAGGAGGATTTTTCCTGAGTTAGGTCGGTTTTTGAGCTTACCTTCCTTTGTAAACTGATGGTACCTGAGTTCACTATTTACAAAAAATAACAAAGCAGATTAACAAATAACAAGCCAGTTTATTTTTCTTGAAAAGAATCAGATTATATATATATATATTTATTAAAAAAAGTTAATGCACCCTTAAAGAAAATTTTACTTAATCAAACCCTTAATTTTTTTTAACAACAATGAAAAATCCCACCCCAAAAGAAAATAAAATTTAATAAACCCTCCCTTTTATTTAAGATTACAAAATATCTTTTTTATTAAGTGATAAGATAACAAAATTTGATGTTGAACAAAATTACATACAAATAAATTAATGCGGCAAATACACAGGAATACAAATGAAATATATATATATATATATATATATATATATATATATATATATATATATATATATGTATTTGCTGTTCTGTTGGCCAACAGTAAAAAGACACTTCTTCTATCACTATCCAGTTGCTTTTTGCTTGCAATTTTAATATCATTGACAAACACAAGTAGTTAACGTTACTTTGTCAATTTGTTTTGGCTTCAGGTGAATCCTTATATTATACAGTTTGAACTTTTGTACGAAAATTCCAAAAGTTTTTTCTAATATCCTTCATACACAACAGTCCCGATAGTTGTAGTTGTGTTCTGGGATACAGTCCTGGACTATGTTATGGACGTCGATTTTGATTTTCATCATCATCCAGAAATAGGGCAACCATTCAACAATCATACATAGATTTTTGTTGATAAATGGGATAATATTTTCACTCTGTGTCTGATTTTCAACTAATGATAATTATAAAAAACCCTAGCTTTTTCATTCGCTACTATCCGTTCCGTGACTGACTGGATAGTATAAACCGAAGTTTATATACTAAATCTGTGCAAGTTGCTCTCCACCGTTGAATTTGGTTTGATTTCTACCCAAGTGTGTTCATTGCGTAAGTTGTTGACACCTCTTTAATGAAATGTTTTCTTAGGTAAATAAAATGCTGTTATAAAGCTCAAACATTATTCTCAAGAAACCGATTTTATACTGTATACATTTTCTAATCGGCCGCCATTTTTAAATTTACCAAAAAAATTGCTCTTGTTAATGAACTTCTCCAACAATAAATTCACAATGAATTTAAATAAAATAAAATTGTAATCTCTGGAATTTTTACTAACACACCATCATGTTTGTAGTAAAGATAAAAATATACTTTCTCTCTTATACATATTGCATAAAGTTTATTTTCCCTCTTGTACATGCTGTATAAATTTAATGATTTTCGACATGATTACCATTCAAAATTTAAAAAAGCCCTCATTTAAAGTGTGCAAAGTAAAGTTTTGTTTTTATACTGGAAAAAGGATACCTAACAAAATACGTGTGCCAAACTTAAAGTCAATAGATCGTCCATTTCCAAATAAAGTATTTGTGTAGAAAAATATAAATAGTGTGATAGACGGAAAACAAACGTTATTATAGGCCTACTGTGTTAATAAGAACTTGTTGACTTTTATTTATATAAGTAATTTGCTTCCAAATTTTTACTGTTTATTTCTGATGCACATTGCATATACAGTACGAAGAGTATATTCAATACATGCAGAGAGAAAAATAGTTCCAATTATTGTCATAGGTAGGATTGTTGACCACTTAAGGTCACAGGTGTTGACGTTTACATAAGGAAATCTCTAAAATTAAATGGTTTACATTATAAATTTACAGGAGAAAGTTGTAGCGTGCTCCAATTTCAATACTTAATTAACGCTTACAAATCAATTACATGGATAAACACCATATCGTCTTCCATTAAGAAGGATGTTCCAAAGTATCTACTAAAAATAGTATATAACTATCTTCATAACAAGATGGTTCAATTTGTAACGTTTAAAAAAGAAACTTTACATTGTCCCCTGATATAACGTTGATACACAATGATAAATTCATTTGTTTGGTAGGCGTTGTATTGTGTCGACATGTAATCTGCTTAAGTGGAATTATTCAATGTAAAAGCGATTTCTCAGGTATCTCTAGAGAATAACAAATTACAGACATTGACACGCGTAATTGCATGAAATTTATAATAACTGTATAGAATATATTTAACTTCTTAAACATTTATCACTCTATAATAATATATTAACACGCATAGTTTATATCTTGGAAGTTACTTTAGTACAATATGTTAAGGAAACTCCCTTAGTTGTGTAATTACCAAGGTCTGGAACAAGTGTATTATTCAAAGTATATTATCCTGCTCTAATAATTGATTTTGTGAAGTATTAAAGCAATATCTAAATATTTTAAATTAATACTAATTTGCTTTGCTTAGATTGAGTGAATAGGTTTTACTATTACATTACTATAGTGTGCGATTACATTACTATTAAGACTATAAAGTCAGTGTAAATCCAAAATATTTGTTTCAAATTAGGTATCGTTAGCTACGATTTATAGACAATTAATTCCGGTTGCAAAATGTGGAATTATGGCGACGGGAACTCTATGAGCTGACTACACATCACCTGACAGAAAAGCCATCTGTGGGGGCTAGGCCTTTTACGTCAGTTGCGCCATATTGTTTTTCATAATCTAACGATATATTGAACTTAATAGTTTTTAATGTCATGAACATAAAACTTTTGTACTTCGGATGAGGTTATTTAATTATTTCAAAATCGTTAATTTTTACTTTTCTTTGCAGTTATGATTTCTAAATGTGATTAATTTATACACCAAATTTCAAGATCATGTTATATCCGTAAATATCCAACAATTCGTGCTAATAAACTAGCAAACCTAAGAGTCAGTGAATTAGTTCTTTATTCAGTGAATTAATAAGTCAATGATTTAGTCTTAGTGAATCAATGAGTGTATTAGCGGGATAAGTCGGGTAGAGTGAGCAAAACATAAAGTTTGTGAGTTAGTCATTCGTTGGGTTAGTGACGTTTATTTTCCGAGCAAACAAAACATACTTATATTTGCTGACGTACATAACCCACAGAAGGAGTTGTTGATCCAAATCATTTAACTTTAATTTCCAGCAAACTTCACATATCCCGTCGTGCAGGCGAGCTTGACCTCTTAAAACATCAATTCATCTTCACGCTCATTTGTAACAAACGGCTCACTACTTCAATGGTCCCATTATTGAGTGACTGTCTGAGCAAGTAATAACCATACCCTATCCTGAAAAGAATTCACCTTTTCCAGACCAGCGCACTGCAAGATTGCACATGCCTTTATTTTATTTTTAATTTTAATTTTTTTTTTTGGAGTTCAGTACGTCTTTCAATTTCTTTTAAAATTTCTTTTCCCGAATGGTACATTTGTTACATGTTCTAGCACCATGTCTTTCTTATTACTTGTAGACTGATTTACTACAAGAGCGGTCCCTTTTAAAGCATCCTGAGAAAATTCTGCTTTCTGTTTTTTTGCTATTCTTTTTTAAATCCAGTCTGTTTCTCGTTCGAGTTCTTCTTCATCATGTATACTTTATTTCTGTATTGGATATAAAGGAAGTATTCCCCAAACACGTGTTTAACGCTTAAACTTTGTCCATTGTTCTTGTTCTCGCTGAAGATATAGCCCACATTGTTCTTGATTCTGGAATGTTTAACTGCAACGTCAGTAAATGGGTTGAACAAATAACTCCTTTATTTCCTAACTATGGAAATATTATGGCATTGTATGTTCTACGTACTTAATGTTCTAGCTATTTTATAATAAATTCATAAGTTTGACACAGCTGTTTCGAAACTTGTGGAGAATATTTTGTAAGTTAATATTTCTTAAATTAATTGTGCACAAGCAAACATACATGAACTTCCAAAATAAAACATATGCATATCAGTAAGCACACAAAAAAGTACTTTGCCACTGGATGTACCGAATTGCCAAATCATATTAACATTTAGTAGTGTGAGTGTGGAGGGGGTTAATTATCCGCTTTAGCATGTATTATTTATATTTAAATACTTGCTTCTCTTGTTCAATAAAACATCCTAAGTGTGGGTAAATGGCTGGGTGAGTGGCTGGGTGGGTGTGGGTATGTAGGTGTGTGTGTGTGTGTGTGTGTGTGTGTGTGTGTGTGTGTGTGTGTGTGTGTGTGTGTGTGTGTGTGTGTGTGTGTGTGTGTGTGTGTGTGTGTGTATTTTAGTAAAAGCACAACAGGTCTCAACTTTAGTCTCACTTTGCTCAAATTTGGTATGAAATCTAGGTTTTACAATTCATTGACAAATTTGTTAATGCAAATAATTCTTCCCCAGCTTGGGAAAAAACTAATATTTTAGCTTATTTCCAAGCAGCAGGGAAATGTTGAGTGCGGAGAATTGCATTACATATGTTTTAAAGAACCTGAGCGTTTTCTCCGATAAGTTTTTGAGTGTTGTATTTACAATAGTGTCTGGCCCAGGAACTTTCCTGGCCTTTGTGTGTAAAATCGCCCACTTAATTTCTGTGAGGATTGTTTTGTGTATAGAGTGTTGGTGAGGACAGTAGGCGAATTGTAAAGAGTTGTTTTCAACCATGTCATTGAAAACTGGGTCAGAGGGTTGAGTATTTGGTTGAACCGCTTGTTCCAGGGTGTCTGCAAATAGCTTTAACTTATCATCCTGGTCCCCCATCTGTACATGAGGCCTATTAGTGAGGGATCGCACATAAGTGCACGTGTAAAGTGTTTTACAAGTGGCCATACGGGATTCTCACTAACACCTAGACTGACCAATTCAGCCTGGAAGCCTTCAGCTCGAAATTCAGTTAGTTCTATCTTAATTCGTCTCTTGAGACGGTTTAGTTATGTACGTGGTGTACATCTATTTACTCCTATTATGTGCATAGAAAGATATGGTTAAATAAACAATAACATTAAAATCACAATGAATATACTGGTGACTTTTAATGTAGTTTTAACATTAATACTAATTTTAAATTCTAAATATGTTTATAAAATCATAATTTGCGTAAAAATTAAGTTCAAGCTTCGGGTAATTACATCAATATTTATTAATAAAAATGTAATCATGTTTTCTCCATAATCTAACCTATGGTTCCAGACACTGGTTACTTATTTACTTTAAACAATAATAAAACACTGACCACACATTTCTATATCCTTAACTCTTTCTACATTGAATTAACTTTGTCAATAGAACTTAACTTTTCCTACAAAGCCTAATAAATCTACGTTTGGACATTACATATAGAGGATCTACGTTGTATTATATTCTACCTTGAGATGATGATTGCGCCCATTATTATATCGTGCACATAGAAGAAGTAAATTTATTCTATTTTTACTTTCTTGATAAAAATGAAATAAAGTCCAAATTCTGTACAGTGGTCTAATATTTATGAGCAATTAATAGATAGTTTTACGAACTATTAAAAAAAAAATTCCAATCGTCTCCTTATTTTTTGAATTATGTACCTCTATTTAGGAGACCTCACAATTACACCTGAGTCTATAGGCTTAATGATTTAGTGATTGTGTTTACAAGTTTAGTGACAGTTGTTTAACCCTAACAGAAAACCATAATAGTAGTTCTAAAGTAGGTTCCAATTTTTAAAGAAAG
Organism: Aphrophora alni; assembly: GCA_963513935.1. NCBI lineage: Eukaryota > Metazoa > Arthropoda > Insecta > Hemiptera > Aphrophoridae > Aphrophora > Aphrophora alni. The sequence goes on along the minus strand of OY740768.1, from coordinate 114,357,481 downwards.
TTATGTTATGAGTCAATAACTTATATCGATGGCGAGTTTTTTAAATAAAAATATCGGCTTTGAAGTCGCTTAAAATAAAAAAGTATTTTTAAAAGGATTTCTATCTATGTGTCTACAACTTAAATGTCTGGATGGATATCAATCGGAATGATTTTTTTAATTCTTATATTTTATTAAGATCCAAAATTTGGGTATAGCTGATGTAGCCTCCAATGACCTAAACATACTTTTACCATTGGACGCATTTACACAAAAATACTGATTCCAGAATTATCGTCGGACAGAAACCAAATATCGAACATCGAGTTGTTCACTTAAAAAGTGCAAAACATGTGTTTTCTTTCATTTGTGGATTGACCTGAAAAATCCTAGCTTCTCAAAACCATCTCAACCGATTTAAGTTAAAATTGGTTTTAATGTAAAAATTATTTCCCAAATTAATGTGGAGATAAAAAAATAAAAGAATATTATGGTTTAAAAATAATAATTTTAAGAAAATTAAGAAAATCGTTAAATAAATAGCGATTTCAATAAACTATAATGTGCACTATGGATGGTTTATGGCCCATAAAAAGTATGGTTTTCCTCTATTTAAGTATATAAATATCTTTCACAATAATTTGGTTTTATGTTATTTCACAAAAAAGTTGACCCTTCTATACCAATTCGTCTCCCAAAATAAATGTTTGGGTGAAAAAAAAGGTAATAAAGAAATCGGGGCCATTATTATTTATAATTAGTATTTGGTTATGTTGATGGATGTGTAAGAAAGTTTTTGCAAAATATAATTTAGATAGTATTTTAAAAAAATATTACCGTGATCATAGAAAATACTGTTTCTTTAACGGTTGCTGTGGTTATTATGAAAAATAAAGTTCAAGAACAAATAAATGTAACAAAAGTAAATTGAAAACAATCTTGGTATATAGCCACTATTGAATAAAACCGTGCGCACAAATAATCCAAGAAAACGACGTCCATTTACTGTTGTTTGGAAATTAAGGTTTAGTTCAATGGCTTGTGATAGCTAAAACCAGATTGAAGCCGTTGTCCTTTAGACGCAAACGGATATAACAATAACATTAAACGTAACTGCTACCCTGAGGAGAGGTCATCCCAAACTTCCGGAAGTTTGCATTAAGTAGATGACTTTGGTCTTAGCCTCAGATTTATTATAGATATTTTGGTTTTTAAATACTGTTAAATTGTAGGTAATGTATAATAATTAACTGGTTGTTGCACGTTAAATAAAACATGTACTGTTATTGTATAAACTTTCACATATACTAAACCAAATAATAAGAAAATAAAACATCCTCGTTCCATCTTTACGAAAATTCTTCTTAGAGATCTGTCAAAAATGAAAATGGACAGTAAACGCCTTCTTAAAAGTTAAAATATCTTAAAATTGTGCAAAACTTTCAAGATAGTTTTGTAAAATGTAACGATTTTGAAATACAATTATATAAAAACAGCAAATAAAAAAGCCATAAAGTCAACAGAGAGGTACATTTTTGTATTTCCAATTTATTTATGAACTTTATTCTCTTTTACAAATTTAATTTGGTATTTGTTTCGTTCTAAAATTCAATTTGCTGAACGATTTACGACAATTTTGAAATGCTAGACCTTTTATTACGACTCTATTGGTATAGAATAACAGCGAACCCCAATATTTTTGTTATTTAGGTCTATAAATGATACAATTTATTAACACCGTTTGAGCCGATTTTGTTCAAACGATATATGAATTTGTATGATGTGGTCATGGTTAAATCCTTGTCGATACTCAAAACATTACGTCTTGGGTCAACATCGTGTTCAAAGCTACGATAACGACGACGGTAACTCGCTTTGCTGACCACACACTTCCCGTCAGACCGCGGTCCTTTAAGGAGTGTTGACACATAGAATTATTTCTTGTCGTTTAAAAAAGAAAAACCTCTCAGTTATCATCAAAACGGAAGAAAATAAGTTAAAATAAAGACCTCTAAACCTGGATTACTCTAAAAACGTCAGGGTTGTAAGATAACAAAAGTTGGTAAAGATAGTTCAGATATATTAAATAGAGGGATCTAAGTCGCATCAAAGGAGAATTCACGGCTATAGTAAACACATACGATTATATATAGTCATTGAAGAGATTCAATATTTGTAGTTTTCAGATGGTTGGATTTGATTGCTGGACCAAAATTAATTTCCTAAAAGGTTTTAGTGTACCAACTGTCAATACTTTTAATGAATTGCAAACAAATAGTCGATAAATATAATTTGTGAAAGTGTAATACATTTCCCTTAATTAAAATAAATTCAAATGGAAAAGAAACTTGAAACATTGACATAAGCTTTTAGGAAAAACTAACTTGCACTTTACGACATAAATTTTAATAATAATTACGACGTTTTTAAAGATATTGAATAATAACGAATTGTTCCTATATATTGGTAGATAGTTTATTTCGACTTTTGCATATTTGGATAGCAACCCATGTTTATTAGTCCTGAGTTATCTACTAAAGGTTACTAATTTTAGTTTCTGATTTATGAATTGAGTTCTAGAGCCTACGTTTTATATTCTAGTTTTGTATTATTGATATCGAGAGTTAATCCATATGTTTACATATTGCATACAAATATGATGGAATATAATCCGAATAAACTTTACTCAAATAACATAATTTATTCAGAAAACAAAAACACCACGTCATATCTTGAAAAACAGAAGAAATTAAGCAGTTTTTACATATCACAAACTATATACAAGTAACCATTAATAATGTTTCGCCAAACATACAAATTTTTAATATCCATCTTTTAGTAGCAAACAAATATATATTGAAAGGTAATTATATATAGCAGAGCAGCGTAGCTCAACAGATTAAAAGGTCACATTATGTTGCTGTAACTTGTAAAGTTAGAACAGGTCTAAGTTGGATCTTCTGGTGTTTGGTTTTTTCAAAAATAATAGTACTCCACCATCTTTACCGGAGATAAAGTTTAGAAAATAAATTAACCCTCTGGGCTCAATACAATGAGTAAGGGTAAATCCCGAGGGACTGCTGAATCTACACTTTTTTTGGTAATCTTGGGTTAGATCCTTCTCTTTTATATTTCCTAATAGGCCTCTTTGACCAACTCTTGTCATTTTTTGACCTTAATAGTTATTATAGTATTTAAGGGTTAGGAGTTTTACTTTATCTTCTTTTCTTTTTTTACTTTATTTTCTTTTCTTGACCAAGAACAACAAGGATAAAAAAGAAGCTTCATCCGTAGGTACATCCTTAGATACTCTGATAGTGTTAATTTCTCTAAAAGAGAAAATTTTGTGTTGTACTAAAAAAATATCCATTAGTGTTCCCTTAAATCCTCCAAAAAATAAGTTTTCAGAGAGATATTTGTCGTCCGTACAGTGTGGTTTCGACCAAATTCATTGCGTGGGTATATTTTGGTCGTATGTTTACGCTTTATTTTTACTTTTTATTCTTAATAAAACAAAATTTTATTATACAAATTAAAAATCAAAACACAAAATTCAGATTTTATTAAAATCTACTCTACAACATTTGATCAAAACCAATAAAAATTACCTCAAAACACTCATGATTGCCTTATACTGGTATAACGTTTACATATCTCAAAATATGCTCTAAAACTTTATAGAGGCTTCAATAAAAACTATCTGAATCTACAACTTGTTTCATGTTGCCTTGGGTTAGGTCCCTATGATTCATCTTTCCTATCGGATTAGAGAACTTCATCTGTTGCCCCACGTGCCCCCAGTGGCGTGTTGGAAACGTAAGGTCGTCGTGATCAAAAAAGGCGGAGGACGTGGTGCAACCACGTGAGATTGCTACTAGACAAACTGACGGTTGGTGAAAATTTTCTCTCTACTAAGAAAACACACTTGCCAAACAAAACAAATACAATCTTAAATACTATCAAAAAGAGTTTTACTCCAATTTTACAAAAGATACATTCTTACAAAAATCCAAACCATTAACAAGTTTTAACCTTTTAAATATATTAAAGACAAAATACGTTTATCAACGAATTCATTATACCTTATGGGTAAAAAAAAAATCAAAATTAATTTCAAAAATTTGTAAGCCGAAAATCAGCATGCAATCCCAACCAAATTTTAATTATATTTATACATGTGTAAACCTAAGATTATTAACTACACATGAAGACACCAAGAATTAAATATTTAAATTGTGTATAGATTTAACAACAAAACTATCGGAATTAGCGGTCCTGATGGATTCCTTTTTTATGATTGATGAGTAATTGGTGCAGCTCGAGAACATTGAAATTATGCATTTAACAGGTAGAGTAAATCCATTCAAATAAGACAGAACTCCAATTCAGTTTTGCTTTTTTTTTTTTGGAGCCCTCATACTTGGACCAGTATGGCTCGTTTAATTAAGGAATTTTCTTGTCATTTGTAGCTACAGGACCTGACCACTACATGTAACTACTGTAAGTTGCCACGAGGTATGGTTTTGTATTTCTTGTTTTACTAGGTTTATCTAAGTCCTTTATGTCTGGACGGGTATGGTCCATCAGATGTTGCCATGGTAACAACGTATGATGTTAGTATATGGGTTATGCCGAATATGGTACTGTATTTTTTACTTAATGTTGCAACCTACAAACTAGCCTTTCGGTGCTGCTTTCCATCGTCGAGTTATGAAAATGTAAAACGCTACACAACATTGGTCAACAACACTTCAATTTTGGCACACACACTCTTAGATGGAGTCACAAACAGATCTCAACAACAGCCTAAGCTATTTTCATGTAAAAATAAATAGTTTTGTTATTGTAGCTCATGTATCACTGAGAATGCCGACTTTATCGTTAAAACGCGTTTGATTAAATAAACGCAATTTTTGTGAGATCTTGTGTTCGAGTTTTTTTTAACTAGTGACCCAAACCAACCATTGTGTAAACCTTATGTAAATGGTTTTACGTTTTGAGTAAATTAGAAAATAAGAAAAATAAGTCTGACCACCTGAAATCTATCTATGAAATTTATGTAACTCAAGGATATTTATTTATAATAACTATGTTGAGGTTATTTTATTTTCCATGAAATGTCATCCCAGGTACGACGTTAATCTGTCTCTTTGCTGGACATGAACTTTGTTTATGAATATGGTGACTAACTCAATGGGTTTTATTTTTGAGGGACTCACTAAACTTGAGGAATTTGCTAACTTAAGAGTTGTTGAGAAAAGGGACGCCTTTGAAGGAACAGATTGAATATGCCTCTTTCCTTAGATTTGTCAAGGTCGAAATTAAGAACTCAATGAGAAAAAGTGGAAAATCTACAAACGTGTTCAACAAAGAACGATAACAAACTGACTTCTATGTTGGTCAAGGGTCAACAAAGAAAATCAATAAGATGGGATTGCGTATTGGCTTTAACGTGGGAAATGTTCCAGTTACAGTAATAAAGTATATCTTACTGAAAAGACAGAACTTAGAGCGAACAATAGGTGTGCTAAATGGACACTATCCACGAAATATCATTTAATAATTGGATTTGTAGAACTACACCTGTCTTCTACTCTAAAGCAAGAAGGTGGCAGAACATAAATACCAAGAAGTTGGTTTAATTGGGCCACCTTTGTATAATGAAAAGTTTTTAAGAGTGATAATCGCAAGTTCCTCATGAGTTTCTATAGAAGAAATTCAGGACAGTAAAAATAGAGATATCTATGACTATTTTGATACAAATAGTTTTGTAAACGTTTTTAATAAATTTTTGATTAATTTGTTAATTTGTGTATTAGATTTAATTACTGTATTGATTATTTTGCAAATTAGATATTCTTAGGGTTGAAAGAAGAAATTCACATACATTAGATGTTCGAGTTTACAGCGAAATCGACACGAAATCGTCGAAATTGGCGTCATTTCCCTTCATTGTAACAGTTACTCTGATTTGTATTGTGTAGCATTTGACTAATTATTTGTATATTACAATACATTCTAGCACACTTAGTTATTCAAGACATGCATGACACTTAACACTTAACAGATTAGCGCCTTCAGTTCTGCTTCCTAATTACGTAGCAGCTGTCGGAAAATATAGTCACAGAATTCAACATTGCACAATTAATTTACATTCAAAATGCAAGTTTCTCTTAAATTGGGTTATTTTAATACATATCCAAAAGTCTACCTCAAAAAATAATAAATACAAAACAATAAACCAAACAATTGATTGAGATAAAATACTTCAATAATATATAAAGGAAGTATTTCATCACGAAAAAGTCTTTTAGACTGGTGTCTATGAGGTAAAACATACAGCTAATAAGTAAGTTTTCTCGGATACTACTTAAACTCGTCCAGTTCTTTCGAGTTTTTCAATAAAGTATAGGAATATTCTCCAAACTAGGTTGTAAATGTTACTAATTTATATTCACTAGATTCAATATTTGTCATTTGGCTATTCTATAGGATTAAACATGTATTTTTTGAATCTATATTAAATTAAATGTAAATTTGTGTTAGGTTTAAATGACATTTCACAAATTATAGTTAAATGAAAGCATAAAAATGTAAAATTACTTATTCTCAAAGGTATTTATAGAAGGGTTTCTGAGCTTAGATACAATTTACAAATGAGTATAAAAAACACATAAATTATTCTCCACGTTAATGGATTTAATTAATTACAGCTTAAATCACGATGTCTTGAGAATAATGGTATAATTAAAATTAATGGTGGAAGGTTGTATTCATTAATATTTTTGTGTTGGGATACAGTTATTTCCTAATACGATTAAAATAAACTGATTGTTATTATTTGAATCAGGTTTAATTTATTACAATAGATTATGTGGTGTAAAAATACCTTTAAAATTTGCATTGCCTGATTACTACTAATTGTTTTGCAATTTTATAGAAGGTAATAAATGCTAATAATGTTAAATGTTTACGCATTAATCTCCATTAAGTATTAATTGTGCAATGTATAATAAACCTAGTCAGGGAGAGAGGTGAAACTTTGTACTTTTTATTAGTGATAACTGCAACTAAACTTAAAGAAAATAGCTGGATCTAAACCTTTGTTCATGGTAGTCTTGGATTAGATTATTCACTCACATCTCTCCTATGAAATCTCTCCAGACCTACTGTAGTTCCATTCCAACCCAGACACTATTAGTATTCGAGTGTTAAGAGATTTTATTTTATAAACAGTACTTTTTTTTTAAGAACAAGAATAGAGAATCAATGTTTTTTGAGAAATAATAATACTCAAGAAACTAACAGTACGTAAAATTAATGTGTTTACAATTTTACTTCTTCACATATACAGAGGATAAAGAAAGTATTGTGATGTTAGACAAATTGGTTTAGGATATAGGCCTATATGTTTTTCGTCCTTACCCTTAAAAAAGGATCTTACATGACTGACGTACCGAGCTGTAGATTATCATGTTACTTAGATTTTAATAATTTGTTGTAGTTAGCTATCTTCACGGGATATCTCAAAAGTTGTTGTTATTGTAAATAATTTCAATTTTAAAGGGGTCCCATAAAACCAAATCTCAAGACTTGAATTTTTTCAACGTAGGCCTTAACTGTTATAACGTCATTCTACTAATGTTTTAGAATGTTTACAATTTTTTGGTTAGAGCATTGTTTATATTCATTATTGTAAAGCAGTTACTATTTATTTATAGTAACTCTAGATATCATCTAATTCACGTTAAATAGGTTAAATACGGACAAAAACATCATTTTCACTAACTTTATATTTAGGACATTTAATGAGGATCAGCTGATCGCTCCATTTATATAACCTGGATGTTTAATTTCTGAAGTCTACTTACAATTTATTTGATTAAGAATTGCCGCACGATGGAAAAAGTTCTAGCTTTGAGATACCGAATGTATTGCCGCCCATTTTGTTTAGACGTGTTTTCACCAACTTAAATTAGCGCTTCCCTGAGCAGTTAATCGGTCGAGAGCGAAACGTTCGCTAAGATCTGACACTATTATCGTTTTGTGTGGGGATGGTTGAAAAGTATTGTGATTGGAAAAAGTGAACTCCCGTGAGAAATTATTTGCCCGAATTAATTATGGATATAACTTCGCAAATAAGGAACAATCCAGAAAAAATAAAAAGAGCAAAGTAAGCAATCAAAAAATCGTACAGTGAAATGTATAGAAGTTGATGAAAATATATTTGATATTACATTGCAAATTGTAGTACAGTGTTTTGTATTTTTGGCTTTGACATAAATTTTGTTCTGCGTTGTACGTCATGAACTCAATTTATTCTAACTTTTGTTTTCCATTAAATTTATTTATATCAATAAATTCAGAAAAAAAATCCTCCATACGTTTTATTTAAAACTATGATGCTTTTATTAGTCAAACTTAAAAATAAAAATTTGTTTAATGGCCTTATTTGATTCATAAAGCCTAAAAACAATTTGGATATAAAAACTATCATAATTCAAAAATATTTTGTTTCTTGTCTACTCTTAAGTGTTGCAAACAATTACCAAGAAATTAAATATTTAGTTTTTCATCAATAACTCGGTTGTATTATGAGCTAGAGAAAAAAAATGTTTGTGATTAAAATAAGAAAATATTTTGTCTTTTGCAAATTGTTTGTAAAATTAACGATTTTCGAGATATGTGACGTTAAAAATTATAATTAGCCACCCTTTTGAAAATATTTGAAATAAAGTATATTTGAGTACACATGTAAACCGGTATATTACAAATGGGTATATAAAATTTGAATTCTATATCTTATCTATTTTCAAATTTATAACTTTTTTATAGAAACAAAATGCCGGATTGCCCAAAATGAAGCGTTCAGGACATATGTTTTTATAAATATATTTTTTAAAATTTTTTATTTGGATAATTAGCTCTGAAAGTTACGAGAGAAAGTCGTTGAACACCTTGTATATATTTAATTATTATGTTAAGCAATTTCTCCTTTAAGAAAGTACGATTCCCGGTGATACTTGTGACAAATAGATAAAAAACTGTTCCATTCAAGGTGGGGTTAATAAAATAACACACTTTAATATATTATAAATCAAATATTTTAGAAATAAATGTCACAAAAAAGATGTATGTTTTTGAGGAGATAATAGATCATTATTATACATATTTCATTTCTAGGTTTCAAGATCAACTTTGTTTTGTAAAAGACAATTTATTTTCATAAGTATTTCTGACACAAATAATCGAACGGACTTAAACGAGATTTATTTGGGATTTTCTTACAAGTGAAATAGTTTGTTAGAGTTATATTTGACAACATGCAATGGTGAATCACATAGCAGAAAGCAAACAAGATATATTACATCCAAGGGTTGTAAACATCCCCTAACAGATGGTCTTGTCACTTCAAATAGCCACAATTGAAGTAATGTGTGTCCCTCTTGATGTCAGGTTCTGCAATTTAATGTCCTGATCAACAATGACTTTAAAGTGGATGAAACAAAATTTTAACAAATTCCAGCAGCTTAACATGGTATTAAATGAGAAAATAATTTTACTTACCACCTAAATTTTTATAATTTTAAAAAATTTAATAAAAGGGTACTAAAACCACACGACTTAGGGTCCTAGGCATCTAGAGACAGTTCTTTTTATAAAGTCGAAGTCTTTTAAGCAGCAAAAACCAAAATTATAATTTTTTCGTCAAATAAACTAATATATAATTAATAATAAATATTATTAATCAGAATAAATTCTAGTTTTATTTGTTTCAATTCGATAGTTTTTCCCATTAACCATCCCAAGGTCATTTCTTTGGTTACCGCTGTATATACAATCCATGTTTTAATGACTGTTGAATTGTTTGCCTCATATGCCACAATGTCACAATAACAGTTACTGCCTTTAAAACTTATATAACCTAAGTTATTCATCATACAAAAAACTATAATATATGATTTCGAACTGTAATTTATCGAAATCGATTTTTTTTAATAGAATTTTAGGTCATGCTGTGTAGAGGGGAGTGGAACATTATATTTGACCCATTAATTTGGCCTACCACCAACATATGAAATTTTCGTCAATTAAATATAAATATTTGAAATTAGAATAAATTTTACTTTAATTTGATACCCCACACATAATATTAAAAATAAAGAAAAAATCAACGAGGTAGTTTCTCCTCCTTAACTACATAGATATTTTTTTCTTTTATAGCTATATTCTTCCTATATGTAGTATAACACAAAGAATATAAATGTAAAGTTTGAAATATATAGAAATTATCGTGTTGTTTGTGTAGACTGGTTGCCACTTACAGACAGACGTGTGTGAAATTTTAAGGGTCCTTGGTTTTACCTACATACCTAAACGAAATGCCTTATAGAGTTGTTTTTATTGTGGATGTACTGTTTGTACGTAACACATACACACTCTCAAGATATAAAACAAATGGTTATGAGTAGCGAAATAATAATAGAGCTTTTTTTCGGGTGTATGTTACTGGAGTCCGAAACAATGCTTCACTGTTTTGTCTGTAGTGAGTCATATCTACAACATTTTACTTATCCTTTGGGCAAGTTTAGTAATCGTCAACAAATTTGACCTCGGTTTTTATTGAACTTCACATTTCATGGCCTCAGGATGCTAAACAAATTATATTTGACATTTCGTCATTTTCCCAAAGTTAAATTTCTTCTCCTTTTTCAAATAATTATAATTTTGTTAGCACCTACCACAGGACTAAAACATCAAAATCTACCCTCCCTACACAAATGTAAATCGGCTGTAAGGATTCCAATAAAAAAAATTTAAAAAAATAACAACTTCTCTCTCCTTCCCTTTTAGAATTACTTGACGCTAATTATATATAAAAAAAACAGGTTTGAATGTTATCGTTATGTATAAAGTGAAAATAAAATTTACACCATCTATGCTGATCCAATAAATTTAGACCAAATTATGATGAAATTTAACTATCAGTGACATAAACCAATATTGCAAAATGCACCAAAAAGAAAATTACAGTTAGCAAGCCTATTAAAAATACCAAAATGGTTTCGGATTGCCCTGGGTTTTGTATTAGTATTTTTCAAATTATGTGTGAACTGCAATTTTCATTTCCTCGCCATGATTTAAATTAGTTAAAGTCGTAAATTTATCACTTCATAAAACCGCTTTTGAAAAATTGGATTACTTAAAAGGGAATTCGTGTTTTTTTTTTTTTAGAGATAAATAGGAATACTTTTGATTACTTATACTTTATTTGCGGTTGGGATACAGAAGAAAGTTAGTGAAGTGTTTGGGAATAGTTTATTCGTGTTCTAAAAGTGTTAGGTTATGTGTATATACTTTGTTTGATAAATACTGTATCAATAAATAAGCAGATTTAAAGGAACTATTAATTTAATTTATTTTTGCAAAAATTTTAAACAACAATCTAACATTTTATTTTACCAACATTTCTCTTTTCTTAGTTAGTTTCAAAAATGGCTAATAAATCATTTAAGACAGTTATTAACCGTATTAATAATAATTGCTTAACACAATAGCACTATGCTTGCAAGCTAGTTTTTCAGTCCAGTAATGTTTTTTCAGTTATGCTAAAGATGAAAAGAATTCATTTCTTAGCTCAAGATCTAAAAAATGAAGGATAACATACTACAAAAAGAGAAGTCTTTATGGAGTTCCACTGTTGAATACAGCAGGTGGTTTAATCAATAAGAATGACAGATCGCAGGGCCGCCAGAGCCAAATGAAGTGTCAAGATTTTTGTTGTGGGTCCAAGTAGATTACCAATTGAATACGAAATATACATGTTGAATAAAGTTTTACATCTTTATTAATAAAACCAATAATATATTTTTATATTTAAATAATCTCTCAGCATTGGCGATATTAAAAAAAAAGTCAGTGTAAAATTGATGTTACACCTGTTGATAGGTGAATAGACATATTTTATTACAGTTAAAATATATTTGGCCTGCGTAATACCGATGAGAAAGATCGATATTGAAGTTGATGATTTGATATTTTATTGAGACATATGTTTTTTAAATTAAATTTGAATAGGCCAACGCAAAGTAAAGAGTGCAATAGGAATTAAAAATAATAATGTTCTTTGCTAAAACTGAGATAAGTTTTCAAATTTCCAAACTTAACAGATTAATGCAGCCCTAAGAGATGTGTACAGCGTATCTCTGTCTATATGTCAGCTTATAATTCGAGAACCGCGGATCCTATTTGCTGTACTTTACCTGGTTAGGTTTTAATCTGTTAAGTAATTGAATATCACCTGCGTGTATATCAGTCACGTGAGTTCTTAGTTGTATTAAAGGGACGATATGTTGTGACGCTGTAACTTCATCATTAGATCCTTAATCACTCACATCAAAACAAAAATACAAACATTACAACTTACACATAACTATCACACAAAATGCGGACAATCCGGGAAGTTAGGCGCGCACCTCGTGAAAGACGTCGTTGAACTGACGAGATCAAAGCTGTTATGGATTGTTATCTCAATAAGTAAGATAAAAAAAGACAACAATCATCGATAGGCCGCTTTGATCTGGTATGTAGGCAGTTTTGTTTTAATATCTTCGGAGTGACATAATATTAAAAAACTGATGATGGAGTTACGGAACCTGCTGTTACTTTAATGTAACGAATTTATATGTAGGTAATTATTATTTAATAATTATATTTGATATGGATACAGCAAACGTCCAAATAATATATGCTTGATTAAAATTAGTCCAGTAGTTCCGAAGTTATAAAAATATTTGAATGATAATTCGAAATCCAGAATTTCCTACAAATATTTTAAGAATTTTGATATATTATATGAACGCTAACTGGTGTGGGAAACATATTGAATTTGTAGTACTTCCTTAATTATAACAAAATTTTGCTTCTGGAAAATTGGAACTCAATTTTTCAACATATTGTCCCATTTTTTAAAAAACATTTTCAGCTATAAAATATGTTTTGGCTGTGACAAATTTGGCATATGATTCAAACACTAATCGGTAATGAAAAATAAATTCGTTTCAATCAATCAGTTCAGTGATTTCTAGGTTTAACTTTTTTGCTAGCAATTTAAGAATTTTGACATCTCTAGATAATATCAAAGTTATTATCTAATTAAAACGTTATTTAGAACTGAAAGCATTATGAAAATCGATTCAGAGGTTTTAAAATTAAATGTGGCTTTCTTTATTTTGAACGCTGACTTACGGATGAGACTCAGGTGAGGATGTAAACAGCGCGATCATTACAGTGTCTCCCATCGTTTATGACAATAATACACCTTCCACGAATTAAAAGGAAAAAACTTGTGTTTGTCGTTATGTTTTCAATTTATACGACTGACAAACATATTTGCATTTACGGTGATGCATCTGTTTAGAATAATTTTCTAATTTACGTTCTTTTAACATTGTTTATTAAGGTTTACATATTTCGTTTTAAGTATAGGGAAATTATCCTAGAAAAAATGAGTTTACTGGTATTCCTTTATATGTATATACGCGAGTGGAGCTAGTGCAGTAATAATTTATTGATTAACGTGAGTACAATGATAAACAGCGGAAAGAGTATTGAATGACTTTGATTTGGTAGAACTAAATATTAAAATATTGTTTATTTAATGTAATATCTACATTTATTAATAATTCCCGGAGAAAGCGAAGTTCTCACTGTCAAGACTTTGAAAAACTGTCAATTAACAATATTCTATAGACAATAACGTTTAAAATATTCGTTTTGTGTTTTTACTTGTATTTAGGGCACGAGAACGTAATTGTTAAGTAGGAGAGGAATCAACATTAGTATTATTAAGTTCATTTAATTTGGCAGATAATTTAAAAATTCATTTATAAGTTACTGCTGCAACAATATTCTTCATGAAAGGCATTAGGCAAATCCACTACATTTATTCTTTATTAAATTTTTAAATAAATACAATTTAGAGATAATTGTAGTTATATGTGTTTGTATCCCTGTTTTACATGTTGAAGACTTATTTATACTTACATAGCGGGGATCATACAACATTCACAGGATAGAGTATCTTAACCACAACCGCCTTTATCAGTCCAATCCTTCTCCTGGAAGCTGCTTCTGATCATACCTTCCTCTACACCCTTTTCCAAGACCTCCTCGGTCTTCCCTTTCTCCGATAAAATTTGAAGGTGATAAATCATCTTTTTGGCCACCTGTTCTCTATCAAGTACCCATACCACAGAAGTTCCGCTGTTCAATCTTCTCATTTAAGGTTTCTTTAACACCAGGTTACAACTTCATTCCTCATGTGATCCAAACTTGATATTGCCCAGTTATTATTTACTTCCTCCGCCTCAATTTGTTTCTCCTTGTTTCTCCCCGACGTTTGCCAACACTCCGAAACGTATGTTGTAATTATATTGTATAATGGTCTTTTACACACATTTCAATCGTCGGAGACCAAAGCAAAAAGCAAACGTACGGTTCAGTTATTTATCTTGAGTAATCCACATTTTTCTTCTCGGAGGTACCATTTTTACTAATAATACTCCCAAGTTAATTATTCCGTGCATTACCTGATAATCGCGTTGACCAGTATTATGTCAAAATTGCACTCACCTTTGTATAAGTATTCAGTTTTATCTAAATTAACTTTGAGGTATGCCCCATTTACCGTACTTCTTAATAACTAAATAACCATATATGAGGCATAATACCAATCATTGGCAATGATAACTTCATTTGAGAAAACAGGAGCGTATTGAGACATGTTTCTCCAATCTCAACCACAATCTCATTCAATAGTATCTCCTATTCCATTCATTGATAGTATACCGAATATAAATTTAAATAATGTGGGAGAAAGACTAATTAAACATGGACCATGGATTCTGTGGGGGCGACGGCTGAATATTACAAATTTGCGTTTGATGTTGAGATAAAAATATTAAAATCTCAAAGGTAACTGAGTTTTGAATGATTTAACGTTTTCAAAACTCACCATTTTTGAAAAAACGTTAGCTTAAATTGATGGAAGATAACCTCACTGCCACCCGTTAACCGTAACAAATTACCTCTTAAAAATAATATAAACATAATATAAATTTGAATTGTTAATTAATTTTAATAAAGAAATATAACTACAAGGACGATAAAATTAAAAACACAATACATTTTATAAATACATGTTACAATTACAATTACAATACGAATCTTTATGATTCGAGGCTTGAAGGGGTTAGTGAATGAAAGTTATATTTAGGAACACTATAGCGTTCCATCCAACTAAGTACACATACTATTGGAGTTTCTGTGTGTTCTGTAAATGATTGACAAAGTTTGTGCGAACTTGGTAAAACAATAAGAATAAGTACAATTTATATGTATAAGGAATTTTAATAATTACATTTTAACAATATGAATATATAAACCTGAGTATACTGTATAAAATATCTATAGCACAACTAAGGTTGTCATTTAGGTTTTATAAAGTAGCTCTCTATAGAACAATAGACATGTAATTAATTCGTCGTTTAACGGTCCACTGCAATAATGTGAAATTTTTTTCTAAACATAAAGTAACATTAATAAAAAATCTTGAGTTCTTCTATTCTACATATAAAACATTCTAATATTCAAAAGGAGAATAAATTTTAATCATATTAGATAATTAATTTTGTTTAATATATGACTACGTAAAAAAAAATCAAAAATCAGTGAGTAAATATTTCTGAAATTAAGGATGATGACATAGTCGTTAAAACGACGTCTGATAGAGGTGTGTCTTGTTGTGAAACATGGTGTTTTCCATTAGTTATTGATTATAACTGACTGTATTCACATTTACTTATTTACATAATAGTTAGATTTAAAAACACAATTCTTTGTTTCAAATAAAATTTAAAATATCGAGTAACATAGCAAACCGATATCGACCGCAGTGTTCTCGTGTTTATAAGTTAGATTCAGTTGCCTTACATTACACACCTGGCTTCATACAATTCATATTTTAATAATCCAGTTTAACATAAACTTGCATTTTGAATGTAAATTGTACAATATTGAACTCTGCCACATACAATTTCCGACAGCTGCTACGGAATTACAAAGCAGAACTAAAGGCGCGAATCAGTTAAGTGTTAAGTGTTATGTATGTCTTGAATAACTAAGCGGGCTAAATGTATTGCAACATATTTAGTTTAATTATAATCTATACTAACTACGCAGATTATCTTTCACATATCGATAAATAACTTTAATATATTTAGGTTTGAAGTGTCTGTATTTTTATTAATTTAAAACTTATAAAATTTATCTAATTTGTACTCACAAAAGGTTTAAAAAATTGGCAGAAATTGTGAAAAAATGTTTTTTTTTGTAAGCATTTTGATAACAAGAGTTTTTGGGACATATCTATTTTTACTGTTTCTGTACCTCCCCCTCTCTTTAGAGTCGCAAGTCCGTGGGTGCGACATCCTCCACACGACCCAAAATGTATGTATTGTGGAATATAAATAGAAAGACTAAAATTCCTCTCAGAGCCTTACTAGACTTTCAGAAACCCATCAGGTTCAAGGGACTACTTACCTCTGCAGTTATCGTGGTCTACATAGGTGCTTCTGGTTATGACGTTGTAGTCGAGTGTTTAAGAAAATAAAAAATAAGGTGTATGATTCACCTCAGTCATAAACAATTAATTCTTCACATTTAGAAAAGTTTCAGGCCGACGTTCATTTTGAAACTTTAGAAACTAAGTATTTATAAATAAAATTAAAATGCTTTTAGTATCCTTTTGTTTTGTATTTTATTATACTACCTAATTAAATTACTGTGTTTTATTAGGACTTCACATATTTGTTTCTTCTCATTCAAAGTCGTTGATCAGAGCATTACATTATGGAATTGACGTCATCAGGGGAAATCAATACAACATGACTCTAATTGTGGCAAACAGAACTGACACAACATCTGTTAGGGGATGTTTATAAGCCTTGAATGTAATATGTCTTATTTACTTTCTTTTATCTAACTTACCTATATGTTGTGAAATTAAACCTATAAAAAAAATTATCGTTTTAAGAAAATGCCAAATAATTTAGAAAGCGAGAAAAATTGCATAGGAAAATATTACCAAATATCAATTTCCTTAAACAATTTACAAAGTTGACTTTGAACATAAATAAAAAATGAATAACGCTATTTTCCCCTCGAATACATACATCTCTCATTTAAAACTATCTTTTCCTAAAAAATTTGGTTTAATAAAGTCTCGTAATGTATGATGTACAACTAATGTAAATGTCACTATGAACTCTACTTTCTCAAAAAAGATGTTTTCAAAATGTACTATTAATAATTAAAAATGTAATTTTAAACTTCATATCCCTAAATAATAAATTACATAAATAATACGACGTAATAATAAAATAAGCATAACAAACAAAATAATAGTTTTTCAATTAGTAACGAGTATGAATTTTTAACAGATTATTATCAGTAAATTTATATAACACAACTAAAAGTGTAAACTCTGTTTTCCTTTGTTTTTACGGGTTTTCTTAAAATGATATTCCATAAAATGGCGTAATTAAACGATTAACGGGGATATAATCATAAGTTTTGTGTGTGTATTGACATAATTACATCCTTTGAAAATACGAATATAAAAATTTGTTCTTTTCTGTATAACTTAACTTTCTTTCAATTCCAAAATACCATGTCAACTTCCAATCAAGCCAATCACTGTTTTGTTTGGGGGGCATTTCCTACCTCCGTACTACAAGTGGGAAAATAGTTATTTCAAAAGAAAAAAAAATGTGTTCACAGTGAAATACGAAGAGCTATTACGCGATTCTTGATCAAAGATGACACAACCTTTTGTCTTGATAACAAACTTGAAGAATTATATTTTAAGATTTATATAATGATGTAGTTCCATTGCAAACGTGAAATCTTATTTATTTTTTGGAGTTATATTTAAACAATAGACAGTTATTATGATCTACAAATATTAAAAATGAGAACAAAATTATTAAAATCCATTTCTTAAGTATATACTTTGATAGGTTTTGCTTCCAGAATATATACAAATATTTCATTTATTATTAATATTACTACTACTACTATTATTAATATTATTTAAAACTAATCATAACATGATAGACTGTATTAACCATTCTCAGACATTATATTATCAGCTTATGCTTATTCAATACAAGCAATTTATTCTAAAAGCTAACTCAACATCGTGTAAATGTTACGTATTGTAAAACATATGAAGGCTTTTCTGACATCAATTACTTAAAAACTGTTTCGTTGTAACTGTGTCTAACTAAATAATTTCAAAGAAAACTACTATTTTGTAGATTTGTTTACCCTGGTTTGTATATTTAAAAGATCTTTAACGTATTATTAATATGTGAAAGGTACGGTCATAATCAGGGCCAGACTTCCGGAATTTTGTTTCTAGGCGGAAGTCTGGTCCTGGTTATTACTGTATATAGCTAAATAGGTACTTTTTATCATACAGAAGTTATTGTTCACTCATTAACAGAACAAATTCACAATCAAAAACAAAATTCATTTAAGTCTACAATCACAATTTATAAATAAAAAACAAAAAAACATCTAGTATAAAATAAAACATTAATGTTAAGCTATTTCTTGTTTCGTTTTTAATCTAATATCGGTTGTATAATATTTATCCTAAAAGAACTACATTTGTTTGTCTGTGAAATTATTTAATTAGATTGTACTTAGTTTGGTAACGCTAGTCATTATCCAGTAATCATGTAAACTAGTTTAATCCTCTAAGTTGATTTAGGTGTAAAAAAATCAACTTTTTTATTTTTTTTACTTTTTATTTATTTAATTTTTTTTTATACAAACCCATACCTTGTTAGCTTATGCGTATATTTGGTCCTTGTTATAATAAATTTACCGTCTTTATTTAGCATTTAGAGAAATATTCTATATATTAGACTAACCTGTCTGGATAATATTCAACTAACTAATCATTACACATTCTATTTTATGTGCAAAGCTTACTAAATTGAAACCCCCTGACTTCTGTTTGACAGGTTGTATTTTACAACAATTAAATATTTGCAAATTATTATTGTTAAAACACTAAAAAGTTTACTGGGATTTATCCCCAGTACAACTTTTATTTAACTAAAACTAAAACTAGAGTCTAATTGTTCAAAGTTAGACGTAATCTACCAACTTTGGTAAAACCGGCTATAACTCCTGTAAAAAGTAATTACGCACAAAGAAAAAAATGATATAGAGTATTATTTAAAAATACGAAATTCTCTAATATTATGGCAATAAGTAGGGAGTACGGTTATTTAATTATTATTAAACTGAAGATGACCGAATAACGTAAATCAACATAACTGCTAAATAAATATATCGGTCAGAGTATATAAATTGAATTAATGATGAAACTAAAATGTAAATTATTGGACTAGATACATCCAGCATTAAAAATACAAACAGGAAATAACAATAGATAGATTCTAGTATAATACTATGCAATCGCTTTGAAAACAAAGTAAATTTATTTTAATCTCATTCTTATGCTACATTACATAACTAAGTTATTAAATAAATAAAAGTTTCTAAATAATAAATAAAATTCTATTATTATAGAATTTATAGTAGATTTGTTGTAGTCTTTGAAGGTTTGTTGTATTTACTATTGTATAAGAAATTGAGTGTATCAATCTTGACATAACATTGTTACACAATGATCAATTAATTTCTTTAGTAGGCGATATATTGTATTGTCATTTAAGCTGCTTGGGTGGAATTATTCATGGTTAAGGCGATTACTCAGGTCTATCTGGAGAATAACACATTATAGACAGTGACGTCACACACCTTAATTGCATTATGTATAATAATTGTGATGTGTCCTAAATATTGTTAACTAGGAACATTGTTTGAGCAGTAAAAGCTACTTTAGTACAATAAGTTAAGGAAACTCCTTTAGTAGTATAATTAACAAAGACACACATTTCTTAATAATGTCACAATCTGAATCATAATAACAAATAAGTCTTATTGTAGACTGCATTAAGTCAAATTTAGGAAAGTCTCAGATAAATTGCGTTACGTTCTTTTTTAAACAAAGATTGAAATCCAAATTAGTAATTTTGTCATATTGTGCTTCAAATATGAGTGTAAGCTTACATAACCTAAAATATGATTTTTTAAAACTATTGTAATATATCAATTAAAAAAAGTGATAAATATTACAATTTATGTCGACCCAGAATTGTGTTTCAAACAGGGGATTTATAGCGAAAACTAGAATTAGAGCGACTAAGAATTCAATAAGCTGACTACACATTACTCTAGTAAAATACCGTTTAGATGTTTAGGTTTTTGCAGATTTTGCACCACAAGATTTTTTTTAAATAACTAAAAATATATATAACTTTATATATACTATGACTGCCAAGGTCGCTTAAGGACCTACATAAGGAGTAGATTTATCAATCCTGGTCAACGCATCTGCCTTTTTATTTCCAGCAACTCCATAATCTCCTGGTGTCAGACCAGCATAAATATTTAACTTGTGTTATATATTAAGCATCAGTGCTTAATTTCAGTTACATATTAAGAAAAAGTAACTTTAGACGACTTTAAAGGCCATCATACTGCTTCAGTATCTGAAACACCTCTTCCAGCCGGCATACTGCTAAAATTGCACATCCACTGAATAAAATACTGAGACACACCTCTCCATCGAGTACATTATTGCGCCTACAGAGCTGCATTTAAAAAGAAGTTGTACAAAAATGACGTCAACTTTGATTTCCAAGTTTCGTGTTTCATAAATTTGATATTTCCAAGCTTATGCATTATATTGGATATGAAGGAAGTGTTACCCTAACACATAATGCAACGCTTTAACTAAATCCATTGTTCTTGCTGAAGATATACCCTACATTGTTACTGTTTCTGGAATGTTTAACTGCAACTTAAGTACAATGGGTGTGAACAAATAACTCCATTACCTCCTGAAGTATGCAATAATTAATGCATTGTACTTGTTTTATGTTCTACCGATAATAAAGTTATAAGTTCGAAGCAACTATTTCGAAACTTGTGAGAATATTTTCAAAGACTAGTTACAATTAATTGAACACAAATATTGCACAAATGTTCCCACTCTTAAATAAACAAAGAAACACATAAAATAATTATAGGTACTGGGAAGTCCTCCATAAATAAAAATACTTCAACAACTAATGTACGAAATCTAAACAACTTTTGATCCCTCTACCCCTCTCTCTCTACCCCTCTCTCTCTACCTCTCTCTCTCTCTCTCTCTCTCTCTCTCTCTCTCTCTCTCTCTCTCTCTCTCTCTCTCTCTCTCTCTCTCTCTCTCTCTCTCTCTCTCTCTCTCTCTCTCTCTCTCTCTCTCTCTCTCTCTCTCTCTCTCTCTCTCTCTCTCTCTCTCTCTCTCTCTCTCTCTCTCTCTCTCTCTCTCTCTCTCTCTCTCTCTCTCTCTCTCTCTCTCTCTCTCTATCTTTCTCGTTTTCTCCCTCTCCCTTGTCATCGATTTACCCATTTATTAGTATTGGTCGTGTTGTTAAATTAAACATCTGTTAGTTTTAAACAAAATCGATCGAACGGTTCTCCAGAAATAACGATTCTCATTATGAATAAAGATGGGAAATGTACAGAAAAGTTTTTCGCCTTTAAATATCACTTTCTGGAGTAGTAGATTATCTAAAACCGATGGCTAAATCAATATAATTAGGCTCGTATTTGGTACAAACTCCGTTTTACAAACTCCTGAACAAGTTCAGTAACCAGAAAAAAGCTGTCAGTAATTACAAAATGGTGGTTGATCATCGAACTTCAAATATATTTTTATCCATTACTCCTATAACTTTACATAGTGTGATAATTTTGGCAGATTTGGAAATATTGATGACCAAACGAGATTTGTATGATAAAAACATAAACAATAAATAAAAAACAAAATCATTAGAAACATAACATCAAAATTTAAAATAATTATCTATTTAAATTAACGAACGAGAAAATAACAAATATTAATGTTGAAGAGACGAAATCTAATTTTATTTCATCCTTGTGGAAAGTGCACAATGTTTTTCAGGTTTTACACAGATATTTATAAAATAATGGTATGATATATACTATATGTGGTATATATTTCAAATTAGAAAAATTGTTTACTTATTGAAATAAATATAATTTGGCATATTTCATGAATTAAAAATATATATATTTTTCATGATAACGCAGTGTAACTTTTACTCTTACAGAATCAGCAGCAGAACTGTTGTTTATTCCAAGTGTTGAGCAATCACATAACCTTACTCTATGCGGTTTTTTAAAAAAAAACTATTCTGTTCATGTGCAATATCGATTAATTTATGTTCATCATTTTCAAAATGTAAGCCGCCATTTTAATGGTATTGTAGTGTAGTGATCATTTTAGGGATAGTGTAGTTTAACTGCCATTTTAGTGATAGCGTAATGTATCCGCCTATGTTTTAACAAACAGACTCATAATCCAAATGGTGCTTGGAAATTAAGGTTTAGTTAAATGGCTTGTGATAACTAAAACGAGATTGCACCACTTGTCCTCCAGATACAAACGGAGATAACAATAACCAATAAAGATAATTGCTACCCTGAACGTATGCCATCTTCAAACTGAAGAAAGTTATTTATTTCCCTTTAAGTATAAGAATTTAGTTGTAGCGCTATTATAATTTGGGGTTTTTAAATTCATATTTGATGAACTTTTTTTAAACACTTTAACATTGTAGAGAATTTATAATAATGAATTAATTGTGTGATATTAAATACGCAGTATACAAATATTGCACAAACT
This sequence comes from Aphrophora alni, assembly GCA_963513935.1. NCBI lineage: Eukaryota > Metazoa > Arthropoda > Insecta > Hemiptera > Aphrophoridae > Aphrophora > Aphrophora alni. Next base: position 114,334,605 of record OY740768.1, on the reverse strand, counting down.
ATCACATATACCAATACACGAAAACCAAATATTAAGTAAACTAATAACATTGAAGTCAAAATAGTTGGAGAGATATTTGTAAAAAAAAAATTATTGAACATTGAATACATTCTTTTAAAGTTGGATATTTCAAATATGGTAAAAAATATTTGTGAATGTATGGACGTAATTTTAAAAAAGCCAATAGCAAACAACCTCGGTTTTATGATTACTGAAGGACTGAAATAATTCACGTTTAGAAATTGTTGAATTTTATTTCCTGATCAAAATTGATTTCTTAAAATATTTTAGTGTATGAACAGTCCTTGCTATAAATGAAGAGTATACAAACAAAAGAAGACACCAATTTGTAAAAGTGTAAACACACTTTTACCCTTAATATAAAAAGTGAACATGAAATTTGGATATAGTAATATCCCTGAACACATGATTTATGGATCTCTGAAAGGTCTGGGCTGCATTTAGGACTCTGAAAGTCATTCAGTGAAATCCGAAGAGGCCATATGGCGTAATAATAATTGTCTTGTCGATGTCTTCGGGTGGTACCGGGAAGTGATGGTAGGTTCGGTCAATGTCTAGGACTGAATAGATCATGTTGACGTATGGCGGATTAGTGAAATCGTGTAGCATGGGAACTCCATATCGGTCGGGTAACGCTCTGTAATTCAGCTAACGATAATCTTCACATGGGCCTATAGTTTCATCCTTCTTGTTCTCCAAGTGTAAAAGACTAGACCAGGGACTCTTGGATTGGCGACAGATTCCTGCTTCCATCATCCGCTTGAATTACAATTTGGCTGCAATTTGGTACGCTCCAGGCTGCAAGCGTCGTACTTTAGCGTGCACTGGTGGTCCTTTAGTTTCTATATAGTGCATGACGTCGGTTGACGTTGCTGTCCTTATTGGAGTTGGCCTAACTATATTGGGATATTTCATTTCCAAATGTATACATACAGCAATTTAGCGTAACGATACAAAGGTGTAGCGTGTCGCTACAAGCAGTATATGTGTATTTTCTCTTTTACTTTGCTCCCAAATAGCAATTTCCTTTCAATTTCCATTACATAGTCCAGTTTAAGTAATCACACTTTATATTTCACTACAAATGTATCTATTAAGTATATTTATTGGTATAGTCGATAGAGCCGGGTGTGAAAAATAAGACATCTAATATTGGTTCAATAGAGTTTTAGTCTTACACCTAATAAGGCCCAAATTGGCTGTCATAGGTGGCTTTTTGACATTAAGCTGACTAATTTTGGCTTATAGCTGATCTATTTTTACACCTATTTGGCCAGGTTGGCAAGTACCTGACTATTTTCGAGACTCACCTGATCTGAAAGACAAAGAGAATATCAAAGACAAGCCATTCTAATTGGATAACCTCAATGTAATAACTTGCCCTAAGAGGAACATATCCTTCCTTCATCCGTGACTACGAATTCATTAACAAAGCCTTTTGGAGTAACAGTTTTTAGCGATTCAGTTACTGTAGCCGAAGAGAAATAGTTATTTGTGCAACTAGTGAGCAAAGTTGCACTTTTTTAAACGAGGGAAAAATGTTGACGCACGAGGCTTGCCTAGTGCGTCAATTTTATCGAGTTTAAAAAAAACACTTTGCTCACGATTTGCACATTATACTTTGTCTACAGTTGTTATTTTGTTACCATTGTTTTCCTTTAGCCATGCCAAAAACAGTTCATACTGGCGGTCGTACTTTTTCCTTGATTTGACAGGAAGGAGATTTAGTACAACGTTGTTAGCTTTTTCCGCTAATTTAGGCGGGGTATTTGACAGGTTTTCATCCTCTGAACTGTCCATATTTTAAAACTAACTACACAAAATATAGCAGTAGTGCTAAACAACACATCAACACTGAGTAGAAGTTCTCACGTCAAAACTGAGGTTATTTATGAATAATACAAATAACTTAGGTGTATTGTTGAGGAAACGGGATTGCCAACTTTAAAACTCGGCAAACGAAAAATACTCTCCGTGTACATACACTGTCAACATATTCATGAATAATTACTTCCTTTTTCAACTTTAAAACGTTGTTTTGTTGTTTATTTATGTTATTTTACATGTAAGAATTAATCTAACCTATATACGGGACATTTCCTGTATATTATAAAGCAATTCAAATAAACTTAACATAAATTTCGTTTTGTTCGGTTTCCAATCAGAGTGAGCAAAGTAGTGTGCAAAGTGGTGGGCAAAGTGAAACTGTTGAGAAATCAGCTGTTTTGCAAACTAATTTAAATGAACAAAATGCCATTTTGTCAACAACTGTAGACAAAGATAATTGTACGTCTCTTCTGACATGGGAAAGGGTTGATCTTCTTGAAGCTAATAGGTCTTAGAGTGTTTATATCAGAATACCAATGTAATGTAAAAGTATTAATAATTAATAACGTAAACTAAATTTGTATATATTGTAAGTAACATTTTATCATTGAAAATAAATTTTAAAATCAGGGAGAAATAATATGACATAACGTGTAAACACAAATTTAATTACAGTAAAAACAGATTACGTCAAAGTGTAATGAAGTTGAGAAATATCAATACTAAAATTGATTAACTGCTATATATTTTTTTCCATATCATATTCAATTTAATTAAAATTACAATAAAACATTTTAATGCAAATGCAAGAATTAAATAAAACATTAATTGAGTTTCTGTTTTTATTAAATTAATTAAAAATTCTTCCTGAAACTGTTATAACGTTTCAACTCTTCACAGTTTACAATAGATGACTAATATAATCTTTAACGTTCAGTTATAAATAAATTATTAATCTAAATCATCGTCTTCAGTAGAGAAATGAAGGTTTTATTCAGATGTAACAATTTGAGATGATACGTAGTCATTGAAGCATTGTCTTTTATAAATAAAGTGTTTGTGGTGGACAATTATGTAATTATTTTATTTGATGAAAGGATAACAATTTAAATATAACTGCACGTGTAAAAATAATTTGAATAATATAGACAAAAACGAAATATGAAGTTCATATCATTTATAAATATATATAAGGATGAATATATTTAGTTTTCTACTAAAGACAGAAAATGGTAGAAATGGAGAGAAGGCGATTATTAAAAGAACAAAGTTATAAATAGTCGGCAGACATATTGAACTGTTGCCAGCACTGATATAGTCAACACTCTATAAATATTTTTTAAAAAACGACAAAAAATAATATATAAATTAAACTGTTAATAATTGTGTGTAATGTTCAGAAGTTTTACTATAGTAGAATAAATAGGATGAAAAAATTAGAAAACTACAAATTTTTGTACGTCTTCATATTTTTTTTATATATGAAAAAACGAAAATATAGAGGGCAATTAATTTGTAATTATTGTTACTATGAACCAAAACTTGCATATTTGTTCCATTTATTCTGTCATCCACCTATTCATGAACCACAATCGAAAGGATTTTGTTAAAAATTTATGTTTAATTTTTGTTAGGCACATTTTAATAAAATGAAGTTCTTGAAGTAACTTACACAGGACCCATTCCACTGCGACCCTTATGGATCCATTGTGTAAAGTGCCCGTACTGTAATTAATCTCATATTCTTCCCACATTTTGTATAAAATGCATGAGGATCATGGGATCACCATCTCTGAAGACTTTAGGGCATACAATATAATCGAAAAATGTATTTCTAAAACAAATTTTGTATTTATTTATTTATTGATGATGGACATTATTATTAATAATTTTGGAATAAATTATATACTGATTTATTTACACTAAAGAGAGTAATATTAAAAAAATTTCCATTAGTATAATATCAGAATAATATAATTTAATAATATAATATTTAAATATTATAAACTGAAATTATTGTTTATGAACAATTGACAATTTTTAGTTTCCGAATTATAAAGGTCTTGAACAGAAAATAATTAGTAAACGTTTCAATAAATAAACACCCCTTATTAAATCCACCGTTGTTACATGTTTCGCTAATGCTGTCATTATTACTGCCCTTTTTATCTAAAAACAATGTAAACTGTGTCAAAAACAAATAGCGGCATTTATTTGCCTGTGTTTATTCCAGTCAACCGTACCATTGAATGTTTAATTTTGGAATAATGGTCACACTGAAACCACAAAGCAACATTGATCGGGTGTCTCACACACTCACTCTCTGATCCACCACAATTCACAAACAAAACTGTCAGTCGTCTCAGAAATGTTCTTTCTGTTGACGTCCTAAATGTGGGAATTAAACAAATAATCAATTCTTTATTGCAAAAGAAAACTTCGCAAAACGAAAACTAAAATTTATTTTCAAAATATCATTCATAGATTCAATTAAAAATCTGCGATACTAAAGTGATTATTAGGTGGTGTCTAAATGAGCAGAGCTACAGGAAGGAGAAAACGTGTAAAGACCAGCCTCCAGAGCATAAGATATAATGGATGTAGTTCTTCGCCAAGAAAGAGTATCTAGGGACATCACCCATAAGCGATCTTAGTGAGAAGATGAATTCTTCTTGCCCAGTATCTGTGCACTCAGGAATAAAATAGGAATGCTACTAAAAGCGAGCAATGATTTTAGAATGAATGGAATATTTGAAGGAAGGGGCATCAAAAGGAGCAGTTCTGTAATGAACAGTCAATCTACGAACAAGGTTAATTTAGAAGGGGTAGTTTCCTAGTAAGAAAAACTAAAGAAATCTCAGTTAATTAAGTACAGCACAGAATGAGTCCACCTAACATGCCAATCTATTGCTATTTATTTTGATTAGGTTTAGTTATTTAGTAAAGACTTATTAATTAGTTTTTAGTCTAAAGAAACTGTATGAATTGATCTTAAATTAGATTTCTTCAATTCCTGGACTTATTAATATCGGCTAGAAATAATGTGTAAATGTAAACCAGCTGTATTAAGTTCAAGACTGTTAACAGAAGCCTGAGTGTTACTCTGTCATATTTACATAGCATACATTATTTTGTCGTGCAATACCCACATCTGTTGCAAGGCTCATATTCTGAGGCAACAAACTAATTCCATGTGTTACACAATATCAGTATTAATAAACATAATCTAAAAACAAGGAATGTTTTAATTATATTCACAACAAAAGAAAAAACAAACGACATAAATCGTGACAGGACTTTCTGCAAAACAACTAACTATAAATGAAGACATTTATTTATAAATCACAAACGTATTACTCTTTTTTGAAGTGAATTCTGTGAAAATAAGCGGCAAGGCAATGCAAATTTAAATTACCTTTCTATTTATTTACATAATAATTAAACATAATTCCGCATTGCTACAAATTTGTATAATTAGGCTTGGCAAAACTGAGTGGATTACTTGAAAACTCTGCCTTATTTCCTTGCATTAAGATTTTCGTAACCAGGTCTCTCGGATTCATTTGGAGATTTAACAAAAAATCATAAAAAAACATAAACTAAATTTTTAATATATTAAATGCCTTACAAGTCACTGGTTTGTTTAACCTATAAATTTAATTGTAGTACTTGCTGCTCCGAATAATAATAGTATGTCTTATCATATGTAGAGAGAGTATTTAGTTGATAGAAAATATATATAAATTGGTTAGTGGGCTTAGACTCTTAAATGTTGTTAAAGTAAACTTTATTCTTATTAAAGATAACAGTCTAAATTATATATTTATTTCTCAAAAACCTTCATCCAGATTTTGTTCAAAACTAGTATCTAGACATTTTAAACTAATAATTACGAAAGTTTGCATATGTATAAATACATACTCTCATAAATAATAATGAAAATGTGCATAGACTCTAAATCTATTAGGCAGTCATTCAAGAATATTGTATTGCTTTATGTAAATTTTTTGGATCTTATTGGATCGATATGGACATTTTTACTGGGGAGTTGTTTTGTCGATACGTAGCCTACATTAGACTATTTTAATGGTTTCCTATACATATAAAACATACTTCCAACAACTATATTTAAATAATGGCCATACTATTTGCTTGGAATTTGTTTATACTCCATTGGACAAGACTACAGCTAATCCATATTTGCGTCAATCAATTAATAATAAATTTGCTTTGGATTTTTGCATCACAATTATCGACAAAATAAAAAATTTGAAAAATAAAGTTGACAATTTTTTTAAATTTTTTCATTTATTACAGTAATATATCATTTTATTATTGTTTGTTGCCATACCGACTACTGTTAATTATAATTTATTAAATTACTCACCGTCCAGTAGTTTTTTCCGTTTTTTCTCAACGACGGCCGTTTCGGCTATTCAGCCATTTTCAAGTGTTCAGTTTCAGGACATTTACTATTCCTCGTTATAACATAAAAGTTCACAACACACAGTTATACACGCAATACACATACACATAGAAGACACAATAAAACACATCTTGTAGGTACACTATCTGTATCTGGACTAGTTCCTCAAGTGAATCTTGGAAGCTTATCAGTTGTGTCTTAACATTCTATTATTGTGTCAAATAATGAGTTTGCATCAAAGTTCAATTTCTCGTTAAGTAGTGTTCCAGGTTCTGTTTTGAATGCTTTGTATATTTCAAACTGTTCCAAAGCATTCATAAGTTTTCCTTTTTTGCATCTATGTAAAATGTCCATTGATTTATTTATATTACTGTACTTGTGATTCGTTTGAATTATATGTTCAGCAAATTTTGATTCTGTTTTTAGGGGGTGTGTATGACGTATAGCAGGTGGAATATGTTCCTTAAATCTTTTTTGAAATGTTCGGCCCGTTTGTCCAATGTATTTTTTAGGGCAGTCATCACATGATATTTGGTAAATTCCTGTTTGTTGAAATTTGTCAATAGTAATGGTATTTCTGTTTATTATGGTTGATATATTATTATTTGTTTTATATGTGATCGTGTACCCTTGTTTCTTGAAGATGTTTCTTATAATATGCTGCAGGTCTTTATTGTACTGCATTGTTGTACTTAACAATGCAGTACAATAAAGACCTGCAGCATATTATAAGAAACATCTTCAAGAAACAAGGGTACACGATCACATATAAAACAAATAATAATATATCAACCATAATAAACAGAAATACCATTACTATTGACAAATTTCAACAAACAGGAATTTACCAAATATCATGTGATGACTGCCCTAAAAAATACATTGGACAAACGGGCCGAACATTTCAAAAAAGATTTAAGGAACATATTCCACCTGCTATACGTCATACACACCCCCTAAAAACAGAATCAAAATTTGCTGAACATATAATTCAAACGAATCACAAGTACAGTAATATAAATAAATCAATGGACATTTTACATAGATGCAAAAAAGGAAAACTTATGAATGCTTTGGAACAGTTTGAAATATACAAAGCATTCAAAACAGAACCTGGAACACTACTTAACGAGAAATTGAACTTTGATGCAAACTCATTATTTGACACAATAATAGAATGTTAAGACACAACTGATAAGCTTCCAAGATTCACTTGAGGAACTAGTCCAGATACAGATAGTGTACCTACAAGATGTGTTTTATTGTGTCTTCTATGTGTATGTGTATTGCGTGTATAACTGTGTGTTGTGAACTTTTATGTTATAACGAGGAATAGTAAATGTCCTGAAACTGAACACTTGAAAATGGCTGAATAGCCGAAACGGCCGTCGTTGAGAAAAAACGGAAAAAACTACTGGACGGTGAGTAATTTAATAAATTATAATATATCATGTTAAATTAATCCCTGAGATTCTATAAAATTAATAAAGTGTGTTGAAAAAATAAAATATAACTGGTTAATACGTTGGCCTTACATTTCATGACACCTTGAACGATATTAAAAAAAATCCATCTGTGGTTTATTTTTACTTTTAGCTGAATAACTACCGAACCGAACAGATGTTGAGACTCCCTTTTGTGTATGGCTGTTTGGGTGACAAAGTGATAAAGTTATTGTCATACTGTATGTTTGTACAGTGTTATTTCGAATTGATTACTGTTTAGTTGGAGTAAATTGAGATGCAATGAATGTATGCACACATTTCTGTATATAGATAGCCTATTACTGTGATGTCATTTAAAATGGTAATAATGAGAGATTATGCAAACACAACTGTATCCAGCCATGTATACTAATTACTTTAATTAATCCAATTATGTTTCACACGAAATTATTTTTGTATAAATTAACAAATAGTAAATATAATATCATCTGTTTTGAGAGACTTTGCTTGTAATAAATGTTGAATATTGTATACGTACTTATTACTCATTTAAGCAGCATTCAATAACTGACTCACTGATTCATAGTAATTGACAAAAAATGCAGTATTGTATAAGAGCTTTCTGATAACTATCTAAGTGGGTGAAAACACTAGACAATTAATCAACAATCTACATAAAAATGAGGCCTTAAAATGTAAACTATAAATTAAATTTAAAGTATTATAAATAGATTAAACTAACATTAATTTTTAGAAAATGAAGCAATGATATGGTCACTAAGATTCAGTTCCACAGCAAAGAAGAGGTATTAGGTGTTCTCATATAGAGATCAAAGGGGGTGATTATCAGTCTAGTTCCTCATACTGGAGGGTATATTTAGGCACTACATACCGATTACCTAAAAAGGATTATTGTCTACAGATGCTATTGTCCAAAGAACAACGACTATGGACGCTACTCACAACGAATAAAAAAAGTAGAGGTGGAGTCTCACATCGATAAGAACAGGAGATAGGCCATCTACATAATTGGTGAAGTAGTCCCCGACAATGAGAAATATCACGAGCAAGTATATGGAGTATGATATAACGAAGTACTAAGTGTCTATTAGTAGAGTTCTCATTTTCTGTGAAAATTGTCTAGAGCCCCATTCTTCCAACAAGGAAAGAGAGAAAAACTCATATATAAATAAAACACGGTGCTACTCCAAAACATAATTGTTTATATGTTTGCATCACTAGTGTTATTTTATATTTTAATTTAATTTTTACATATACATAAAGTAAACATTATTCCAAACAAAATGTATAAATTTTTATTAACTACTATTTAATTTAATCTTCAAAATATAACATACATGAAACACATACTTAATCTTGGACAGTATATTATCCTTTTAAGATTTTTAATTTTTTTATAATGTCTATTTGAATATACTAAATTCTTTGTTTCAATTTTCGAGAGAAGTCATAACATTGTAGCATCTTTAATTAAAACTATATTATATAAAAAATAAATATCATTAAATAGGTTACGAAACGAAAGTAAATTATCTCGGAATTACTAAGATACGTTTACCGCAATCATAGTATGGGGACTTTAATGACATTATAATTCTGACTGGGTGCAGTAGACTTTGTAAAACATATTAATTAATAAAAGACTTAATAATTGGTGTGTTATAAAATAAATGTGATACTGCAACTAATTCATCTGTGTTTCTAATTTGGTTCTATTTTCCATGGTTTCGTTTCCAAGGAAAGTTGTTGTTTAAGATCTTTCATGGTTTAGGTTGGCATATGACTGTTTGTTTACATTTTATATTTTTGTAAGATTACAACTTAAACCCAAGGAGATTTGATTTGATTTACTATGGAAGCATAGTATGTAAAGGTATTTTCGTGTTTTTAATCTACCCCGTGATCCTATCTATACAATAGTTGTTGCTGAATAAGCAACTTTAAAAATAATAATCGAAACTAGGGAAATATGATTTACTTAAGCCAAAATAATATCTTTTCTATATTTACGATTAGAGTTTAATCACAAGGCAAATGAAATTCTTTTCGAAATTTTGAATTGATTTGAATTCTAGGTTGTAATTTTAGGAGATAAGTGTGACTAATTGTGTATAAAAAAATTGAAATATTTTTGAGAAATGAGTTTATATAGTCACCTTAAAATAATTGTTTTGTTGTGGATTCCGGTATGACTATTTATTTATTTACAGAACCTTTTATTATAAACTTTATTAGTTGGGTAATAATTATTAGCTATATTTGGAAAATAAGGTTAGAGGAGAAAATAAAGTAGTGCACACAAAGTTCAGAAATCGTTTTGCAAAGGATTTGCGCATAACCGTGTGTCAATTAAAGAAAGAGGGTGAAAGTAACGATTTATCTACCCGAGTAACCAACAACTCGATAGTAAGGAGTTACACGAGCTTTGTGCATGACCGTTGTATCGTAAAATGAAAAAAACGTGAGGGTAACACCTCAAGCTAATCACGTTAACTATTAGATCGGAACTTGAGGTAGATTAAAACACGAAAATACCTTTACATATACGGCTTTCTTAGGAAGTCAAATCAAATCTCGTATCTTTTTCATTATAAGCTTCATGTTTAATACTGCATTCAAGAGATCAAAATAATCACTTGAATAACCAAGCTAATATATTATGTATTTCATAGACAATTTCCAGTCACTATGTAACGTATTAGGTAGTGTGTTTTTTGGTTATAATCAGAAGCACATTAACTCGACAGAATAGTATTTTTGGCATGGTCCGTGGACCACTTAACACTGAAAAATTAATGAAACCACGTATAACTAATGTGCCTTATAACTATAAACACACATATAGGCTGATCAACTAATATTACAGTCTTCTAGGAAAATCCAGAACGCATCCTCTCACTGTATTAGTAGTTCATTGTAAAATTTTAAACACTACATAAATCACAAATAAAGTATGGAGTGCAAGAGGTCTTGATCCGGGTGTTCGACTAGAAACATTTTTTCTGACTATCGGGTATTCTCGCTTCGTGGTTCTTCGTGACCTCTCGTCGAAGTTGGGATCAAATTTATGATTACTAGATCGAAATTACTATGGGATTCGAAATTGGTTCACAACCATGTCACAACTGTAACGACCTATTGAAGATCTTGCCTGTTTTGTGTATTCCTGAACCTCGTATTGACTTCTCCAGAGGTTTTATTTTTAAACCTAATCAAGCACATACACGTGTCTTAGTCATCGCCATGTCTTAAACTTAGTCAACTCCGATTGCACTCAACCATTAACTGATAGCCCCATTGTCATTTTAATTATTCGGATTACCTCGGGCCACTAAATACAACAAAAACTTTAAATCTTGATGGGCACATCGGAAATCAGAAAGTTGTCCCGTAAGGTCATTCATTATATTATATTTACTTTTTCAATATATCCTGATTAAAAAATTGAACAGAATCTTTCAGATAATGATGTTTCAGATAAATTCATAAGAAGAATGTGTCTTTCTGTTGTGCAAAGAGCATGTTATTATCTTCTTTCATTGTTGTGACATATGCTCAAACTAAATGGGAAAATATAAATGTGTTTCTCTTTAACTGCAGTTAAAATTTAATCTTATTCCAGATTTAGTTGGGTTATTAAATAAACTGTGCAAAAGTATACTACAAACTTTTTAATTTAATAATTCTAATGGTAAATGACCCGTATTGGAAGAGTAATCAAGGAATGTGGTTTGTGGTTTCCCGCTCCTCTTCCCCCTTCCATTCCTTCTTCCTCTTCTTTTTCTACAATTTTGGTGATTTTACCCTCTCAGTCCCCTCCATCACCCTATTTACCCAAACCCAATCTACGTCATCATTAGTACTAACCTAACCCAAGTGTACATCCAGGTAGAATATCCTAATATTGCGAAAGTGTACATGCAGCTAGACTATCTTAGGATTGCGCACTATCATTGTACTTACCCATCCCAACCCCCTATTTCTGGTAGAAACTAAGGAGTGTAGTAGATTTGAGGTCATCACATAGTACATAGTACTTACACATCCCCCGGTAGGAACCAATGAGTGTAGTTTTGATGTCATCATAGTACTTACATAACCCAACACCCACCCCTGGTAGGAACCAAGGCCCAACCCAAAAGTTTACATCTAGCTAAGATATCTCAGAATTTCGAAAGCGTACTTCCACCTAGAATATCCCAGGAATGCACACTCCTGGTAAAAACAAAGGAATGAGGTTTTGTGGTAAGCATAATACTTAGCCAATCCAAAAAGTGTTTTACGAATGAGAATCAAGGAGTGAGGTTTTCTAAAAGTGTACATCTAGAGATTGGATACAAAGAGTGTGGTTTTGAGCTGTCATAGTACCTACGTCTACATCCGTGAACAGAGAAACAACTTTCATCACACATTAAATATATCCTTAACGGGTCACAGTAGTTTGCTTAAAATTTTCGTAATCTACATCCGAAACAACCCAAAAGTGTACATCATCCAGCTATTGTACCTTATGATTGTGAAAGGGTACATCCAGCTAGGCATCTCAGGATTGCGACAAGGAACCATGGAGTGGGGTTAACTAAAAGTATACATTCAACGGTAGGATCCTAGGAGTGTGGGATAGAGGCCATCATAGTACTTATCCAAACCAAAACACGTTTATATAAGTGTATTTTATGGTAAGAAACAACATTTTTTAAATTTTAATATTTATGTGTAAATAAAAAGTCTATTCTATGTATATGTATTATCAACGTGTTTTATATTCAAATAATATAGAGTATTTATAAACGTAATTATTAAGGTATTCATCCAAACCCCCGGTCAAGGTGGATTCAATATCACGGTAGTGTTTTTAAAAATCATAGTACTTACCCAAACTCTCCTTTTCAATATACAACATTACAAAAAGAGTTTCATATCAAAGTATCCAACTTACCATTTCACACGGTTTAAACAAGAAGTATAATTTGTAAACCAACCGAGCGGGGTTATATATTATACAAAACGGTTTCAATTTTAAACCTTCGTCTTTATTTACAGGGTGTCCCGGAACTCTCTGAAACATTTCATAAAAAAATGTTCCTTAGGTCGAGACAAACATATTTCACAATATAAACATGGGTCTCCGGTGACTAGTTTTCCGTCTGTCGGTCTGTATGCGTTTTTTACAAAGGATTTTATAACTCAAGATTTGTCACAACTTGGTTGTTTATTATTCGATTTTAGTAAATAAGGTGTCATTCGATTTGTCTTTTAATTGTGCATCTTTTACCTATCTTAATAATGTTTTATAGCTATAACGGTTTTCGTGGATTTTGACACTAAAACATTTAAACGGCCGCCATTTTGAAATGGTTTAGTTTCAGCAACGAAATTTTATACACTTATTTTACCTATTAAGGTACATATTTATACCAAGTTTTAAGTTTCTATCTTAAATAAATCTCGAGTTATAAAATCCTTTGTATAAAACACATACAGACCGACAGACGGAAAACTAGTCACCGGAGACCCATATTTATATTGTGAAATATGTTTGTCTCGACCTAAGGAACATTTTTCTATGAAATGTTACAGAGCGTTCCAGGACACCCTGTATAATTCTTAGCCTTACTAAAAATTTGTAATAAATATAGGAGTATATTTCTATTCTATTCATAAAAAACAGTATTACTTATTTTGTATCAAAGTATAATTTTATTTGTGGTAATACAGTTTATTTAGGATAATATAATATCTTTAGAGTTTAGTATACAACATTAGTTACACCTTTCATACAAAATAGAATTTGTATATAATTAAATCTAAAGAATATTTACACATAAATCATATTTTGATTTTTTAAGATTCTGTATTTTGTACATTAATTTTATAGATATTGAAAATACAGCACCTAAGGAACTTTTAAACACAGAATGCTTTAAATTACTATCTACACTATATTGTATAAATATGTCTCAATACTTTCTACGATTTTTATTTTGGCTGATTGTGTTGAAAATTATGACTGATGCGATAATGATTGGTTAGTTATCCGAGAGTCGGCTTAATTAGAATCCACATGAAATACATGTAATTAAGATTGGTTTCTACAACTATGATTTTCACTAAGATCCATTAACGGCCATTTATATAGCACATTGGGTTATTGCGTATAACACAAAACCAACAGTGGTGATAAGTACAGATGTACTAGACCTGTCTTAAGACTACTAATGCATGTGTCACTTATCTCCCACTAAGCTAGTCTCATGGAAATTTGTACGCGAACATGTTTAAAACTGTAGTAAATGAAAACAAAATTTACAAAGATTACCTATCTGAGAAACGTTTAGGGGTGCCCTAGCTTTGCTGTAATACTAATAAACTGGGTTATGAGGAAATTATTTACTACGAAAGAGTGACAGGGTTAGTGGAAATGATCATGACTATCAATGTATTATGTAATTAAATACGAATGTGGAAAATAAGAATTAAATTTCATAAATGATGGAAATAAAAGTTAGTTGATTTATTGATGAAAATTTATATCGTAAAAGGAAACATGAAGTTAAACTTTCGCATCGATATTGCTTCTTGGACCTGAACTATACATTTCGAAAGTAAATATTCCCTGCGTCAAAAATGTTCCATAGTCTGTCAACAAAACATATTGGCTGAAGTTAACGTAAGTTACTTGAAACTTAAATGAAGAATGTTTAGATGAACTTCTTTTCTAGAAGTCTGTATTATGATAATTATCAAGATAAGGCTTATTTATCTATATAAAGAACAAAGGCCTATACAAAGGCTTATTTATCTATTCCTCAAGCCCAGTTGTAGACTTTTCACTCTATAGTTCTGTCTGTCTGTATACGTTTGAAATTGTATAATTTATTAAAAAAATTACAATATATACTCATCCGAATTTTGAATATAAATTCAGACAGAACTTTTAATGCTGTTTTTGGATTATTTTTTCCTTTCGATATCATTTATATAGGCCCGGTGTCTTATTTGTGTAGATAATCGTTTCACAAAGTTTGATAAACACGTATATTTGAAATAATCAAATGCACAATGTTTAGTAAAGACATTTTAAGATACATTTGTTGAGTGTACAGTAGTCACCACATTTCAAAACCTAATATTATTCCATAGATAAGTTTGTACATTTGAAACCATAGTTGTTCGTGTGAAGCGTTCAATGTCTATTTGTGGTTTTACTGTTATAAAAGACCATATTTCAAGTTTATAACTTTATATTTTACATTACTACAGAAAGTTATCTACGTATTAAAATACTATTATTTGTGTGAAGCGTTCACGGTAAACAAGTAGTAACCATTATAAAAAATACCATATTTCTAGCTTCTAATTAAACTCTTTTATTGTGTAAGTGTAACTTCGAATTAAGGTTTCAATTTTATACTCTGTAAACGAAGGTTTTATGTTCTAGTAAACTTTTGAGTTTATTTAAATATATGAGTTAATATAATTCAGATTCAAGTATTGAGACTATGTTTGACAGTATGTAACTTGAATGACAATTTTCTTACAGGGAATACTTTTTGTTCAACGAATGTCCAAAAATACTGCTTTTTTATATATGGTAAATTGAATAATCCTCTTTGATATTCAGCATGTTAATCATTTTAAGTGAAACAAAAACTTCTCTACGGTAAAAATTCCAATTTCTAGACGGTTTTAACTTCAATTCTTCATATCTAATTTAATGTAAAATCAATGTTTTCTCTACGTGTTCAAAGCCAAGTGTACAGTTATTTGCTAAAAATTTTAAAGGTGTTTAATAATTTAAATAATATTTAAGAAATTAATTTGCTTTGTTCACTGTTGCGATACATTAAATTAGAGGAATCTCTTACTCAGCAAAAATTGAGTACGGAACTGCGGTGAGTTTTGTAAGTGTAATAATCTTGCCTTCACACTTTAAAAGTAATTTAGTTTAATAAACAATTACTTTTCTATATTTTGAGAACTCAGTTATATAAAAATAATGAAACTCTTGTACATAGTATTTGTCCAAGGCATCTGGCAGAGTTCTTACATAAAAATATTGTATTACTAATAGGTAATAGCTGATGTAAAAGTGTAAACTGTTTTTTACATACTTTAACAATGCACAGATTCAACTAGATGTCTTATATGCTGAAATATGACTTAGTAAAATAGTAAAAAAAACCATGAAAATAATGTTATGTTTTTAAGGTCAATAATAATCACAAGACAAAAAAGTAACCAGATTTTGGACAAGTTTCTAAAATTGGAAATTAAAGACAGTTTAATCTTGTTCAAATATTGCAATTACAGTATTGACAATTTAAGTTTTAGGCTACACGTAACACGTAGGTTTTTATGTAGAGCTGTAAATGTATGTATAAATGATGTAGTGTACAATTCTTTGTCACTATCAAACGGATTTGTAAGGAAATCTATATTGTTTCATGAAACATATCTCTTAGTCTAAATATATTTTACCTATAGGAAATGTTTAAAAGGGTATAAAAGTACGACCGAGCAGTTATTGTGACAGCTTATAACTTCTGTACACATGGACAAGTGTATTAACATTGGAGATTAACACATAATTTTAAGAAATTTTATACGACTAAACGTTGTATCTAAACAATATAAGACATGGGGCTTATATAAATGATATAGGGGAAAAAAATCCAAAAATATCATTAAAAGTTCTGTCCGTCTGTATATTCAAAATTTGGATGAGTATATATTGTCATTATTGTAATAAATTATACAATGTCAAACATACAGATAAAATTACAACTAGATATCTTAACTTAACATACCGAAGAATGTTTATTTTTTGCTGGGCCATATTTTTGTAAGCATACTGTAACTAATAAGTTGTTTATGATCTACTATTTTCTTAAGGAGTATTGCTCTCGGATTGCTGACAGATGCGGTAACGGAGAGATGCAGTCGTTAGAAATGTCCTGATGTTTGCGGTCAGGTGTTGTATTTGTATCTAATAAGATACACCTTCCCTACAAATGGAAGATTCATCCGGACTGTTGCTGTCACCTTATCGTGTACAGACGACCACCTTGAATAGAAAGAGGCCACCATGGGTGTACAAAGTTCAGCGTTGTATCGTGGTTATATCGGGAAAACCCAGCCGCCTGTTTCTTCAAACAAAGTAGGGACCGTGCAAACCATGTTTAGCTATAGTTGCACAATGTCGATATATTGAATTTATGAAAAGTTATGAATCTGTCAAAAGAAACATTTTTGTGAGTTTTAACACCAACGTTTGTTTCGTCGAAACCTGCAGTTTGCAAATGAGTACGATAGAATTCTTTCATCATTAATAAAGTTGAATGTGAGTTTTTGTTTTTGCCAAGTAGTATATTCGGATCTTTATTTTACTGTACTGTATTCAAACCTTTGTTGAAAATTATGATTAACATTAATACTTGATAGGTTAAGTATAAATATGTTGAATGTGCTTCTATTACGAAATATTCTCAATCAAAAGACGTAGATAATTTATTTTTATTTTGTTAATAGATACTGAGGCATCGTATAATATAATTTTAAACGAAAACTGTAAGTAGGCAAAATAAAGGCTAAAGTCATGATATTAATTAATAATTTCCCTATAATATCCAGTGTAGTAGTGTAGTAGAGAACCTATCAACAGAGAGACATATTTGTACAATGAGTTTACAAATGTGTTGTAGTGTTATACACTGAGGTTTGAAATAGTGAAGTTGATATTTCGGCATCTCTCACTTCCTCGATTTGAAGACTAATCACTAGGTATGTAGTGACATGTACGCAAATCTGCAAATAATGTAGAACACAAGTTACGTTACCTCGGATAAGCATATAATTTTATATTAAAGAATAATGGACATACATGTTTGTAAGAATACCTATATTTTCTCATTATTAAATGACATATTCGTAGTTAATGTAATATAATGTTAATGAAATAGCAGTTTTATAAATGTATGAGATGATTTTTAACAAAACGCTTGAACTTTTTATACACTCACACACCAAATAGAATACTGCAACTAAATCAACAAGTGTTCGAACTTGAAACCTCATCTTTTTCTTTCAAACTAAAAAAAGTAAAAATAATGGGTTTCTAACGAAAGTAAATAATTTTGTTAAAAGGCACAGCAAATTATAATATTTACAGTTAACTTAATCACAAGAATAATAAATTTTACGCCATTGAAATTTAGTTAACGTGAATATTAGACAGTGTTTTAATTTTTTTATGTTCATTCTCATACATACAGTCAATCATGTCCCAAACCATACAAAATTTCAAAATTCCTTTAATTAGTACATACGAATAGCTTCAATCCAAAATTATATGATTACTACGCCCTAACTCTTACCTTCATCAAGAGATTCCTGTCAATGTCCATAAAGCCACATGCAGAGAACTTTATGTAGTTTCTCGTCATTCCAAGAGAGAAATTTTCGATCTATAAATGATATTGAATTAATTTATTCATTTTTTGATATTTACTGAAAATACATTATACAATATTGATCTCTATTTTTCAAAATACATCACCTGAGAAATAATGTAAATTATCACTAAGTTGGTAAAACCGAGGCATTCTTACTTATGGGATTGTGCGTTAAAATGCGGTCATCCCCAAGGGTCCTTGGTTTTCAAGATATTTTTTATTTTTGTCATTGAAGATTTTGTGGAGAAAGATATAGTCTTTTAAATAATAATTTATATTTTATATTCGCATTAGTTTTGAATACTTTATATTACTTACATATGAAGATGTTCAATTATTGCCTTGATGGAGTGATTCAAATTTGTTGGTTTTATAAAAAAAAGTTTATTTTTAAACTGACGACGACAATAACCTTTCATCTTAGTTCCCGTAACGACTTATTACGATAAAAACAATTGTACATGTTTTTTTTTTATTTCTAATTCTAAGTTTGATCAATTTAAGTATCTTTTTATAGTTATCGATTCTGATCTTAGTTGGTACAGATATATCGTAAGAAATACTTTGAAAGTAAGACCACTTAAAAAAAATGTAGTCCTTCAAGAGTATAAGTTGTTGTGTAGAATTTTATAAAGACTAGATTCTAATTTAAACTCTTGGGGAGAGACATATATATATATATATATATATATATATATATATATATATATATATGGTAAATATTCAAATAATATTACAAATAACAAATGAAGTTTTGTGCACCTTACGATTCCATTTGTAGGTGTCACATCAGTGACTTTTGAATATTTTGGGGTAAAAGTACTTTTAATTTTTAAAACGTAATGAAAAGTTACTTCTACAGAAATGAAGTTCCTGGGTCATATTCAAGACTCACATTACACATAATCATTTATTTTCTATTAATAATCTATATTTAAACTACATAATTTTAAATAAAATACAAAAAATAATAAAAATTGCATTGTTTTCACAGCAATTTAAGAATTGTCTAAATTCATTTAAAAATTTAGAAAGATTTTCAAAAACTTTTATAATTTTTAATTTGGTTACATACGAAATTTATATTATGATATATATATATATATATATATATTTGATAACTTGTCCAGGACACTTAGTGGATTATTATACGTATGTGTGTGTGTGTGGTGTGTGTGTGTGTGTGTGTGTGTGTGTGTGTGTGTGTGTGTGTGTGTGTGTGTGTGTGCATGGTACTTTAAGTTTGTGGGTAATTTGTGAGTTTGTCTCTTAATATTTTTATAGTTCAATGATTTGTTTAATGGAATGTATGATAAATTTATGAACTAGTTTTTCCTGATTATGGATATAAATTTCGATTGTTATTCTGATTTGACTACATTTAAAAATAATACTAATAGAAATTAGGAATATTACATTGGTCTTTGTTGCGATGTTTTCAATTTATTTTTTATTTTCTCCTTTTAAAATTTGTTTTCCTGTTAATTAAAATGGAACTATAGTTCTCATTATTGTAGAAAATATAAAACCGATATCTGTTGGGATTTTTGAAATTTCATTCAAAATGATTTCTTTATCTTTTCGATGAAATAAAAAAAAAAAATCTTATAATAATAATGCGTAATGGACGGTTTTGTGATGGAAAAAACTAATTTATATAATTCGGTTTTTAAAGACACTATTGTTAAGCTTACTTCTTTCACAATTCCCAAGTGAATATTTCGTTGATGTAGGCAATGTACCAGAAGCACACTTTTGTTTCCCTGTAAACAAAAAATTCATTTAATTTTTTAAATATTAGTAATCACCGTTTGTATTAATCTGTAGTATTTATAACAAAAAGATGTCTACCACTAATTATACATTAATTTTTTGGTTATTACTATCAATTTTACATAAGAGATATTTATTGAATTAACGAATAACGTGGACAATAAATATGAAGATGTTCCCCTAATTTTGTAAGGATTCTGAACTTAACAAATGTGTTAAACCAACATTAAAAGAAACATATTGAATAAGCCAAACCTCATGGGTAATAACAACATAATAGAAGTAATTCCAAAATCACAAATAAAACACTAACATAATTAACGTTAGAAAGTTAAAAACCCGTGTGTACAGTTCGGTAATAGAGCTTCCATCTTCAGGGGGATGTAAACTACGGTATTACTATACATTCGTTGTAATTATAAACAAACAATCAGATTACATAAATTTAAACAAACTACCACACTTACAATCTTAAACAAACCAACTAATTATATGTGTTTAAACGCACTACTACAATAAGTAATTTGATACAAACTACCATGCTGTAATTTTTTAAACTCGCCACACTATGTACTTTTCAACACACCACCAAGCTACTTAATTTTTTAACACCAAAATATACGCTTTTAAACGAACCACAACAATACATACATTTTAGAAACTCTCACACTACGCAAGATTACACAATCTTCCACGTTACGTAATTTTCAACAGCCTACCACATTATATAATTTAAAACAAACAACCATACTATGTAACAAATATATATATATATATATATATATATATATATATATATATATATAACAATTGTTATAATTAAAAAAACAACCAAAACGTGTTATTGAAACAAAATACTACACTATGTAATTTCAACCAAATTTGAACACTAAATTATATTTTTCATAGTACCATGCTATATTATAGCTTTAAAGAAATTACCACTCTCTATAGTTTAAATATAAAACCACAATATGTAATTTTGCAATATATTACATATTATTATTATTATTTTTTAAACTACGACACAAGTATTTTGAAACAATCATCCACACTTAATAATATTTAAAAAATAGTATACTATATAACTTTAAACAAATACGAGATCATTAGGGGATTTTATGAGGTTAAGAATTGTTTTTGACACATGATTCTGGTTCCGAACTACAATTTATCATTTTTCATTATACGGTTAAGAAAGTAGAAAATGGTATAAACGTGTAATTTAAACTAATTTGTACTAGTTTATTTTATGTATTTATTTAACTAATACTTATTTTAAATCTTAAATAATGGGGCAATTGCTGAAATATTAACGATGTAGAAGATATAAATATATAAATATATATATATATATATATATATATATATATATATATATATATATATATATATATATATATATAGGTTTTTGAAACACGTTAAAAGGGGGATTGTTTAGTTCCTGAAAGAATCATTATTTATATTCAATATTATTGTCTCATGAGAAAAATGACACATTGAATAATAGTTAGAGTGAGTATCTAAAAATATAACATAAGCCCAATTAAAACTTTAGTTTTTATTTTATAATGTACTATACATAACATAAAGTTTTATTGATTTTCATACTAGACCAGTTGAGGTGACACGTTTTGAATTACATAATATTTGTGTGTAAATATATCTATATATTGTTAAATTTAATTTAGGCTATATACCATTGACAAGCAAGCGACCAGATTGAGTCGACAATTTCTAAAGGAACTAGGGTTATAATAAATTATGCAAATATACTAAATAAAATTATATCAATAATGAAGAATTGTATGGAATTATGTTATATTTCAAGATGAATATCTGATATGCATACACTGTAAATCAAATTGTTTAGGCAGGTTATCCTGTAATAATTCATTTGAAATACCACAATAATAACAATAACAATAATAAAACTAATAATAATTGAAAATTACGAACAAACCTCCATAGCCGCTGCATGACATTGTTCAATCAGTAAAACCTTCAGAATACAATACTTAAAGATTATGAACAGAGAGATCATTTGAATAAAACCCATTGATTTTCCGGACTGTATATGCTGAAGGATAAATAGAACTGACAAGGAGACTCCAACCACAGTGTAAATGATGAAAGTAATTATTTGTATGGAAAATGAGGTGTTTATTTCCTGGACAATACCACGCAGATTTTTGTGAATATTTACTAACTTTCTCAATTTGTTTAGTATCATAGAAGGAGTAGTAGTAGGTAAGTCTTGTAGTAGACCGCACAGCTGAGAGTTGGTACGACGATACTGACACAATATTGCATGAGCAAGACCGGCAACCATTACAGGGACAAATTCATTTTGAATTACTGTGAACATTTTAACAATGAGAAGAAACGTTGTTTTATTATGAGACCAAATATAGTACCATTGTGGTAAATTGATAGTGACAACTATAATTATGATAGTACTCTGGAACACATAAGTGGCCTTGATATCTGGCTGTGATCCTATTTCTGACAACTCCTGATCAACAAGGATAAACTCACGCATTATATTTTCAATTTGTTGCTTATTTATAAAACCCATTATAAAAATTGCAAAGTGTTGTATCGTGTACACAGAGAGAAAGATTAATCGTGTGGCAAAAGCTATGCTCGTGTGTGATGTCGTATCAAATACACTCAGTAGATAAAATGTTGATATCACATTCAGTGAAAACACGAGAAATCTGTAATAAATATCCAGAGATTTGAGATTGTAAGTACCATTAAACGGCCAGACAGCTGCGATTTTGCAAAACCACTTGAGAGTATATAAAGGCTGGTATTTATCTGTCATTTTACTCTCTTAAATGTATGTTATGTTATTATTTAAATAATGCACACGCACAGTTATTATAGTAATCTGCGAGAAACGCTACTGTGGTATGACGTCATACAACCCGTTTTACACAAGCCAGATCAGGTTTATCGACTCAAATATTTGCAAGATTGACTCAGAACTAATAACAAAGGACATTGTCTTTGTGTAATATTACTTCTGCTCGAATAATATGGTCGGTTGCATAAATAAATTAATCGCTTTTCATTTATTATTTGTCATCGTTACCGGTGTAAGAAACCAACACATTTTGTAAATATGACACTAAATTGAGAATTAATTATTTACATAAAGGATTGGAGGTCAAGTATTCATTGTCCAAATCCATCAATATGTTATATAAGGTGTGTTATAATAATTTATTTACTGAATTAAAATGTCCTACTTGAACTTGTATCATGGCGTTCAAGTCTGTGTTTGTGTTTGTTGCATAGTTACACTGTTACACGTACAACATTTTGAATAAGGTTCCTTTCAATTAAGCCGAACTTATATTGACAAAATTAAAAAAAAAGAACAAAAATCAAATTTAAAACTGCGTTCATTAAAAACACTTCTTGTCTTCTTAAAATTTGGACTTGGTTGTCCTAAAGAGGTATCAAGCGCGCGCTGCATGTATTAAATAAAATAAATTAAACGATTTTAACGAGCTCTCTTTAAAGAACTAAATATAAAAATTGGAATTTTATCTTTTTTTCATTCTTTTTTGTTTTTTCCACACGAAGCTTTTATCTAATCCAAAAAATTAAAAAAAAACTTCTTTAAAAGTTACCTTTTTCTGGTTTCTTGTATGCCATATCATGTTTCACATCATATCAAATTAACATTTATTTCAGTTACAATGATTTGTTCTCTTCAATTTCATCTAAAATTTGATGTACCTTTCACGTAAGTTTCTTAAATGCATCAATTTGAATAAGAGTGAAGTATCATTGAATTCATACTACCGACGATTTGGACTACAAGCCACCGAGATACTTGGTTTGGCTTTTCCATAAAGGTGTATATTTTTTAGGGTTTATAATGTATATCTATGAGTATAATATATTAACACTATGATCTGAATATATGATCAATAAAATCCATTATAAAGATGTAAGAAGCAAGTAAGTCGTTTAATGTTTAGTATATCTCCTTTGAGTGGACTTCACTAGACGAAAAATTATTTCACGTTGCTTCTTGGTCTATAAATATTGTTGTGTGACTTCGTGCCCTTAGAAGTAGTCACATTATATTTACAAGATCCATTTATTATAACGGCCTGTATAGAACTAATAGTAGAGCCCTATTCTTTACAAACCACCAGAGTTCAACAGTGTAAGGATGGTGTTGCTACAAATAATGGAATATGTTTATTATAGAGGCTACGTGATTTGCCAAGTCTATCTATAGTTTTCTTTTGACCACTTTTGGATGGATATTACACGATTTGATTTTCATAAATGGTGGTAGCGTTAATTGGAAAAGGGAAAGCAATATGTGAAAGAAAAAAGTGTTATTTATAGCCATATTATTATTTCATGCAGTATACCGCAAGGCTTTGTCCAAGGACAATTAATATTTTAAATTTATACTAATGAAACAAGTCAAGGGATTTTTAATTTAGTCTAGCCTTCTTTATTGATGAAGTTTATAATTGTCAGGTCTACCTTAAAAAACATTTATAAGGTTGTATTTTATTAATATTAGGGTGATATAATTGACCAAACAGTCAATTGAATGGAACAGATTAGAAAATTGAATATTGTTTTTTAATAACTGTTAACCAATTTTATTTGTTGCTTAATTTGTGTAAGAAAGTATTTCAATATGATTCTATTTTGCCCCTTTTCAGTCTACATTACTGCAAGCATACATTTGTAAATTATCTCTTTCTAACACAACAATAAAACCTCTCTATTTCGTAAAAAAAAAATTGTTTTATTGATTTAAAAAAAACATAATTTGGACATTATTTTCCACAATATAAGAAGACTCTAATACTTCCTTTAATTTATCTTTAATATAAGAAGTATTGGAAATATTCTACCTTCGGTCCGTTAGTTTTGTAAATTACAATCATTTATATTTTGTCCGATGAGATAGAATTTGTAATTAATTTATAAGCAGACCTAGACTTAAATTTATAAAAATAGTTTTGATTATCAATTTTGCATGTGTATTGTTTATTTATTTTTTCCGATTTTATAAAATCCTCTGTCACGTTTCCGTAATTACGAAGAAATCTAAATCATTGATTCCAAAGCTTAGATTAAACAAGTTTCCAAATAAATGCAAACATTTAAAATTAATGACAGAATAATTTGGTTTTGTTTTGAGCACACGTATTGGGTGTGTGAGTTTTTGTGAATATTTGATTGTTTATGTGTGTGGACGCCAGCTCGAGTTAGGCATACATGCATATTTATATGGAAGTATTGGATGTATATATTTTTGTTTGGTTGTATAATGTTTTATAAAAAAATACCTACATATACGCTTCCAGTATCATGCTCTCTAGATCATTCGGCGTATCTCACACGTCATCATGACTAGTATTATCGATTTCACAATAAAAAGGAATTGGTTTCCAGTTGCATTCTTAGCTGGTTTATAGAGCTATTCGGAGATTCACAATACAACAGTATATGTTTGATAGTTTAATTGTTTTTTTTTCATAGGTAAAACACAAAGTTGAGTATGATATATTAAATAGCTTGAGATGTTTTTGAGTCACCAAATGTCCTTATGCATGTCCCAATAGACAAACAGCTATTTTGTAAATTCTTCATCAGTAGAACATGGTGCAAATTACAAGCCAATCATGTTAGCATATCAAGTGTTTCTTTTCCCGTGACCCCAAAGCAACTGAAAAATTGTGATTTTGTTTTGAAAAAAAGAGTCATTTTACTGTAGGTTGTTTTGGAGAACTTATTATTATTTTTAAAAGGACGTAATAAAGAAAAACTTGAAGAATCGATCGAATAGACCCATGAATGAGGAAATATTAGTGTGTTTTCAGAGAGAACCTTTATAAATAAATATCTTACTGAGAGTAAAAACTTCAATATCTAAAGTCGGTTTCCCTATCAACAGTCGAGCATTTAAACTTCAATATGATTCTAAAATACAGCAGAAATCTGTTATGTTAATATGGATTTTTTTCAAAGAGTAATAGCTTTAAATTACAGGATTCTTAATAAAAAAACACATCGGTATTACTACATCGTCTAGAACACACACACTTAAATTAATCTTAACTTAAAACAAAACTAGAGGACTAAATTAAAATGAGAATAATAGAACCATCATATTGGGTTGAGAATATCATTATATATGAATATTCTCACAAAGTGTTAGGCCTTTATTACCATTCTACGAATCTGAATTCATCAATAATATCTATCCCATAAGGAATACCCAACTACAAGTATTAATTGTAAAACACCAGAAGCGTACGGAATCTGGTGAGATTATTTTCGATATTTGAAGATATGGTGAGAGTATTTGAATATATAAAAATTGTTGGTAAAGTTTTGGTTTACATTCTTTTTTCTGATGACAAATAAGCATTAAACTTTATGTATTTCTTCATCTATTATGGTCTTCCAAATTCAGGGGACTTTATTTCCCTTGAGTAAATCGAGGAATCCCTTCTTTTGATCGAGGAATCAAAACTGCGTGGTTTAATCTCAACAATGGGCTGAAAATTAAGTTTTTTATTTTTTGACACAAAATCACTGCAATGAATTAAACAATTTTTTACAGGTCAAACACGTTTTCACGAGGAAAAATAAAGATGATCGTTCCGCAGGGAACTGTTATTGTTACTTTTGAGAAAAAGCTTTTCACTTAACATTAATTTCATATTTTCCACATTAAATATTGTCAAATGCAGTTCGACCTTAGAGATAAATTTATGTAAATATGTTTTATATCCCAAAATTAACTGATATTTGCTTAAATCTTAAAAAAAAAAAATTACAAATGGAATTAATATTCAGAATATCTAGAAATATCTCGTCCTTTTAGTTGCAACTTTTGATAAAAGTTAAATATTTGTTATGTTTTTAAAAATATTATGGGAGATACTAGTGACTTTCATTTTAACCATCCATTCACCCAAACATGAGAATATCATCCCTTGTATGTGAATTGTTACTACTCTTGTTAAAAATGAGTATCCGGTTAGCCTTTTACAAACTTCCTTGTATTGCGTGTTTTCTCTAAATATATTATTTATGTAAAAATACATTTAATAAACTTTCTTACATATAATGTATTACGTAGCTGAGATACAACTATGATTCTTTTTATAATAACGAATTTATCAATAAATTTGTTAATAAATCAGTGAAAATATTAACATAATTGAAAAATGTAAATTGTTGTTTAACAACATTATACCCTCATAAAGTTGTATGAAAATTCTTCGCCAAATCTTACCTCTTTATTTTCTACAAATGTACAATGTGGTATAAACCCTAGAACCATTTTCAAACAAATTTGCCCAGAAAAACAAGTTTAATATTATAGCATATAATGGTAAATAAGAAAGTATGGACAGAACCATATAATAAATGTAAAAGGTATTTTTTAGAAAAATCCCCAATCCATAATTTATGTCAATTATTAGGTGGACAATGAAGAATCGGAAATCGGAAGCATTAAAGCATTAAAGATTAAAATTAATTTACGCACCAAACTGAATACTATGGAATTATTTTATTATTATATTAAGATCAAATAAATGAAGCACTGCAGGTGAGAATGTTAATGGTCTTGCCCGAAGCACTGTTCGTGGGATTTCTTTTTCCTCTATTCTGCCAAATTTGCTTCTTTTTGTTCTTATATATATATATATATATATATATATATATATATATATATACACATGTTCAAGACTATCGTTGTCAAGCATATAATATATTATATATGACTGTCCATATTATTCTCCCTTGGAAAAAAAACAAAACAATAATTATTCTCAAAAGGTTCGTATAATTTTACGTACTTTCTGATGTTTGTATTGCTGATTGCATATAAGTAACTTTGAAATATTAATATTATTGCAAAAAACTCACTTTACCTCGAAAAGTGCCTTAAACCTTAAAATATAAGTGTTATACTAGAACAAAACCCTGTTTATTATTATGTCCGCTTTGTTCAATGTATCTAGTTCAATCATTTACATTTTAGTTACATCATTAATTCAGATTATATATAGTAACCGAGTTGTTCAATGGAATGATTTATTTGACAGTTATGTTGTACTTCCTTTGTTCGATCAACTTCCGTTTAACAATAACTATAAAACAGAAGACACTTCCTGTTTAAATAATATTAGAGCTTCTGGTATTATGAAACATTCTATTAGTTTTTTGTTTCTCTGTGCATAATTTGTTTTTCATAGAGCTTAGAGCCGATTTTACCAAGGTTTGGTAAATTACGTCTAACCTTTATCAATTTGACGTGAGTAAATAAAGACTCTGGATTTAATTCTCAATAAAGGATTTATTGTGTTATCAATAATAATTTGTATTAATTTATTGTTTTTAAACACAACCAGACAAACAGAGGTCAGAGGGTTTTATTTTGAAAGTTTTCCACGAAATAGAACGAGTTGAGTTATTAGTTTTCTAAATACAGTTAAGACATGTTTGTTTAGATGCTTATCTAAATTGTAAATAAAGTCGTTAAGCATTAGATTAATTTATTATATTTAACCGTTGTATAAAGATAGGTTAAGTTGTACTGAATGGAACAAAGTTTTATATTTGTTGTATATTAAAGGGTTGTAATTACGTCAATACATTTTATGTCACGATTGAAATATAAAATATGTATAATTATTTGTTTCTTAGTCGTGTAAATACATCGTTTTATGGAAGCTCATTGTTGTTAAGCAAATCCGTACAGAAAAATTAAATACATAATTTAAACTTTTAGTAGTGGTGTATAAATATACTAAGAATAATGTGATGACAATTCGTAATCATCGGCGATTGAAATTATTAACTAAGCGTTCTGTTATTATTATTTTATGATTTTTATGTTGTTAAATTTTAATATTGTGCATTAACATTTAATTTAATTTGATTGTAACTGATCCCGTTCTCCATAAGAAGCCTATAAACTTATCCGTTGTCTATCATAACTTATAGGATTTTGTGTGCATATTACAACAAAGCACTTAGATGTTGAAACGTCATATTGCTTGTTTTGGAAAATGGAGTTACAGAATAACATTATTTATTATTATTTGTATTTTTTTTAACATCTCTTTTGTAAAGTAGAGTTTATGGTGACATTTACGATACACGTAGGCTACACACAAATGCCAAATAAATAACGAGTCTTAAATAAGTTTAGAACCACTTAAAAAAAAATACACAAACCAAAGATGTATGTTTTCGAGGAGTAAAACATTATTAGTCATTTTGGATTTGATGAACGTGTTTAAGATAATTCCAAATTCAGATTTGTACTTTTTTAAAACAAATTTGTAATTATGTTATAATTTACGATGGAATAGTTTTCACAGCCTGAATCAATTTAAATTTGGGATTTTCTTACAAGTTTAATGTTTTTTATGGGTTTAGTTTTTCAAAATGCAATAGTAAGTTTTATAACAAGAAACGAACTAGACATATTAAATTTAAGGCTTATTAACATCCTCTAACAGATGTGCCAATTCGGTTTGCCACAATTAGAGGAATGTGTTTTGATTTTCCCCCGGTGACGTTAGTTCTACGATGTAATGGTCTGATCAACGACTTTGAATTGGAAGTAAGAAATACGTGAAACCTAATAAAACACAGTAACTTAACCTTGGGGTATAAAAAATACAAAATCAAATGAACAGAAAATCATTTTAATTTTATTTACAAATACTTATAGTTCTTAAAGCTTTAAAATGAACGTCGGTCTTAAAACCTTTTTCAAATGTGAAGAATGAATTGTTTATGACTGAGGTGAATCATATTACTTGTATTTACTTTCTCAAATATACATAGTATATAGTACATAGAATTTTTTTTATGGTTGACAAATTAAGTACATATTATCATAACTTAGGTGAGCCTTTTATTATTTTTTTAAATTACTGAATATTTGGTGTTTCACGACATAAATTTATTATTAATTTTATAACCGATGAAAACATTCTAATCAAATCTTTTCATCAGTTATAAAATAAAAATAAATAATGATATCATTTATGAGGGCGATTGTCTGAAATAGGCCTAATCAAAATTTGAAACCCCCCCAATTTGATGAAAAGTAACGATTTTTGATAAAAAACTTTGTTTAAAACTAATGATACATACCAAACGCAGTTCACAATAAAATTGAACTGTAATTTTCTTATTCCTACGGTAGTGTTGAATTGTAAAACCCTAATAGAGAAACGTTGACGTAATAAATCATAATAATGATTAGATAAAGGTTTGTCTGAATTTGAGACATTATTTTCAAAAGAATGTTTTGTTCATTTTAACTTTTGGAATTTTAACTAGTTGTTGTGAAGATAATGACTACTTACTATTTACTTAAGTTTGCTTATGTTATGACTTTTTGTAAGGAATTACGAGAAAATTGGTGCAATGTTCGTTCTTCATTTATTTGGTTCTGCACGGTGTGCTATATTCCATAAATATGTTATCCCAAACAAGCTAGTATTAAATTGTTTTATTTTTAATTTTGCAAACCTGTCACAAACGCCGAATTATTTATTGTCAGCATCATGTCAACTCTTCTTTCTGACTTAAAAACACTTTAAAATAAGTGTTTTAGACAAATTTCATCATTAGAATAACCATATAATAAAAGTGTAGCGCAACATATCGTGAAGAACCTAGTCCTGCTTAGTGACTTGTTAGTTAATGAAAGAGTAGAACATTCAAATTGCGATAAATATTATAAATAGGTCTAGTTTTAAACAATAAATCACTATCAGGCTAACCATTTTTAGAGACGATGTTGGGTCAACATATAAATTTTTGAATTCCCAATGGGGTGTCAGCACGAGGTCTTCCACGTCTTAAGTGAAATAAGCGGTAGAGCTAGCATAGATCAAACGAAAGCTTCTTAGTCAACACATATTTTCCGGATGTAAATTACAAACAAAATCAATCACTCAAAAATCGAATTTTTCTTACGACATATTTAATTATTGTTACAGTTGATAAAAAAAAAAAAAAAAAGTTGAAATCTGTTTCGAGTTCCTAGGAAGATCTCATTACACAAAACATTCATTTTAAAGTCACTCAGCAAGTAGTGAGATGGATTCTATTATTATTAACTATACATTTTTTTATCGTGAAATAATTCTCGTGAGCTCAAAATATTGGCATGATTTTTGCCTTAAGTGCATATTATCTAATAGCTTAAAATATTTGTAAAACAAGCGACTACTTATTAATTCTATTAACACCATGAAATTTAAGAGTAGCTACCACAAGACTTACTATATAAAATTTATATTTTCTTTAAATCGATATAAAATCAAACATGATTAACACAGAGAAACTGCAGTCTTTAAATCTTAGAAATTATAAATTTTTCCTCAAACAACATTATTTGAACTAGAAGAAGTAGGAATATCTAAATCATCATTTATGATTCTTATAAAAACAGAAATAAACGCTATAGGAACATGTAACAACTAAAGATGATAAGAAGTTATTGAAACTTTGTCATTTTTAAATAATGGTTTGGACGTGGAGAATTATGTAATTTATCTCATTTGAAGAAAGAATAACAATTTAAATTTAACCAGATGTCTAAAAATAAATCGAAGAAGTCATATTACAGACAAAAAGGAAATATTAAGTACTGACATGGATTGTATTATTATTAATTAAAAATACTATCTTCTTAGCAAATACGACTTTTTTTTTACATTTTTATATAAATGTAAATATAAATAAATAAAATACATTAGTTTGATGAATTTTTGTTTTCAATGAAATTAATGATGTAAGCACCAACAAATTTGGATATATTATAAGTAATTTTATCATTTTAAAAGTTCTTTATTTATATTTTGACATTTATTTTTTAGATAAATAAACAGTGTGATATTCTGTTATAATCAGATAAGCAAGAGTAGAACTTAATTTGCATGACCTAGTTTGGTTTTCACTTGGTGAGAATTGGGAGCAATCCATAAAGTGTTTAATTACTATGGTAAGTAAGTAGCTTTCTATATGCATTGTCCATTCTAGCTAATTAGTAAATCACAGAGTCACCTACAACACTCCCCCCCCTCTCTCTCTCTCTCTCTCTCTCTCTCTCTCTCTCTCTCTCTCTCTCTCTCTCTCTCTCTCTGCTCTTGAAATATAAATTCTGTTGTTTTCTTTATTATTCCTTAACTGATCCCGGCAGCATTGACAGCCCATTATTTGTCTGAAGGCTGATCCCATCAGGACGAAAGTTCTAACCTCCGAATGGTGTGTTGGATGATCCCGACAGCACTATACTTCATTCGTTTCCTGAGGGTTGATCTCCTCGGAACGAACTCCTTTCTAACTCTTACTACATCATTTCCTACTGAATAAGCATATTGTCGAAGCCCTTCTGATACCTAAACGATAGCACCTCTATCCTCAATCTAAAATAAAAATCCAGCTCCGACACCTTAAGCTATACATTGGTCAAAAGGATCGCAACCGTTTATTTATTTAAAAACTAAACAAAGTGTGTCACAAATGTAATTAAATGTGTTTTTATCGCTCTTTGAGATGGTGAAACAAAAAGTTATACATGTTAACAGTAATTTAAAATTGAAAATTTTATTTTTATTTTGAAAGGTCACCATTTTGAAACATGTGAATTTAATGCGCTGAGAGATGAACATATCCAATTACTAACACTTTTTACGTGATAAAATATTTCACCAAGTAAGAAGGAATTATGAATATTTTTTTTAAAAATCGTTTGTACCTGTAGACATACGTGTAGACATATTAACATAATATACATATATGAATTGTGACACACATAAGATTAGTTTTACTTGTACTTCCTATTGAAATATTTTGAATAGTTTAGTCCCCTCTAAGATTAATTCCACTAGGTAGCATAGTTGTCGACATCTAGTTCAAATGTCTGTTTATCTAATAAATCTGCTAGCCTTGAATAAATCTTAAATATCCAAGAACTGTTTTGTTTTATATTATGACTTATAAAAAGTGATTTGTAGCTAAATTTGGCCTAAAATCAATTTTTTTCAAGACATAAATTGTTGTGTTAAAGTTTTTACATACGATACATGGAAAAAAAGGTAAATATATAAAGTTTTTTTACGTACAATGAACATCGTAAAATTCTGCCCAAAATATTTGACTATTTAGGCTCATAAATTTTCAACTAGGTGTTTACCCTAGAATAGGATGTCCACATTAAAAAAACAAAAAAAAAAAAAAAAAACAAACTAATATTGAAAAGTTTGAGAAATTAATTTTTATTATTATTTTAAGATTTTATTTTATTTTATTTATATTAAAATATTAAGTAATTAATATAAGTTTAGAACAATCATGGACAATAACTTACACCTACCTACACACAGACCAATAGAGATGGTTTTCAAACTTTCTAATCTATTTGATTATCCGGTGCCATCAGTCCCCTCTCTAACAAGTTTTTAAGTTTCATTACAGAAACGAACTCTTTCACCGTTTTAACTTTGAACAATTATTTTTTTAAGGATAAACAAGTCCTGATGAAGAATTTTACAGACTTCTTCTAGAAGTATTCAAATTTCCCGCGAGTCTTCAATAATAATACAATAATGCATTAATGCAGCACTAACGCTTTCAACATTTCCAGGAGTTCCCAATGTTTTCGTAGGCCCTAGCTTTTTAATGTTTTGAACAGTGTCTGTATCACTCCACTCTTTCACCTAATCTAGAATTATGTTGTAAAATAGAGCTAAAGTTCATCTACACAAAAACTCGTTGCTGTATCATCCATCGTGTATTAAATCCAAACTCATTTCTGAACAGATGACAGAAGTTGGATTCTGTATTCCAAATATTTTCGCACTGCTGTAAACATGTATCATATCAAAATCCCGTGCTTTACTCTATATACATAATAATGTAAAAACATTGTGGAGATTTCTTCTCACGAATTCTTTCTCGTCTCTAATCGTTGCTACTAATCTTAGACCACTTATCAATGTGCAGAAGCGTATAATAAAAGTAATTTTGAAGAAAAAAAGATTTGATCATTCGGATCCACTTTTTCAAAAACTTGATATCCTCCCGCTTAGAAAGCTTTATGTCTATAAGTTAATAAAAGCATTATTGAATCTAAGATCAAAGGGAAAAGGAGGGTTTAATGCAGATTGCTATGCGAACCTTAGAAATCCTCGTTTGGTTTTTGTGCTTCGGGCCAGGTTAACCTTATTTCAACAATGTCTCTTTTATAATGCACCTAGAATTTTTAACTTATTGCCCTTGGAGTTAAAAGGTAGACTATTCCGAGAAGAGAACCATGAAAATGGTTAAACATTGGCTATTTGGAATCGATGACATAGATCATATCTTGAAACCAGAAAATTGATTGATGTGTACAATTTACCGTTATTTTAAATATTCTCTTGTGTGTGTGTGTGTGTGTGGCGTGTATGTTTGTATGTTTGTACCTGTTATTATGAGGTGTTTTGAGTATATGTATTTTGATTTGGGTATGTAGGTATAGATTTGTATATGTATGCGACATTTAAAAAAAATGTATGTCCAATTATTTTATTATTATATTAAGATCAAATAAATCAAGCCCTGCAGGTGAGAATGTTAATGGACTTGCCCGAAGCACTGTTCGTGGGATTTCTATTCATCCCTTGGGAAAAACAAAACAATAATTATTCTTAAAAGGTTCGTATAATTTTACGTACTTTCTGATGTTTGTATTGCTGATTGCATATAAGTAACTTTGAAATATTAATATTATTGCAAAAAACTCACTTTACCTCGAAAATTGCCTTAAACCTTAAAATATAAGTGTTATACTAGAGCAAACCCTGTTTATTATTATGTCCGCTTTGTTCAATGTATCTAGTTCAATCATTTACATTTTAGTTACATCATTAATTCAGATTATTATATAGTAACATACATACATACATGTATATGTATGTATGTATGTATGTATGTATGTATGTATGTATGTATGTATGTATGTATGTATGTATGTATGTATGTATGTATGTATGTATGTATGTATGTATGTATGTATGTATGTATGTATGTATGTATGTATGTATGTATGTATGTATGTATGTATGTATGTATGTATGTATGTATATATGTATGTATGTGTATATGTGTATATGTATGTGTATATATGTGTGTGTGTGAATGTGTAAGTATATATATGTATTTTGGCTTGGATTGTTATTATTATTTTAATAAAAGTAGATTATATTATTTCTTTTCATTTCATATTGATGCACAGCTGGTCAGCTCATGACTCTTTCTGTTTGTTTTTTGAACTGATAGCAACCCCAACACAGGCATTGCCTCTGGGGTGCTTAATTTATTTTACAAACATTAAAATTAACTGTTGACGTGTAAGTAATTATAGTTTTTTTTTTTAATGTTATTATTACTGAAGTTTATTTTTTAAGTTTTATATGTATCATATTATTTTCATTTTTATATGTATTATTGAAGTGTACTGTTGTTTTTGTTTATGAAATAAATATTTTCATTAAAAAAAATAATAATAAAATAAAAATAAAAATACTTCATGTATCATTAAGGTTTACAAACAACATTCTCCTTAAAATGCTCATTGTGGAGCAAAGAAGATAAAAGAAAATATTATTCTAAATTGTGAATGTAATTTAGAAAAATAACTGTACATCAACCATATTGTATAAATAACACATGCAAAAGTGTCGTATGAAGTTTAAAATATCATAATTCTGATCACTTTTGTAATATGAAGTGTTACATTTTACAGAATATAAATCTGGTATTTGTTGTCTTCCCTTTGTTACTTGTTAAGGTAACTTGTTAAGGTAAAATAAATAAACCTATTTTATTTTCCCTTCCTTTTACTTTTATAAATTAATATTATCAAACTTCAAAGTGTTTTCTTAGATTGAGTTACTTACGTGAAGACTCCGTTACAAAGAGATGCAGTGTTTATCTTTTCATGCGATGTTATTACATTTTTTGGCGAAGAAACAATCTGACAAGATTTCAACTCTTATTTTAAAAGAATTTTTGTTTTTGTGAAATTTTGGGAAGTGTATTATATATAACTTTTATTAGTGACAAAGTACATAAAAGCGTATTTAGTTTGATTTGGTTGTGGTAACAATAAAAATTGCATTATATGGTTTTTAGCTCCGTTCAATAGTTGTAAATGTAGGTATATTACCTGTATCCGAGATAATAATTGTTTGTTTTTTAACTTATTGAGTTTATTATCGTGCAGTTCAGGACTGTACGTTAAGTTATATTTTTAATTTTATTGGGTGTCTTTTTAACCATATTGCAATAGGGTTTCTCATGGATTTCAATAGGAATATACTTGATTATTAATCAGAATTGCAGCGATAGCCTAAAATATGTATTATTTATTGAGATGAATTCTTTTTAATAAATATTGTATATAATAATGTTTTGAATTATAGATGTATTTAAGGCATTTTTAAACGTATTTTCTCAAGAAAAGGTGGTTATATTGACTTACAGATTTATTGTGAGGTTGATTATCAATTAGATTTTCGAGTAATTGTAAATATCACGAGGATGAAAATGTTAGTAGTTTTTTATCTCAGAAAGTTGTAAAAATGTTTCAAAATTTTAAGATTATTGCGTGGTAAGTTTTTAAAAGAAATGTTTAGATTTTGGTTGAAATCATTTAAATAGAATAGAATTTGTTTTTATTTTAAGAGAGAGGTAGGACCCAAAAGTCGTCTTTTACAACTAACTCTTATATAAACAAACAAAATTATTATACAAACATTTGGTGATAAATATTTGGTAAGTAAATAAATATTTTATTAGTGTACAGATTTTGATAAATCAAATAATATTTTCAAAGTTTGGAACATTGAGATAGAATTTGATTTGAGTTTATTAGTACTGTACTATATTTTGTATCCCAAAAGAAAAAACTAAATGTAACACTAACTTTTGCAGTTTTTTATTGATCAACTTTGATGGAAATTATACAATCTTATAATTGAAAAGATCTGAGTGGAAATTAATAGTAGATTTTTACGTAAACAATTGCAAAGTCACGCAACTACTAAGCTTTTACACAACAATGTTTACTTTAATTAATAGCATTAATATAATGTTTATTTACTAGAAATAGTTCTTCAATTTTCTCCATTGAAAATATAACTGATTTACAAATAAAAGGCATTACATTTGAATGTAACTTATTTTCTTACAGTTGTAAAGTAAATAAATATCCCATTATAATTTAAGACGAATTATCAAGTCACTAAACTTTTCCAACTAAAACAGACGATTTCAAAATGATTCTAACAACGTTGTAATATTTACATTCTACACTGTTAAAGTTATTTGTCCACTTCGTTATTCTGTTAACGAAATTGAAGTAAAATTAAAGAACATATTTGAAGATAAATTTATACTACGTCTATGGACA
The DNA here is from genome assembly GCA_963513935.1 of Aphrophora alni. Classification (NCBI taxonomy): domain Eukaryota; kingdom Metazoa; phylum Arthropoda; class Insecta; order Hemiptera; family Aphrophoridae; genus Aphrophora; species Aphrophora alni. The sequence goes on along the minus strand of OY740768.1, from coordinate 114,297,144 downwards.
TATTCTACGTAGCTCTAAATTGCTTTGAAAAAATTATGTTATTGCTTCAAGTAAAGCTTTATGTTTTTACTTGAGTTGTATTTCAGATTAGTAATAGTAAATCTATTTAATTTTTTTAGATGATGGGGATTAAACTGGTAGTTAATTTTATGGCACTTCAAGAGGCCTAAGTAGAAAAGAAAACCCAAAGATCTGTGGATCTTCGTCCAGTACATTATACTCCTAAATATCCATACCAAATTACACGTAATCAGTCATTAAACTTAATTCTTATTCAAATGTTTCTATATACTCGTATATTAAAAAGGCTTTAGTTGTGTGATTACAAATCAGAGTTACTAAATTGTTAATGAAATGTTGTCTAAATATTAGTGTCTTAATACACTAATGGAGCATTGCATTTTATTGATTGATAAATATAGAGACAAAATATTATAAATTAAAAATATAGATTTTTCTTTTTGTGAATATATTGGGTTTAGGTAGCTTTGTACCATAAAAAGTGTTGTACATAATGCTTGACTGTCAATCTGTCTGTATGTCTGTCCTAGGTGGTTTCGCAGATCTTCAGAAGTTCTACACATTTGATTTTATAAAAAGCCTTAACCGATATACCGATAAATAAAATGTTTAAGAAAATATACAATTTATTATCCCAAACCAATGCTTCCAACCAGATTAAAATATTATCAATGTTTTTCATGTTTAATTTATGTTCGTTGGATTAATGAAGACAGGATGAAATCGAAACCACCGAAAAAAATACAATGGCAATAATTAAGCTGAATCTTGTATATATTGGTGGTACCAATTTCAAGTTACAGTGCTATATTATGGCTCAATTAAAATGCACCCATGACTGCAATCATTATTAACAAATACTAGACACGTTTAGGACGATTTGATATAAATAATGAGAAATCAAATGGAAACTCAATTTTATTGGTAAACTATTTCCCTAGAACCGGGTATCTACACCCTCAAATCAAGTACAATATTTACTACAGAATTTGTTTGAGTGTAAATTTCAATTTAAATAACTCTAAGATACGTAGTTACCTAAAAGTTTAGTGAGTGAAACATATCGGTCATAAAAAAGGTTCAAATACAAAATATGAATTACCATGGAAAGACTGTCAAACAATCGTTAAAAAAAACCACTTTTTGGGGGGTTTTCGACATTACAACGGATATTTTCACAGAAACAAAACGACATAATAGATTCTTTGATCCATCAGAAAACGTTGTATATACGACATAATAGCTAGAAAGTAAAAATAACAATAATTAATTTTTTGTCATTTAATTATTAAAGGTTCCGTTTCACGTTTTTTATTCATATCTCTGATAGTTTTTAATTCTTATAACTTTGCGAGAGGAAGTTACCCCTTACCCTGGTAAGAGTAACACATTATACTTAAAGAAGAATAAACGTAATATTAATTTGAATTGAGAAGGTAATATTATGAAAAAAGCCATAAAGACAATCCACAATGCCAATAAAATGTGGCAAAGAACAGTTTATTTTTACATATCTATTACAGTTATAATACTAATCAACTTATTTATATTTTTAAATGTGAATCATTGTATTACTGAAATGCAATATCAATTTAAAGTTTTTATTATTCCCTTTCTTATTACACATTTTTTTTTTTAAATGATTTCTTCCTTTTACTTTGAAGAATTAACCTTGTCAGCCTTCAAAGTGATTCCTGAACTTGTGTAAGCTGGGTTGCATGAATAATTTTGTGAAGGCTGCGTTATAAATGCAAACGCGTTTATCGTTCAAACTTAATGAATTAATTAGATTTTTTTTTTTTATACAATCTTTTTAAAAGTAAAACATGTTTTACGATAGTATTATGTTTTACTTTATTCTAAAAAGAAACTGCTTTCATTTAACATTTTTGTTTTAAAATATTTATTTTTGAATTTATGTAAATTGCATTACATTTCGTAAATTACATTAGCGTTAACGTAGATACATACGTAATTAGATTGATGTAATTATGTTAATTGCTACAACATTTTATTAAATGTGTTTTATCCCAGCTCAAATGAGTAAATGTTAGATATAATGTCAGATGTGTTATTTTCTTGTCAATGATTTTTTCAAAAAGAATTGAGCTTTTTGTGGTTACTACTATACCTCGTTTTATAGCTTATGTATCACCAAATTTGAGACCTCCAAAAATTGTAACAGAGATAAAAATATATCAAAAATTCAAATAACGAAACAACAATTTTCTCTTTGTGGGACCAAGTGTTCAAAAACATACGCTATTTAATTTTAAACGAATGTATACGACCATTATTTCGCTTTCGGAAAATAGTATAGGACTAAAGAAGTTATTCTATCTAGGTTATTCTACCTATCTATTTTAGCCTACAACCTAAAATTGCTACTTTCCTTTTTTAATTCTAAAAGATTATAAAAGCTATCTTTAAAATTGTATTCACTCTTTCAAAAAGGAGTTAGGACTTTTGAGTTGTCTGTTATAAAGTATATAACGTTGTAAAGATATATTTTCTATATATATATATATATATATATATATATATATATATATATATATATATATATGGACACTTTGACAATAAGGACATTCAGAAAAAATTTATATTTGCACTACAATGAAGGTTCTTGAATTTGGATGTAATGAAGTTTTTTTTTGTTTCTAATTAGTTGTTTGTTAGAGGGGTAGGAGAGGGGAGGTTTAGATCCGTTGCTCGATCACGTTTCAGTCATAATTTATTCAAACCTTCAAAACAGATGAAAATAAAGGACTGGGAGGTAAGATGAGGATACGTTATCCTAGAGCAGAGCAGATGTAAGGTGTGGACATCAATATTGTGTTGTTTAACACCACATCAAAGCCTTCAGGAGTTTGGTGAGGTATTTATTCGACTTATTCTCTGTCTAACAAACTCTGTTTTTAAAAACTGATACTATGTAACTATACATGCAATTCACTAGTTTCAGGATATCAGGCTTAGAACAGGTGTGAGTGTCTTGCTACAAAATAATGTATGATATGTAAATACATCACCGTGGCATCTGTTAACACTCTTGAACTTAACACTGCTGGTTTGGATCACACTTTACATTGAGTTACGTATACAACGATGTTTTAGCAGATATTCAGAAATCCACGAATGAAGGAAAGGTTATTAATGCTTGGAGTGCTCTACAGCCTCAATGTGTGAATATATAAAATTAATAATCAAATTAGGGTTGTGGACATATTTTGGAGTTATTTTAATTCATTTATTAATAAATTACATTTTGAGGATATCTGCCATAAAATAAAACACAAAATTACTATTTTATCTGCATTAAATTTAACGATTTCGATAAATTGTGTTAAAAATGTAGGTTCTAATTACGGAAACTTAACTTATTGGTTGCCATATCTTGAAAAATACATGTTTGTTTGTTATCGGTAAAACTCAAAACAAAATCATCATGGGGTTGTTAAAACATACACAATTTCTTATTTCTTGAGCTACTGATTTAAATTTTAGTAAAATCTGAAGATTAATGACCCACTCTCTATAAAATCGTCAATAAAACAATATCACGTCCTAGAATCTTGACTGCAATCAATAAGCAATTAATTTTCACTATTTGACTAACAAATACTGAATTAAAACTTTTGGTGACTGTTAATTTTAGACGGTTAATATTTGGTTTTGGTGACGGGTGAGTGAAAAATAATATGTGCTGTGATTTTACACAGTTTATTTAGTTAACAATTATTTGACTACAAATGGAAGAAACATTTCGGTTGCTGTTAAAGAGTTACACATTTATATTTTTCCATTTGAATTGTACGCATGCCGGAATAATGAAAGCACTTAATAAGATGTTCTATCACAAACAATAAAACAAAAACATACTAATCAATTAACAGGAAAAAAACATTGTCCGGGAATATTTTGTTCAATTTTTATTCGGAATATCTTGGAAAAAAAATAACGACATAACATACCGAATGATCTCACTGGACCATTTATTAATTTTCGGTGTGTCCATTTCAGTACCAAGATTTCACGTTTGTATGTAACAATTTAGTGGGGTACCCAAATTGACCTGCGAAATTAAAATGACGTGAGGGCTGTGAGTGCATGGTTGAGTACAAAGTTTCCTAAGTTTCAGAGAAGGCAACGAATAAGGTATAGGGATGTCTTTAGTTGCCTATATATACTCTATCTTGGAAAATATAACACGAGGTTCACGAATACACAGCAGTTGTTATCTACAAAAGTCGTTTTCTTTGAGACATAATCGGTAACCAATTTCGGATAACAAAGTATTGCGATCAAGTTACTCTAAAGTTGCCCCTATCTACGATGAGGAAATGGGAGGAAGAACGAAGCGAATATCCCCAGTTAGCCAAAAAACCTTTTTTTCCGAACATCCAAAGAGAGATGGATGTTTTGCACTCCATCGGTTATTTATGATTTCAATAGTGTTCAAAATTTAACAATGATCTACTAATATAGTGAGAGTATTGGTTGGGCTGTAATATTAGTTCATCAACCGATATGCCTGTTTTAAGCTACACGACGGCTGTAGGGATAAATTACTATCGGCTAGGGGTAAGTATGTCCATTTTTTATTTTTCAGTTATATTATAATAGTTCTCAAGTTATTATTCATGGAAGGGAAATTATCAAGGTTGTTTCTCCTGTTGTTGGTTGGTAGACTTGTTATTCGGTTTTTATTTATTTTTCAGTTTTAGATTATCCACGGATCATCTTTAAAATGCTATCGAACTACAAGTCTTTTTCAATTCGAACAGGGCATTGATAGGAACAGAAACTGAAACCCATCGGTTATATTGGCAAACGGAACATGGATCGAGTACCTAATATTAGTTATTGCAACATGTGGTAATCCTCTATTTAAGATATTTATACTGTGATATGGACACTAATAAGAGGTTGTTTAAAAACAAATAATTATTGTTAAATAATAATTAACATATTACTTTTTAGTATTGCATTATTATATTAATGCAATGTAATATGTGTATATTATATATCACTTTCTTCAGTGTATGGCGGGAATGTTTATGTAGGAGTAAAATAAAATCGTATTCCGAGATAAAGTCTATTTTATAAACTCAATTTTTCACTTCATCGTCTTCTTTCAAAGAAGCTTAGTAGTAGTGAAGGTATTTGAGTTAAGGTTTCCTTTGTGTGTGATCGGGTTTTGAGAGCTAAAGGCTTCTGTGGCGTAACGAAGTTATTTCTATAATGCACATTTGTTGCCATGAATGCTATACATTTGTTGCATATAGCAAATGATGTGTCTGATTAGATGGATTGTGATTTTATTATATACTCACTAGATTTATATTAACTAGATATCGCCTAGTGGTCGAAATTTGACCAAAAATTCAGTTGATCTGGACCCAATTAGTTTAAAAATACAATTTTTGTTTTTTATTTTTTAAATTTATTTTATTGCCCTTATTTACATATTACTGTTATACAATATTTGTATATTTATTTTGTCACTAAACAGTTTTAAAATTAATTAAAACAAAATGATTATTGCTTGTTTATTTTCACTTTATTCATAGATATAATATGTACTTGAAATCACTTATATTGGCAAAGTTAAAAAAAAAAAACAACAGTATGTGACATTTTTATAAAAAAATCAACTTAAATGATTTAAAATGTTGTACTAAGCAAATTGTATTAGATATTTAAAATTTAGTATACACAATATTTTTTGTGAACACACTTTCATCTTTGGCCAAATGCACTTGACCTCTGTGTTCTGAAATATAAAATGTCAATACACTGAAAGAATTTACACGACTTGCGGCAACATAGAGTTGTCCATGTGTGAAAACTGGTTGCTGCAAAAAATTAAAGTGCCAATGGAGTTGTCTCCTGAATTAAAGATTAATGATTAAGAGTATATCGATGTTGATATAATTTTGCTCAAATGTAAGCTCTATGGTGGAAATAAAATTACTACCCAAAAATGCAGGTTCGGATTTATTCTGTTAAAATTGAAAATTAAACAATGACCCCGTAGTAAAAAACGAAGATCTGAAAAACGTCACAAACGAGTTAAATCAAATTTAATTATTTTGAAATGAAATTGTTAAATAAAAGAAAATAGGTTATAATTTGTGAATAAAACCAAAATAAAACTGAAGACGATCTGGATTAAATTAGATATTTTCTAATTTTCTTACTTTTACTTTCACGGGTCGGGTTGTTTTAAAAATTTCACCACTTTAACAAACTTGAATTCAAATTGCTTTCATTGATTTTGTGGTATTCAATCGTTTACATTACAGCTCATTGTTTATATTTATTTCTTATCTATAATTCACAAACCACCATTTTGGTGACGGATATGTGTATTTAAGTACTTAAAGACTAAATTTTAGCAAAATTTGGTAATATTTATAACAATAGTAAAAAACTTGATGTGTAGCCAATTACATCCACGTAAAAATTATGGTAAACATAAATTTATTCGTTTGTGTAGTAGAGCACTGCACATGTGAAAAACGGAAAGAAGGCATGATTTTAATAAATACTTTAGTGTTTAGTTTATTTTCACTTGTACCATCCATAAAATTTAATGAAAACAATTAATTCAATAGTGGATTTCAACAGTGTCATACCGGTAAATACAATATTACAAATTATTCAGTTTTAGCTTTAGTTAATTAATATTAAATATTAGTAAAATAAATTATAAACATTGTTATTTCTTAAGGAATTGTGAACCAGAACAAGTTCTTAGTTCAATAATTTTGAAATTAAAATAGTTAAGTAAATTTTGTTTTATTTTCTGATTTTACAGCAGATTTTCTAGTAATGAAAATTATCTTAACTTACTTGCATGTTTAATGACACTTTTTATAATTTTAGGAATATTAAAATAAAATAAAAGATTTAAATTAAGAACGTGCTCAATCCTTACTTTCAACGGGTTAGTCGTCTAACTAATAAAATATATTTGTTCCGTCCAGACATTAGCAATATGTCGTAGCAACTGACTAACTTTCTTGCAACTGCATATAACTTTTCTAATTTACGAGAATGTATTTCTTTTTTATTTTTTTTTTACATAGTTATTAATATTACAACTTTGTATATGATACATCAAGAGTGTATTTAGGTTTGTCCATAAATAAATAAGTTACAAGTTCATTATTGAGTTCAAAACGATGAATTTTGTATCTGTCCAGTAATATCCATTCATTTTGTATACCATTGAGTCTAAAAAAATAGTTATTCCTAAAAGTAATACGAATATATTACGGACCATTCTTAAATCTAAATTGTTATCCCATGAAGTTTTCAATAGCCAAAAGTTAGAATTGATACTGATAAAATTTCAGAGAGATTTATCTCAAGACTGTTTAAATTGGTTGTTCAATTTCAAATCACCTACAAACTAACATGGTTTATTATTTTTGGCAAACTGGTTTTGGTCATCATCTTTCATATTTCAATAGTATTTGAACTAATAGCTTGTGATAGTCAGGCATATGTCCTTCTAAGAATTGATCAAATGTTTATTTCTAACTCTTTTGTTTGGGTGACAACATTACCCTTTTGTTTGCCTAATCTATTGTATAAGAATATGAAAGCAGGTTTATGTAATGTTTCTATACAGTTTATTTAATTATTTTTTAAAAAGAAAGAATTTTACCGGTACTTCCAAAAACCTAAATATATATAAAAAAAAAATATTTTCACATGAATCTAAGGATCAGTTTATCAAATTTATCTAAAATGTAGCCAGTAACAATAGTAAAAAAAAAATTTTAAAAAAATCACCTCGTTATACCAAAGCTATTTTAGGATTCCACAAATGAAAAATATTACCGTAGAAGAAGGTGAAATATTCTAAGTTTTGCACATTATATTTTGATAATATTTGCTTATGAAAAAAGTAACCAAACTTCATGTTAACGAAAATTATGGTTCACGTGAAAATTGAATATAATCCTCCAAAAGTATTAAAAAAAAAAAAAAATTACGTTAAGCAGGTATAATATTTTAAGATATACCCCCCCCCCATTTCGTCAAAGTTTAATAACTATTGCTCGGACAGATATTGAAATATTTGACGTCCTAAGGCAGTGTATACTTTATTTCTATTTACCTATAAACTTAGCATCTTAATATTTATGGAGATCGAGTTGGATATTTTTTGTTTGCGTAGATTTTTGTTTTGTTATAAGGGAGTGTGAGAAAGTATGAAATGCTTTTGCACCTTTTATTATATAGGTCCCCCCCTCAAGTCACATTATGTCCATACTAAGATAATGTTCATACTATGTCCATACTATGTTACATGTTTGTCTAAATGACTTTTTGTAATACTGGAGCATGGAACAATAAAAATGTTCTAGGAGCAATATGGTCATGTCGCAATTTTATGCATTCAATGCCACAAACATATTTATAAACCAATCATAAATATTGATTAAATCATTGTTGTGTAATATTATTGTTATTTAAGATCTGTTGATACAAATGAATGACGTTTATTTAAAAGATAATTTGTCTTAAGGCAAACAATCGTTGCGTGAACGAGATGTATATTACTTTTGATAAAATTAAAATGTTATTTATACAATTATTATACTAAAAGTAGGCGTATAAAGATAAATAGCATAGTTTTATTTATAATGAAGTTAGTGATGATAAATATCTTCCCAAATAAATAAGAAATCGATATTAATATTAAAATATCTTCAATTATGGAAATTACGAAATTGTATAATATACGGGTGTTGAAATAATTGTGTGTATATCATAAAAATTAAAAATTCTATTAAAAATATAATTTCAATATATACTTTCAAAACCCAATCTGAAACTTTAATTTAAATATTATTAGCACTTTAAAAATTGATTTGATGCTGGATCGTAGAGTAAAATACAATCGTAATTTAGGAAAAATATGCGAAAAATATTAGGTAATGAAATGACTGTGTAGCATTTTAAAGTAGATAAAAATAAAATATGTGTTATGTAAAAACTATTCCAAAATGTATATTTTTCAAAAATATTGTTGAAAGCCTGTAGAATATTATTTTGAATTCTTAAAATAACAGCAAGTGAGAACGGAGAAACTAATAAATGTGTGGCTTTATTAAACTTCGCCCTTTCACTTTTAGAGGAAAAGTCCTGTCAAAGGGATGCTTTGTGTTTAAGGTAATATCAAACATAAGTGGTTTAGAAGCCCAGTAGTAAAGTTATTTGTTCGACCCTTAAGCGCATATTTGTAATACTTCAGCGAACAGAAATACTAAATTCCACAAATTCAAAATTTTAATAGTTCGAATACCATTACTTTATTTAGCTACGTCTAATATTTTCTGAGCTCTAAATGATCACGATGATTCTGTTTTCCACCAAATCATTAATGGCTTAAGCCTGCTATATGGTTAAAATAATTATGGTTATGAAATTTATTTATATCTATATATATCTAATGACTTTTTGCAGCAAATTAAATTTTCATTGATATTTAAACACAATTATTTTTTCATCAACTTTTTTTACAAAATTACTTTCTTTCATAAATTCATCTTCTAAATTAATATAAAACAAATAAATTCTTAAAATTAAGAGCAGGTTGGTATTATACCAAAATGTATAGCAATTAAAACTTTTCTTAATGTAATTACTTTAATTATTTCTTTCTAATTTGGGAATTTCACATTTTTAAACAATTATTTTTTTATTGTAATTAAAATTTCTACACACATTATATACTTATTAAGCATAACATATCAATTTATTCAAACAAAAAAAAATTATCACAGGAAAAACTATTAAAGGATTTGAAATTATTTTTTATTGCACTTAGTGGCAACTCACTATTTTATCAACTGTTATAAAAATGTCAAACCTTGAACGACGTGTTGACTTTCCTGGAAATCTGGTTGTGGAGTAGATCTGCGTTGTTAAACAGCTTCAGTCCATTTGACAGTCCAGGTTTTATCGTCCCTTTATATCTGACGTAAATATGTCCATCTATTTGACTCTAATACTTAATTTATTCTACCATTTATTTTACTTATGCACTGACTTTAGTTAAAAAATTATCTGGTGCAAACTGTCGTGAAGTAAGGTAATCCTCACCTTCTATTTATAGCCGAAATACATCGTATTCACATTCCAATATTCTTCCCTTTTTGGCGAGATACGATATATACTTTTTCTTCCTTATTAATACGTTTAATTAATTTTTTCCGTCTACCACTGTGTTGTACGAGTTATTCTGAATCTTAACATATTAATTTTTCTCATCTAAACACTTTTTTATTATTATTTTGTCTATTAATTAGTTTATATTTTAACTCTTTGAGTCGGTTGGCTTCATGGCACCGCCTCTCGGACCTTCACGGTTTCCCGCACTTTCTTATCCTGCAAAATTAAACTTGCACTGGGCTAAAATCCTTTTGTTTTATTTTAAACTTGTTAATATTCTGTAATTTTATCATTTTCATTGCTTGCATCTTGTTGGTTGTTGACCGTGGCTTTCCTGACGCTGTCGATTTGTGACTCTAGGTGTTACCATTCTCCTGATATCGTTGATACTAATTTTGCTTAGTTTTGTAATCCTACTTTTCACAACTTTGTTCCTAGTTCCTGAAACTCGGTAGTTTCGTGGAATTACTCGTATAAGTTTCGTAGCCGAAAGGAAAAATTGTCCGATTTCCTTATCTGTCGATTTTCACACTTTTATCACTTCCTTTTGCACTCGCAATTTTACTAAATTTTCTTTAATATTTTGACCTGGGATTTAAATTTTGTTTTTCTTTAATTATTTTTATTTATTAATCTGAAATATTAATTCGATATCTCTTTCCATTTTCCCACAAAAAATGTAAAAACTATTAGTATTTTTTTTTGGTGAGGAATTTTTTTTTACTCAATTCGTCATTGCTTTTATACATCTTGATATTTTTGTATTAATTAATTTAATATACTTTTATAAGTAGCACATTTCTGCTAACTTTTTAATTAATCATTTTCCCCGAATTTTTTCGAAAATAACATTTTCTTAAATTTCCATGTAGTTTATGGAAATCTAAGTTTTTGGATTTTGATCAATTTTCAAAATTTTCCCTTTCTTACTTTGTCTTTAACTTTAATTACTTAAATAATAAGAAATATTAGTATTAGATATAAATTGCCCACAACTTGTAATAAACGTATTTTTAAAACTGTTTATTTCATATTTTCAAAATTCATCAAATACTGATTTTTATTTCAAAATGACTAAGAAACTCGCCGTTTATAGGGGTCGCGAATCGTAAGTCAGACCGAATTCATAGTTCACTTCCACAAACTCGTTCAAAACGACAAAGCTTGCTTCTACTGTACAAAATCCTTGCATGCATGGTAAACTGTATTATAATCTTTTCTAAAATTTGTCAAATACAGTCCCCGTAAAAAAAAAAAAAAAAAAAAAAAAAAATGGAAATACTTAAAATAATTGGTTTATAAAATTTGAAGGTTGATATTTCACATTGCTATAGGGCTAAGGATGGGGATGAATTTTAATGTCGCTGAAATTTATTAAACAATATATATTTTTCCTATTTCATTACAAAATTTGAAAGGACAGAAGAGAACAATCAAGCTAACGATTTATTATTAAAGTGAATTAAATAATCTTTAAAGTCTTGTCATTTTGCGTGAACAGTATTTATTAGTTACAGAACAATACTTCATTAATTTCCGGCGTAAAGTTATATAAAGAAAGTAGACAAGTCCTTGCCTTTTGTTATTTTAAAGTGAGCAGTAAATCTTCACAATAGAGTCCCTCTTTCGTTTTATGGTAACCATTATCTCAATCTTGTTTTATAATAACTTTAAAATAAAAGATTCGTTGCGAGGAAATATAGGAAGCAGGCTTGGAATCCGTACTTATTTTAATATGCCTTCTTTTATGTTAAAAACTTGTTGAAAACTAATCTCATCTTCCAAAGAACCGAGTGATTAGGAGATACAATTTGTTCAAGTAAAGGTTATTAAGATTGTATAATGTTGGTGGAGGGATTTTACTTACATTATTATACTAAATTATCTGTGCATAAGAGTATCCTGAATACCAAATATCAATGAAACTTAAAAATTTAAAACTAAACTGAAGTTGAGGCCTAAATCAAAATTCTGGTTTTTGTAAAACTAGTTCCATTCTGAATAAAAGTACGCTCCTCTAAAATCCCAAACTAAATTTATTGGTGATCAGGAAATTGAACCATTTGGGTCATTGTAAACGTTCATATATATTTAAAACCGTCAAAGTGATTTCTACCAAACTTGTGAAAAATTGTAACCGAAACATATGTGGCAAATATAAAGTAACATTAATATAATGTATGTGGTCATCTGGAAAAAAAAACGGAAAACTAAACTGAGGATATTGAGGGTAGTATTTTCCAAATTACACACTCATTTACTTAAAGTTAGCTAAGAAAAAAGCCAGTATTTACTTGATTCCTTAGTTTCACAAATCCCCAGTTAAGTAAAGACCTCAGAACAATTGTGTCCCGTCATAAAACGGTATTAGTTGAACAAACACCATTATTTTGTTCACTGTTTCATTCCTTGAACAAAGGTTTGTTGTTAACACGCGAGTTGTAATCACTGAGTGCAGCAGGAAAAACTCTCTACGCGAAAAGGAAAGAAAAAAGTGAAACAAGGTAAGAATATCTAATCTCTACAGGTAATGAAAGGTTTTAATAATATAATAAATAATTCACTAATTCCCTTACTTCTATCCTCCATTCAGTTTATAGTGTTAATCTATATATCAGTAGCGTATATCATATATTTCAGTAGTGGTTAAAGATAAACAGTTTTTGCTACATTATCCAATAAACTGGTCAGTACATATCCATAAAATATGTAACTCTGTGAATCTAGTATTATAAAAAATGTCTCTATGAAGCTTTTTTAAGCCCAAAGAGTGTTTCAGAGGAGTACCCAAGAGATGAGTATTGACGTTTAACTAGAAGTGGGATATATAATGGGGTCGATAATGATTTCACCAAACTCCTGAAAATGTGTTGTCGAGTGAACAAAACAGAATAATATATGCATTTAATTCGTTTGGTAAGACCACGTATCGTAAGATTTCTACGAGAATTTGAGTTCAATCAAGGAAAATTTTTTTTTTTTTAAATCACCTGAACAATTTTGATTAAACCTCAAACAAATTTAACCATTAAGATTATAAAACTAAATATATAAACCAAATAAATGTAGTTTATAACTGTCATATGTTACTCCAATATTTTGATATTTTAAAATACATAACAAGTATTTTTCTACGTTGTATAGTATACATTACAAATAATGGAATTTATATTCAATTCACACATTGTTACATTGTTGTATGTTTGCCTTTTCTAATTTAATTCAGGATATCAAACACCATATTCATTGAGGGGGGTGGGGGTAGGGATTTTTGTTTTAATAATAAATCACAACACAATTGATTTTAAAAATCGGCTAAAACAAAATTTGGAAAAATTAGTCTGTTTCTTATTTTATAATTTTCAAGTAATACGCTACACCTCAAAACTCCTACATGTTTACTGAGAAAAAACAAGGAATTAATTAAGTTAAGTGAAGAATTGAATTTCATAAAATGACTCTCATAATTTGTTCTAGTATTACTATTCAAAGTATTTGTTTTAAGTGTTTAATCATTTATAGCTCCCACAAAAATTATTGATCCATATTTTCCTAGTTTGTTGAAGCTCAAAGTCAATACTTAAAAAATTACAAAAATAAAAAATAAAAACACGAACTCAAATATTGTAAGAGTATGTGCAATGCTGTAATATCAAGATACATTATTCTCCAGTATACACCCTTATTAGCTGCGAACCCTAAATAAAGGGCGAGTCCAATACAAATATTCAATTGAAAATTATTTTCAGGTAGAGGGTATAGTGAATAAAAATGGACTACGAGCAAAGCAGCATAAAATATTACTAATCTCTATAAATGAATTCATAGCCTAATTAGTCTCGAAGCAAAAACAGAATCCTGTCCATGCCACAAAACAAACAAAAAGCTATGGCTACTTACTGTATATTGAGTTGGAGGTATTTTTTATAATCATTATGCTATTTGTACTTGCTTTTATATAATTTTATACAACAAATGCTTTTTACATGAATATCTCACATTCACAAATAAAATATAATTCCTTATAATAAACAACTGTTATAGCTCTGAAATTCATGACTGGACCATAAAAATGAAATACTTTTCTAATTTGAATAATTTTTCTTCATATTTTGTAATTTACAATGCTTAAATAAAAAAAATATTATTTACGTTTTTCAATATACTATTGCACTTTTATTCATGCACTAATAAATATATGGACTATTATATTTTAGACTACAATTTAGACTACTAGATTACTTTGTAGCTTAGGTAAGGTTAGGTAAAAATGCCATTTATATTGACGTAGGAGATACAAGTGGTATCGTTACGCAGAATGCTAATCAACATAAAATTAACTTTAAAGATGTAAAACGATATTATCCCGAAACAATTTTATAGGATGGACTTTTAGAAATGGGATTTATTTTATTTTCGAATTAGATTTTGTACCGTCATACGAAATCTCCCTTTTAATATTTCTTAAAGTGCGGCCGTCAGGTGCTGCAACGTGTACAACTCTGAAATCAGCATCAGGCCACCTACTTGCCCCGAGGCCTGTAACTGTACTTAGCGATAAGATACCAGTTGCATTTAGGTTTTGAATTGAACTCATTTGTGGGAGAAGTCTCCTAAAGTTTTTTAAGTTTAACAATCATCATGTTGAGTTTTCTTTCTTAAATAAAAAGCGTGCAAATACTCATTTCAGTTGCTACTGAAATGTGAGCCGATTTTTCTTTTCTAAATTTAATAAATGCGTCTACATTCTTCATGCGTCATTTTCAAAGCCTGCATCAACTCCGAACCAGGTAAAGAAAAATTACTGTTTAAATTTTATTGAGTTAACTATGTTAAAATATGTATTCTATTTATAAATCTAAATTTTTGAAATCTGTTTTTAATTATAAGTAAACTTTAGGATGTTTGTAAATTTTAAGAGTATAAATTTAAATAACCTTTTGAAAGAAAAACCAATAGCATTTCCTTTTATTTTAGTTATTATAAAGTCAAATCAGCGATTAAAAATCATTAAATTTAATTACAACTAAATTTTAATTTGTCTGTAAATTGTACGAGTTTAAATTCAAACAGTCTTTTAAAACGAATAGCATCTCTTTTCGTTTCTAGTTTTTATAAAGTAAAGTCATTCATTAACTTGTTTAGCACATATAACATTTTGTTTTCAAGGAAATTGTATTTTTAAAGCTTAGTTACAGAGAAATATATTGCTTATGAACCTACAACTGAAGTGTTTAAACTTGTAAAAAGTGTCTGTTCTTTAACTAAATCCAACATGTATATTTTCTACAGCTTTTGCTGGTTCATGCAGGATATATGTTAAGTTCATGCTGTAACTTCTAGTCCAGACAAAACCGAAGGACATTTCACCTAGTAAAGAAAAAGAAGCAAAAGTGAAAACAAAAGCAAGAACTTGATCTGTGTATTTCAGTTAATTGAGAACTTGAAGTGAATTTTGTTTTAATGATGCTTTAAATAATTTTTCTGTAAAACAAAAACATAATTATATTGTTCTCATTAAAATGCAAAACAAAAAAATAAATTCAAATTGGATGGGATAAGCATGCATTTTTGGACCTCACGACCCCAAAGGGGTTAATTTTTCTAAATTGAATTGGCGTCAATACTATTTAAAATTTTCCCTCTTTTAAATAATATATATTTAATAATTTGTTTTATTATAGTTGGCCAACTTAGAAATATATATATATATATATATATTTATAGTTATATTTGTAATTAATTAATTAAATTTATTTATTATTTTTTTAAATAATTTAAATTTAGAATCTTTTCTAACATAAGAAACATTAACGAATTGTTATCATTATCTATGTTCTTTAAAATATTATTCTGTAATTTTAATTATATAGGGGGGGGGGTTGATTAATATTATATAAATGTTTGTTTTAAGGGCGTATAAATACATAATTATATGTGAGTATAGATAAACAATCAACTATTTATTTACAAATTGTTATTTTTTTATAAAACAGCAAATCAATGTTATGTGTCAATTTTTCTGTAAATGGTTAACTCAAAAAACTGCTAAATTTAAAAAGATTACCGGGCAATCGAAATCGCTAGATCTGTTAATTTGACATTACCATTCCTTTGGTTCCAAAAGTGTTTTATTAAGGATTTTCCCCTATGAATGGTATAATTTAACCTATTTACTTATCAAGTTTAGTTAATGTAGCGACACAACACAGACGCCTAATTTAAATTTGTTTTATCTAAAACTCTTGGTTGGTTTAATATATATATATATATATATATATATATATATATATATATATATATATATATAATTTGATTTTCTCAAATACTAGATTTTTTATTTTTTCTGTTTGTTCTAAAAAATAAAGGGTGTATGTTCTAATTTCGCGCAAAGTACAATTCATTGTGGGTGCTTGTAAATTGAATGTAAATCTTGACCGTCTCAACAACAGATGCCTAAATGCTGTTCATTCAATAAAAGAAAAGAACCTATCTATCCGAATTGGCTGCAGACTTTATATCAAGTTTCAGTCAAATCTTTTCATCTAAAAAGTTTGTTGTATCATTTATATATAATTATTTTATTTGACTAAAACTATTTGACGCATCAAGAAATAACAAACATACAGTATTCTCAATTTACACAAGTATTTTACGGTATGTCAGTGGTAATTCCCTTCTGTTCCAAAATGAATTAAAATTCCGAAGGCAACAACAGCTGGTTTTACTCATTTTGTTTAACTTTAGACAAAATGTTTATCGTGTACTTTTGTATGATAACTTGTGTAATACATTTATTTATTTAATCGATAAAACGAATAGAGAGTTTCCATTTTTGTTCAAATTTTATATACATACCAACGATTACACTGATTCACGATTTAAACATAATTGCTTATCAACCATAACTATCACATCCATTTAGTTTCGTTGATTTCTAATCTTATTTGGGGGATTAAAGTTGCACATTTTTTCGATAAGGATGTTATTTAATGAAAGATAAATTTCTTGTGTCTACATTGGATGACAATATAAAAAAAACGATGTTTTAGTATTTAAAGTTGTAGAACATATATGTTAGAATATACTCTCGAAAAACTTTGATTGAAAATAAGACATGTGTAACAAACATGATATTTAACTTGATTAATCCATCACAGGAATTTGCTTGCAAGATGGTATACGTAGACAAACTATTTTCGACGGTACATTTTTTACTTTCACATATCTTGCCGCGCTCCGGCTTGAGGTCGTGGGTTCTTGCGCCTCTTTTTGCGCTACACTTACCACTAACCACTCTGTTCTGTCTTCACGAATTTAAGATTCTTTGTTCCCTTTTTGGAACACTATTTATCACGAACTCTTAAACTCGCTGTACGATCACCACCGACTGGGCGAACCACCTTTCTTCTCAGAGCAAGCGCGGGCAAGGCCAAAATGCTCTTTTTTACTTTTTTGAATCAAAGATTTTGCAACTCTTGGCTCTAGTAAGTATGAGCTTGTCCTCATAAACTTACTAACTTTTAATTTACGCAAATTTCCCTGAATTTTATCTCAATGCTCGATTATTTGACTCTTTTTTAAGATTAACACTCTCTCTCTCCAAGGTCGTGCCTTTTGGGAGAAATCGGCTCTTAAGTTCTGATGATAACTTTTAAAATTTTCAAATTATATTACCAGAGCACATATATAAGATTTATGTTTAAACAAGGTTAATAACATATACAGAATGGATATATATTGAAAACACAACAAAATTTAGAAATAAATTATTTATGTATTCCTTTCTCTTTTGCACAGGAAAAATGTTAACTTTATAAACTTTTTTAATAACACCAAACAATTTGATTAAACAACAACACAACTATTTATTTATTTGACAAAATTTATCAATGTAATATTTTCTATATCTTAAACAAAATAAAAACGCTTGACTTTTCAGACAGAACCACAAACAGTTTTTCCTGTACTGAAAAAGTCGTATTTAAATTATTAATTATTTTCAACACCAAAGCAGAGGTTTAAAAATGAATTTAATTTTTAATAATTCCCCTAATGACGTTATATTTGAAATGAAGTTAATATTTGCGAATTATTCCTTAAGTATAAGATACCTTCACACTTTATTAGAAGTTCTAGTTGGATTTGGAATTTGTTGTATAATTAGGAAGATGTTGATATGATGTTTTCGATCCAGAGTCTGTAAGCTGCTATGTAGTTGAATGCTGGTCTCGAATTCTTCTAAGTTGCCTTGAAGATCGATTAAAGTTGAAATTATTCTAAGTCCAGTTAAGTAGAGTGACAGTTGAATCTTCCTCTCAGCTCAGAGTCGGTTGCAGAAGAAACGTCCACTTCGCGTCGATTCCAAATCAAAAGTGTCCTTCTTTCGAACGACAAATTACGGTCTCCCTGTCAGTGGGAATTAATCCACTTTTCTGGAGCCAATTTTCCTCCCTTTTAGGGAAAAAGGTATTTTCCATATATTATGTGTTTTCAGGCCCTTTTGGTCTGAAATATTTACACTATATATTTTATTAGTCATATTTTTTGACTAATGAATAGTTTTCTTCCTTTATTATTAATTAAAACACCTTTTAATTAATAATTTATTGTATTTTTTCTTCAACGTTATCTGTGATCCAAGGTGGCAATATGATGTTTTAAACTTTGGATTCCTGCTGAGGATGCGCACGCCACTTTTCATGTTTTTGCATGAAAATCTCTACTTTGTTCGTTTTTTCGTTCAACTCGCTATAAATTTCGAACGCTCGAACCGATTTTAAAGTTCCTTTCGGATTCTTCTTCCTCTCCATCTTGTGGGTCTTGTGGAACTTGATTCATCGCTCTACTGCGCTTCGTTCGCGAGTTATAGCCCTTTTCCCGAAATTCGATTTTTCTTCTTTCCAAATTTTGAGATAAGTCCTTTCTCAAAATTCTTTTGACGAAATCTTGTTCCTCTTCTACTACGACGAAAAACTATGTTTGTACTTTTCCCATCACTCGTTTGGTTTTTGAGTTATGTGTCCTTGAAGTCCTAAAGTTTGCATCGTATGAGTTTATGTTCATAAAAACCCCCCCCATTATATATTATTACTTCTGCTTTGATGTTTTACAATTTTACATACTAGATATCTATAATTACCATGTTACTTTACCCCTTTAACGTTTAATTTAACCGCTTTTGGGCTTTGAAGCTTTACGTTTTGTAATTATTATATCTCCCTTATTTTATTTTCAAATTTGATTATAAGTACATATTATTGTGCCCTATTGTGGTCTCTTCAATAGTACTTATTATTATTTTTTAAATAATCCCCCCTTCAACTTAAAAATTCCAAAAAACTCCCCAAGAATGACTTTCTAAGTCCATTTTCACCTGTTCATTATTATTAATTCATATTTCTTATTTATGATTATTATTAGTTCCCCTTTGAGTTATGACTCTACGTTTTTTTGAATTTTGA
Source organism: Aphrophora alni (assembly GCA_963513935.1). NCBI lineage: Eukaryota > Metazoa > Arthropoda > Insecta > Hemiptera > Aphrophoridae > Aphrophora > Aphrophora alni. The sequence goes on along the minus strand of OY740768.1, from coordinate 114,277,465 downwards.
ATTTAAGTTTTTTCCAAATTTTAGGTTTTTGAGCCCCTATAAAAACTTGAATAACTTTTTTGTTTTAATTGCTTTTAAATTTATTCTTCGATATTATTAATCGGTTGATTCTACTGAACATTAATTTATTTTAATAATTTAGTATTTTAATAGAATAAGAAACAAGACAGAGCGACTGTACACGATGCAACATGCAGTGTTCAACACCTGTTGCCGTGACGTCATCGTTCCTCCTCGTCTCCCATCTACATGGCTTTATCGCGGGAATTTAAACTGTTTTAAATTGGCTTGAGACTTTTGGCTTTTCCCAAACCGTCTCAATATGTAGTACAAAACATTTGTGATGGTAAAAAAAGTTGAGTTTTTTGCGGATATGTGTATCCGTTTTACGAGCCTGTGAGTTCAAAATGTTCGTTATTGGAATGATGTCTCTCTTTCATATTTATGTTTCTGTCTATTTGGTGTCAGATTCTCTTAATTGTTCTACAGCCTAAACGAGTGGACCGATTGTTATGAAATTTTGTATGTGGGATTTCGGCAAATTTTCTCGGGAATAAAAATAATGTAATTCATAATTTAAGAATAGCTACCATAAGATAAAAAAATTGATATCTCAAAATAGGCTATATTATCATTTAAAATGTTCAGATAATTTTCCTCTTCTTATGATAAATATAAATCTGTCGTAAAAAACAAAACAACAAAAGGGGATAAATATAAATTATTTGAAGTATTTGAAAGAAATCTTTCCTAAGCAGTTTTTCGTAAGAAACGCATTATAACTTTTGACTACCATAACAAATGTTGGATGTTTGAAAAGAACTCCACGATATTGTTTAAAATAAATAAAAATACATTTGTATATACAGGCTGTTTAACGAATTTCGTCCGGTACTCTCAGAACTCATTCTCCAATTTAAAACAAAGGAGATGCCTAATTTTTCGCCATTTTGTTTCTTATAAAAGACATAACATCGTAAATAGATAATATAGTAGTTTATATTTTTATATGCATTTATAATGTAGCCTAAGTGTTTGTATGTTTTCAGAAAACAAATACTTTATTTCAAAGCTTTCCAAAATGTTGGAGGTATCTGAGTTAAAATGATTTACGGTTTTCAAAAGTCACCATTTTTGAAAAACGTAAGTTTAACTTCGATGATACCCTCCCCTCCGTCAAACATAACAAAATATCTTTTAAATTAGTATAAACATAACATTATATTCAATTTGAATCGTGAAGATAATATTATAAAGGAAGATAATAACAAGAACAATAAAATTATACAAATAATACATTTTATACCTACATGTAGATCAATTGAAATAAAAACTATAACACATCATACTTTTGTACTAGTAAGTTTTATACTAGTAATTTTCAAAATGTAATTGTGGTTTATATTCTTTCCTTTCTTACTGTTTAGAACTATATAATACAAATAACGTTTGTTGATGATATCGTCTTCCATGTTACTGAATTAACTTGGTCGGACTTCAAAGGGTTATCTGAGGTTGTTTTGCTTAGGTTGCTTAAACAATACTAGGAAGGTTGAGTTACAAAGTGATTCAGTGATTATCTTACATAATTTAATTAATTAGATTTTTATAAAATCTTGTTCAAAGTAAAATATGTTTGACGATAATATTAAATTTACTTTGGAATTCAAAGACACAGCTTTTAAATCAAAACTTTATTTTAAAAGTAATTTTACATTCTTGAATTATAAAAATTGCAATTAATTTTTCAACGATTATATCAACTTAAATACTTGCATATTTAGTTTCATTTGAATGCGTTAACAATTAATTGTTCACTTTCTATTATTTGTTTTTGGGTTCAACTCAATATTAATTATGGTTCATAACTGTTTGTCTGCGTGGGTACGGATGCGCTCACGATAGTGTGTTTAGAGCGAACATGATCACCAGATTTGTGTTTGTTTGTTTTTGTTCATGAATTGAGATCTAACCATACCATAAATTTTACAATCATGGCGAAAGATAAGGTATCGTAGTTCAAACACATTTAATCTATTTTTTATAAATATGAAAACGTAAAACTGATACATTTTTGCTTCCAAATTACGAAGATGTTAAAAGTGTTATCAGCAAAATTGGAATATCGCGTTTTCTGTATGCCTTTAAATTCTAGACGAATTTAGCTTATAGAAATTCACGTTGACCAATTTAAGAAAGTTATCTGTCAGTCCCACTTTCTGTATATGCTTTTTTGTGAAAGTATTTTACCAAGAATGGTTCGTCATATTAAAGGTTGTTGAGGTTTGAAAATGATTTCCCCTTTTCATCTCTAGAACTGGATGATTTAATTACATAACATTTTGAGTTTTTGCTATCTATGTTTAGATTATGTCCTAAATCGTTTAATAAACAGTGTGCGGTAACAATAGTGGTGGTCCCAAATTTGTAAAATATTCAAAATATTTTATGAATAAAGAAATTTTGAAAAGACACAATATATATATATATATATATTATTAATTTTTCAGCATTAAGATAGAATTGGACGTTAGGTTGTTCGTACTAGCCAACAAATAAAAAATTCGGAAATATTTTGACCTGATTTTGACTACCATTTCAAAATAATGAATTTTTTTAACGGAATTGCATTCGAGTTAAATATCTAAGCAATGGGAAAATATAGGCTCATGCAAATATTTTAACTCATGCCCAATAACTGTTCAGCTTGTCAAAACAACATTAACCCTAATACAAATAATAATGCATTTAGCGTTATTATTTATTGCAAATCTTACATAAATTTCATGCGTTGAAAATGTGTAGAATTCATTACAAATAAAAAGAGTTAAATTAGAAAATAACTGATATTCCTACCATTGTAAGTAATTAAATATTTTATTATAGCCTACGTCGGGACGAAGTTTCAAGCAGCTAAACGTTGATAACTAGAAGTGTTTCTAACAACATTGCAGTATTTACACTTTACATCGTTACAGTAGTTTGTCCTCTTCATTATTCCATTAACAAACTGGAAGTAAAATTAGAGAACGCTTTGTTAAGATTTACATTTAGACTTCATTTATGGACTTAATCCATTTAGCTCCAAATTGCTTTGAATGTTGTTCGTTCAAGTTAAACTTTAGGTTTCCCCTTGAAATACTAGGTCTTTCAAAATTAAGTTAAAAATCAAATGCTTGTGGTTTCGTTATATATTGTCCACATCTCTAGGAAAACTCTAAATTGTATGCAGGTTTAATTGAGATTTATTAAAAAATAATTTTTTATTTTCATAGCACTATTTTATCTGTTGCCATAGCAAATAGTTTTCTCATTTTAGACTAATTTTAATCACAGGAATCTAGTAGGTTGAAAACTTGTAGTAGTATATAATTAATTATTAGATACGCGTATTTTTATTATTTCACCATGACTTTACCTTTACAAATAGGCAAAGTATTGAATCAGTGTTATTTTAAATGTGAACGTAGTTTATCAGCCTGGTTAAGAAAGTTTCTTTCTCGCAATGGTTTGTGGGACGAATCGTGCAGTGCAGTCGCGTATAAAAAGTTAGTAAATTTTAAACCACCGGGTCCGTTGAAGGTATCAAGAGACTAGGAAGACCTTTAATCATAAGAGATTAAATTGCTGTTGTTAATGTCTCCAAAAAGGTTTTGTCAAATAACATTCAATTAGGAGAAGTTACGTCAAGAAAATTACACGAAACCGTGATATTAGTCAGACTTATGTAATATATTTTTTAAATATTGGATATCCTTAGAAGTTCTCTGGAAATATATACCTTTAACACAAAATTGACATTTGAACTTTAAAAAAGAGGTAAGCATAAGCGACTAACATTTAGCTCAAATTTGATTAAACGAATCTTGGCTTACACAATCTTTTGGACTAATGAAGCACATTTTCATTTAAATGGATTAATACACTTAATTGTCAGTTACAAATCCTCATATACCAAGATAACAACCATAATACAAGTATTAGAGTTTGGATGGGGTTCTCTTCTAATTTTGTGTTTGGATCATTATTTTTAAAAGAGGTTCATAATGGAGTTGCAAAAACAGTAACAAACACAGAACAACGTTATTTGAACATGCTAAATGAAAAGGTAATACCAACAAAGCAACAATACTATTTTAAAAACAAATTTCTCTACACATTTACATCCCAATAAAAATTTATTTATAAGAAATCTTTGGTAATCGTGTAATAGATATAGTTTACTGTATCCTAGTCCCTGAGGTATGTAAACCTAAACCCAATGGATTTTTAGATGTGGGCTTTTTAAAGGATCTAGTGTGCTTTAAAAAACCAAGAACCGTTGAAGAAATGAAATGATCAATTATTAATCAACTGCAGCTGAGGTAAATTAAAAGCTACGATAAAAATGCCGCACATAGCACAGTGGAGAGACTATAGCTTCTTCAGTGGGAGACACTACGTCACCTGTCAATAAGGATAAGTAAGAATTTGACATAATTTTAGGTCATATTATTAAATATCTATTAATTACAAATATCTATTAATACGTGTTTTATTATGTTCTACGTTAAAAAAAAAACAAAAAAAAAAACAAACAAAAAAGCTGTAGTCAAAGACAAATTCTCTAAATTCGTCACTTTACAAAGAGAACGAAATGAAATAAAAATCTTAAGCCTAGTGTCAATCCATTAGCTTTCAAGAAGCTTTTAAATGACATTGGATTACTCCAAAGAGACTTCAAGTTAATCTGAAGTTATTTATGAAGTTAATATGAAGAAAAAATCTGGAAGATAATTTATCGGTAGAGCCGAGTGTGAAAAAATTAGGTATTTAATTAATATATGTTCAATATTTCTTAGCTTTACTCCAAATAAAAACTAAACCGTCAATTATAGCTGACTTTTTGACATTAAGCTGACCAATGTTGACTGTTATCTGATCTTTATTGACCCCTATCTGACTTAATTGGTAGGTACCTGACTAATTTCGTCACGCAGCTGACCAGAAAAACAAAGAGAATTAGGAACACAATACAATTTTATTGTACTATTTCAATGTAATAACATGCTTTAAGAGGAACAATTTTGCCTTCATCCATAACATAACTACGAATAAATTAACAATATCGTAATGGAGTCCTACTATTGAACTAATCAGCTAGTTTAGTCTATACTATGAGAAAAGCGAATTGTAGATACCTCGTGGCCAGGGACAGGGTTGATTTTGGTGAGGTGTATAGGTCTGAGAACTTTTATTAGCAGAGTACCAATGTAGTGTGAACATATTAATAATTTATTGTTATTATTAAAATATTAATAAATTATATACGATAATTAAGTATTAATAAAATATAAATAATAGTTGATAACATAAGCAAAACTTGTTTATTTGTAAGTAATATTAATTTTATCATTGAATATAAAATTTAAAAGCAGGCAGAGAATATGTTCAATTACAAATTTAATTACAGTTAGAATAAATTACGTCAATGTGTAATAAAGTTGAGAAAGATCGATACTACAATTAATTAACTGCTAAATTTACATAGTCATATCTAACTCACTTTAATTAAATTGCAATAAGCCATTGTTATGCAAATGAAAGAATTAAACTGAAAAATAATAGAGTTTCTTTTCTCTAAAATTATAAAACATGTATTAAATCTGTGAAAATTATTCAATTTTTTCAATACTTAAAAATAGGCCTCCACAGATGACTAATGGAATAAATCATTACAATTATTGAGAATAAAAAAATATTTTATAGGACTTAAATTTTTTTAAATTCATGTTTATTGTAAATATTTTTATGAATTCGTAGTCTATATTTTATAAAGTTCCAACATCGCGACTGTAAAAACATAGTTAGGGTAATATTATCTGAAGGATTAGTTTCAATAATCTTGTATATAACTTCATTTGTGATGCATGTGCTTCTTTTGGACAATTGCAGTAATAAAATCTAAAAAGAAATATTACTCTTTTAATACCATACATTATCTATTAAAGTTGGCAGAGAAATACAAATATCTTTAGAACATACAGCTGTAACGATTATATCCGCTACAATTGTTTATTTATTTTAAAACAAAACAAAATTTATTACAAATGTAATTAAATGTGTTTATAACGCTCTTCGAGATGTTGAAATCAAATTTTATAAATGTTAACAGTAAATGAAATATGAATATTTGAAGATTTTGAAGGATCAACATTTAAAACATGTATCCTTGATCCGCTGACTGACCAACTTAACCTATCACTAACGAGATATAATAAAATTCATCAAGTATGGAGAAATTCAGAATATTTTCCCCAAATTGTTCGTATACTTGTAATTATATACATGTAAGACATACTATTTTTTACTTTACATTTGTCATATGTACTTTGCAACGTTGAGTTTTTCACGCATGACATTTACTTGATATGCTAACAGCTAGAGTGTTTGGAAGATTTTTGATGTTACTCGCGATGGATTTTTCATTCTTTTGATAATTTGAAATGGAGGAGTACCTACATTAAATATTACATAGTACTATATCAAATTTCTATTTTCTTTAAATAAGTTATAAAATTAAACATTACTAAAACGTGTTGAGTTGAAGTTCCAAGTCGCTAAACTTTACCAACTAAAACAGAAGCTTTCAAAGTGATTTTAACAATGATGTAGTACTATTTACACACAGCACTGTTAAAGCAGAGTTTGTCCCGTTAATTATTCCATTAACAAATTGGAAGTAAAATTACAGAACACTGTGTCAAGACACACATTCAGACTTCACATATGGACTTAACTCACTTATCTCTAAATTGATTCGAAACTTTAACGTTGTTGCTTCAAGTAAACCTTTATGTTCCTACCAGATATATATTTAAGTTTAAGTCAATATATTTAATTGTTGGAGAAGTGGAATTAAATTGGTGGTCAATTAATTATGACACTTCAATAGGCCTAGTGAGCTTTATTTAGACGATCCAAAGTTGTGTGGATGATTGTCTAGTATATATTACCCATAAATATGCACACAAAAAACACGTAAAAGTCATTTAACGTAGTATTAATTAAAATGTTTCTATTATTAATTTATAAATTGGAGACAATAAATTTTAACTTCAATATTTGTGTCATAATACAAAACCACTTATAAATACAGAAACAAAATATTGTAAAAGAAATGTAGTTTTATTCTTTGTATATATGTATTATATATATATATATATATATATATATATATATATATATAGTGTTTTACATAATGCATGTCTTTTAATCTGTCTGTACGTCTGGCCAAGGTGGTTCCACAAAACTTGCATAGAAAACACAACATTTGATTTTACCAATAAAGCTTTAACCGATTTCAATAAAATATTTAAGGAAATATAAAATTTTGTTAGAACCTTTTTTACGACTTATGACACCTTAAATTTTATTTGTTAATAAAGTTCTATTTTTTCTAAAGTTTATTGAAAAAAACTTTAGAAATTCTTATATTATAATCCTGTTTTGTTATATTTTTGTCTAATCGTTAAATGTTTCCAGTATTTTTGGGACAGCTATTATTCAATAAGCTCAACTGGGTTAAAATTATGAATTTATATGATACAATAATGAATTATGTGTATAAAGAGATATATACACAATATAATATGCTGCATTATATCATAATGATGTTTGCTGATCATACAAAACAATTAAGGTTATTTTCAAACTCTATGAAAAAGCCACTAATATAAATATATTAGTATATATATATATATATATATATATATATATATATATATTAGATACATAATAAATTGAACGCTTTGTTCATAACTATATTGAGTTCATGTTTTTCAAAGAAATAAAATGTACGGAAATTTGTTTACTTTATGTTAGGTATTGTATACAATAAATAGAATTATTTTATTTTATTTTATTTTTTAATTATTGAAATTGATATTAAAAACTATATTGAAACCCTAGATATTGGCACATATTTAAGCAAACCACTATAGGATATGGGGTTTTCTACACTTAACATAACTCTCCTAGTGATTTTCGAGGTAGAAAATGATCTTATAACTACTCAAAAAATATGTCACCATTGTCATATGGTGCTCTTTTCGACATCACTAATTTACTTCCTTGGGGAATGCTGTACTCCTACTCTTTTTATTGATGACACCCTTCATTACAACAAGTATTCATTGCGCTAAAGGTCACTGATTTTTTAATTTAATTAAATTTAAAGATCTTGTTCAGATTCTCATCCGTAGGTGAGAGTTTTGTGATATCAAAAATCAATAATATATATATATATATATATATATATATATATATGTATATATATATAATGTTTAACTGTTTTAAATATCGCTTTATACCTCTATACAAAATCAACCTCTATTCACATAAAAAAATTATGGACTTAGGGATTCAAATACTAATAATACGTAGACCTTAGAGTGTATAACCAGCACAATTCTTCATCCACGTAGAGATTGAGACAAATTATTAATCAAAACAAGATCTCTAAATTCAATTTAAACTAATCAGTGACTTTTAGCGCTCTTATTGTAATAAAATTCAGTTTAGTGTCTGTTGTAGAATTTTGTGTTGAACCATTCAACAGAATCTGAGAGATCGAGTTTAGTAAATCTTATTTTGTTGAGTTAATGCAACGTTGACAGTAAATCCTCTCAGTGTTGTCAAGCCTAATTAGATAACTTGGGAGAGATGAAACTTTGCCGTAATGCGGGACTTAATGTTTAATTCATATTTAAATAAAGTGAAAGTAATTTAAATTTTCATTTCCTTGCTGCTTACTTTCACGGCATTAACGATAAACATAGCGTAACACAACTGTGATATAAAGAAATAATGTTCTAAATCTTGCTGAATGTTCTTTCGAGATTTACATTTCTTTTGTGTCTCCTTTTGTTAAGAAAATTATTTTTAATTTATATGAATTCTCTTACAACATTCTAATTGATCCCATAGTCCCGCATACCCATTCTAAATTTTGATGGAGGGAACATAAGTTTGGGAAAGTTTTTATTACTAAATAGGCTATTTTCCGTTGCAATTATGTCGTCTCATAGAGTGATATATTATTTCGAACAGCATAAATAGTAGTGAAAAACCGAGAAAACCTGATGGTATTAGTTTGCATTATCAAAAATTACAGTTAATAAAAATTTTAAATAGAGTTACGTACACTTGGAAGTAGTTTCATAACTTTATTTCAAAATAGAGAATAAATTACGAACAATCATTTCCATTGTATATTATTACTAGTAAAATCGTGTTCCAGGCACAGTGCAATATTGATAGGGTAGTGAAGATGGGGGGGGGGAGAGTACTCTAATGAATGTTATAAAATTGTATTGGTTGTACTTTCACAAGGGGATGTGCTCCTTTACCAATAGAGCCATGTTATTTATTCTTGATGTAATCTAGAACTATATCTTGTTTTACATCTGGCTACGAATAGAAACCATTTTCTCTTAGTAACGTATTATTTTAAATAGTGTTACTGGTTTTAAAAACTGGTTCGACCTTGGTTTTGATATTTTCAAATTTTTGAACATCCAGATTAAAAATAATATCTATGAACGATTTTAAAGCATTGTTTTTTGAACCGAAAGGCTCAGTAATATTTTTAATCGTACCAGTGAATAATTTTAGAAATAATTAACAAAATATAGACAGGAAATAATTATAATTATGAGTCAAATTTTATAATAAAAAATAAATAATGATGATTTTCTCAAACATTATATTTTTGCATTATTATGTACATTTTGAAGCAGATGAGATTTTCGTTTAACGGCAATCATCTCCAGATTTGAGTAAAAAGTTCAAATCATCAAAACTATTTTTTGGAAAATATTAGTAGTCACCGACGTTTTTGATATTTATAAAGAATGTTTCTTAAGTAGGGTCCGTTTTGAAATAAAAACTAAACTGGAAGATATAAAATACTTTATTACTATAAGTAAAAGCTACATTTTTTAAACTATTTTTCTACGTAATTGTTTTTGACTTCAACACATTTTATCATAGCGTTTCACTAATTCTTTCATCCCCTTAATAACGCATCTTCCGTTTGTGATTTAAACCAATCACTTAGACTATTTTTCAATTTGTTGTCATCTTTATACCTCTAAGGTTAAGTCAGACTTTATGTTGAAGAAATAGAAAATAATAGCTAGGAACTAATTAATGGCTAAAGGGTGGGTTATTACAGATTACCTAATGAAATCTTTATGGTGAAGAAATAGAAAATAATAGCTAGGAACTATTTAATGTCTAAAGGGCGGGTTAATACAGATTACCTAACGAAATCGTGACAATTCACTCCCTCTCTATAAAATTTGCCGTGGGTGGCCGGGAATTGTCATAGTTAAAAACAAACTTCCCGTTGCGAAACAGCATCACAAGTCATTTGTGTAGTATAATTCTTCTAAGATTTTTTAACGTTTCTCAATACGAATCGGTTGTCACAGTTCCGTTTCACAGTTATCGGTTCCGCTATCACCAAATTCGGCATGCAAGATAGAGCTTGTGCCGTTGTGTTTATGTAATGTTTTGTTTAAAATCTTCAGTCTTGGAGGTGACAATTGTCACCATTACATCGATTGCTGATTCATCTCGACTTCCGAGCATGAAATCTCCTGAGGTTTAATCTATCGTAACAATGTCATCAAGCAATGTCATCATTTATTGCCGTCTGCTCAAATCATACATAACTGACAGGAAATTTAGAGTAATGATAGAAGAATCTGAGTCAACTCTCTACACAATGAAAGCAGGAGTTCCGCAAGGTAGTGTATTAGGACCAATACTTTACCTGTTATACACAGCAGATATTCCAACTACAAATAAAACCACAATAGCTACATTTGCCGATGATACTGTCATATTGGCTGCGAATAAATCACATGCTGAAGCAATAGGAAACCTACAGTTGGCATTAAATAAAATAACTCAATGGACAGAAGACTGGAAAATTAAGGTTAATGAACTAAAATCTTCTCAAGTGACATTCTCATTGCGGCATATAGATCCAGGCTTTGGAGTCTATCTTAATAACAAACTAATCCCACAGAGTAAATCTGCTAAATATCTTGGAATTCATCTTGATGAACGTCTTACTTGGAAGCATCATGTATGTATGAAAGCAGACCAAATAAAACAAAAACTGCGCGATCTGTATTGGTTGATTGGACGAAAATCCCAATTGGCTTTGTATCACAAGAGGTTATTATATATCTCAATTATTAGACCTATTTGGACTTATGGTGCAGAATTATGGGGATGTACGAAACCCTCAAATCAACTAATTATACAACGAATACAAAATCGTATTATTCGTACAATTACAAATGCAAGATGGTACCAAAGGAATGATGACCTTCATTCTGAACTAAACCTAAAAAGTGTGTATGAGGTAATTCAAGACTGCGCTTCTCGCCATGAAAAGAGACTTCATCGACATGTGAATGTGGAAGCTATCCAACTTTTAGACGTGGAATATGACAAAAGACGACTTAAGCGTCATAAACCGCAGGACTTAGTTAATATCTAGGTTTAATATATGTTATTTTATATTATATGTATTACTTATTTAATCTATGGATTAAGATTGTAATAATAATAAAAAAAAGAAAAAAGCAATTCATCACCTATATTTCTACAACGTTACACAAATTCATGTGCTGCAGCAAGACGTTTCTGGTTTTGTGTCAGTTAACATCTTCGCTACCAATCTTGCACACAATTTTCGATAGACAATTATTCAATACTTCATAAATAGATCGTGAAACAACAAAAAAAAAAACATTAAAGACACTAAATCGTAACATGATGAAGCGACGGTGTTCTCGAAATACTTAGTCAATTTACACTGGGCGGGATTAATAAGTCTAGAACTCTTTATATATATGAACAATGAAACTTTCTCACAGAAATAAAAACATTTAAATCTATTTCGAATGACGGAATGATGTTAAATTTTAACTCAGGCTATTTGTTTCGACCGTACTCTCAACTCGGTATTTACTGGCATTTCGATATTTTAAGTTTAAATATAAATTTTAGAGTGAATGCAGAGGATAAACACTACGGTTTTATTAATATAACATCAATCTCTTTGCTCCAGCCCTAACATTCTGTTGTAGTGGGATTTGCAGTTAGTCATAGGGTTTTCGTTTGTTTTGTTGGTGGCAAAGACACTATTCATTTTTATCATTCATTATTCGTAAAATTGAAATCTGTTAGTAGTTTTTAAAAGTATTAAGGCTTCTGTTTATTGTGGTAGTAGTATTTAAAAGTTTGAATTGAAGAAATTGGTTTCAAAGAAACTACTTGGGACTGAATGGAGTATATTTGTAAAAAAAAACTCCAATCCTTGTATTTGTCTCATAAAAATATTTTCACTTTATTTACAGCGCATTGTGTAGAAGCGAAAATGTTATAGAATATACTATTTAACGGTTGTAAAAATATTCATACAGCACTAGGTATTTGTTTATCTGTTTTATTGTTACTTGTAATAGTAATAGATGTAAATATGTACCTTTCTGGAACTTTAATAAATGAAGTAAATTTTGTTTAATTAATATAATCGCAGTTCTACATTATCCACCTTGGAGTGTAACCTAAACAAATTTTTAGTGTTTTTTACTATCTCAAATTTTAAGTTGGAATAAGTTATTCTGGTCAGGTTTGTGTGTATAACTTTTACAGCTTACAATTCACGATTATGTCAGAGAATCTTCCAAATATTAGTTTTAACCGCTATCACGAAATACTCTGTAACATATCGAAATCTTAAGTAATGTAAAAAAGGGATCAACCAAATCAATACCTATTTATAATAACAAAAGGGCTACATTATTTGTTATTGTTGATAACATAGATTTTTAGTCTAAATACACCCCTACCCTCTATAAGTTGAGCATTTTCTCTCTTACGTTAGGCCCTAGATAGTTTCAGATAAATGGTCGCCTTCGTAAAAGGTCACCGCCTTATAGGGTTTACTGTATAATTAAAATACAAATAAAAATATGTTCTGATCCAAACTATTTTCATTTTGTTTGTACCTTTCTAAATATCGTGGCTCTACAAAAAATTATTTGACATGGAGACGTGTTTAAAACAAGTAATTAATACAATATAATTTAACAAATAGGTTTCAAGACGTAAACATAATAGATTATTTAAAATCGTCTTGAAAATGTTGATCGTTGGCTGAATATTTTTAGCTTCCTAAATAAGAAAGTGGTGAAAATACACACGAATATCAAAACATGTAATAATATGACACAATGAGATAACTTTATTAAGTAATATTATTCAAAAAAATTGTTAGATTCTGTAATTTATTTTACAGTGCTGAATGAAATACTTTACTGTAATTTAAAACACTGTTTAGGCAAAATATAGGAAATCGTAATAGATAAAGCGATTAAAATTCTAAAAGTAGATACAAATAAAATAGGTGTTATATATAAAAGATCCCCAAAATATCACTTTTATAAATATCACAATGAAGAAATCATGTAGAATATTATTTTGAATTCTTAAAATTAACACCAGGTTAGCACGGAAACTAATTAATGCATGGCTTTGTGAAACTTTGCCCTTTTACTGTTAGAGGAAGGATTGCCCTTTTACTATCAAAGGATTCCTTCATGTTTAAAGTAATTTCAAACATAAGTGGTTTCGAAGTCCAGTTGTAAAGATATTTGTTCGACCCTTAGGATCATATTTGTAATACTTCAGTGAACAGGAATACTAAATTCTACAAGTTCTAAATTTTAATATTTCGAATATGATTATGTTATTTATATATCATGAGATGTAAATAATTTTAATGATCCAGTATTTTCTTCTATCCATAAGTGGCTTAAGCCTGATATATGAGGTTACAGCATATATAGTTTCCGTTTCAGTAACCACAATTCATCAAACGCTATTTCTCTCAATACGCTGAGTCAACTCGATAACCTTCTCAGCATGAACTTTCTACAAATCAAACACTTTACCAAACTTGAGCACGACAATGGTGACACCGAAAAAAGCGAAATGAGTGCAATTGTTTAAGTGGTATAAGTTGTTTAAATTGTTTCTGTTCAATTTGAAGAAAATTGCAAAATGAAATATACAAGAATTTTAATTGTTAACATGCAATTATAATAACACAAAACACATATTTTACAGTTTCAATCTGTGCTCGTCACGCAAACTAAACTCCCAATCAACCGATATCTAAAATGATTTCAGAATAAAGGACGTTAAAGAGATTTTAAAGTTCGTTAGTAAATCAAAGGCGTGGTCAAAAGAACGTTTGAAAATATCTGACTTATTGTGAAGCTATTCAAACTCTTCTTACCAGCTTCAACTGAAGCCTTTAAATAAATGTTGAATGGAAGGACTTTTTACCATCGAGTTTATGATTATTTTCACACTTATTTTAATTTTTAACGTATGGAAAACCGGCTTATGATACTAAAAAAAATATCCTAAAACCCAAACAAAATTCATTTTTATTCTTAAGTTACGTTATTTATTTAGTGGAAACACAAAAAATCATTTAAAATAAAAGAAACAATTTAATATATCCACGGTAACAGTAATAATAATAACTGAATCAATTACTCAGATGTATAATTCAAATACTTTATTTGTGTATATCACTACTATCGTGAATGCCGGCAAGTCTGGAATCGAAATAAAGGTGAAAAAGCATTAATTCACTACACTTATGTTGGTGACATAAGATTGACATTAGTTTTTGTTATCCTGGAGGGTTTGGTTTTGCACCATCACATGCAAAATAAAATCTGTAAATTGTACGTTAAATTAAGTACAAGTTATGTACAAAACCTGTTTAAAATGATTGCCATTTAACAACTGTCCGTATGGCATTCTGAATTTTATTACGACGTATTTATATGAGACCATTTACCTAATTCCGAAAATCTAATTAATTTTTGTAAGCGTTATCGTGCTTATAAAAACTATTTTGTGTTATTATTAGTATTAAAAAAAATTTCTTGAATAGATTATTCCATTGCCTTAAAAACCACAATTAAACAATTAGAATGCACATGGATTGCAATTTATTGGTTTAACATAAGCTATTATATACTTAGGAGCATGATTAGTGCAACCTCTAGTTATATTTAGTGGTGAAACGATTCAACCAAAATCTATTGAATTCCTTCCTAAGGAATTAAATACATAAAAATAATTAGGAACATGATTAGTGCAATCTCTAATTACTTTAAAGTGCCTAATAAATAGGTGCATGATTATAATAAATAGGAACTTTTAATTGTTATGATTACTTTCTTACCATCAGCGAACACCAGGATGCAATTTACCTCGAATAGGTAAGATTCTAGAATTTTTGCCTTTCTTGTCTTTTTAAATATACTAAACTTGTGTAAATTATAGCTTTTTTTTTTACTGCCAAGTTTTAGCTTTTAAGAATTTATTTTTAAAACATTTTAAGGGAAATTTTAAAACATTTCGCATAATTTGTTATCAGCTGGTTTACTTTATTTTGATAAAGTGATTTTTTTCTTATTATTATAATTATTTACATTATTCCCTTTTGGCACTTATACTTTGTTTAATTTCATTTATGACATAGTTCCAAGCGCGGCCGCCAGGTTACGGCACTAATTATTTTTTTGTTTAGACTTCAAAAACTGTTACTTATGAAATATTCAGTTACTTCATCCTCATATTCCAAACATATTTCTCCTCCCAATTTTCTTTCGCCTTCTTCCGTCTGTTATATTTTAAGTTCATTTCATGGTAGTCGAACCTTTCGCACATCGTTACACGCCTACAGCCGCTACAGCCTCTCTTCTTAAAATTTCGTGATTCATTGAACTGGAAAACCACATCTGAAGGACAAGCAAGATAAGTTTGGGGACAATAGGAAATTTGTGGTCTTGTGTTAGGAAAAGATATTATTATGTCATGTGCTTTAATAGAGATAAACCACCAATAACTATAACCAAAAATGTGCAATAACTATAACCAAAAACCTATGTAATATGCAAAATCATGTGTTTGAATATGATTTACACCATGATTTGAATATGATTTACACCAAACAAAGTAAAGACCCCTTAGAAACGGATTTTTAATTTGTATCTGATTATCATACACAATATTTCGAACAAATGACAGCAATAACGTATATCAAGTTATGTGTATATCATATATTTTAATCCATACATATATTAGAATATTAAAAACTTCTTGGTATGAAAATTTCTAACAATAGTATTAAAAAAAAAAATTACAATCAAAATCGTGAACTATGTATAATTTTACTAACGCCAATTTACAGAAGATCTGGTTTACAGAAATCTCTACTGGTTTATTCACGTATTATTCCATAAGAAACAATCATTGAAACTTTGGCACCATTGAAAAATTTAGCAAAAATATAAATTAGTTTACACTGTGAAATATTTAAATGAGGAAATGCAAATTTCTGTAAGCGGATGGACATGCATATTTATTTCCCAGCCTGAAAACTGCCCCAGAACGTCTTTTTAATATAAATATATCTGTAGTTGTTTATAAAACAGATATAAAGTTCCGCTTTTCTTTTATTTTATTGAACGTCGTTAAATTTTTCCAACTTAGAGAATGCAATCTAGTTCAGTGGAATTGTAAACTATAAAACCTTGGCCAAATCCAATTGTATTTAATTATTTTGTATATCAGTATAAACTTAACTCGTTACCGAATCGAAATGTTTCTCCCTTGTATAGAAAACTTAAGGGAATAGATATACTAGTTATTACGAACTAGTATTATACAGAGAACTTATTTTATGATTGTTTTTCTCTATATTAATGATTTTATTAATATAAAATAAATCATATAAATTCTATATCAATCATATTTACTTAACTGATTTTTAGATATTACTTACTTTAAATAAATTGATTAACTTTATTTTGAGTTTTTCTTTGTTGCTCAATAATAAAAATTAACCAAGTTTGAAATTTCGAAAGTGCTTATTATAGATAAAACTAAAAACGAAATGAACTGTTTTTATCAGAATTCAAAAGATATCTTGAACTTTTACCAGATATATTTTATTATTCCCATGCTACATTTAAATATACTTCGTAAGATATTAGTTTTATATCTAAAAATATAAAATCAAAATTATATTGTTTTAAAATTATAAAAAATGATCAATTTAAGCACATGAACTGATTTTGAAGCTAATAAAACTGGTTTAATATTGGAAAAAGTTGAAGAAAATTGATTGTGGCCAATAAGAACGTACTTGAAAATGAAGGTCATTTATAAGGATGGATGTTGTGAGAACTTGTTAAAAGAATGAATTTCTCACAAAAGATAAAAGAATGAGGGGTGGAGAAAGGAAGGGGGAAAAAGAAAAAAAGTTGTTAGAATATGTGAAATAAATAAGACTGGAAGTAAATATGAGAAAAAAAGTGTACTAGGAAAGAAAAATGTCAAAGAGTGGTAGGGAGGCTAGGCTTTGAGAAGAAGTAAATAAATTCGTTCAACGAATTTTAAAGTTGTGTATGCATAAGGAATTTAAACCAAATAGAATAAACTTCAACCTTCAAAGTATTAACTAACACAATTACCTACAGCGTGGGAAAAATATGGTCAGATAAAATAATTCCATACGTTGTATTGGCATTACTGCTTTCTACATCATCTATATTTCCAAAGTAAATTCACTAACAATGTAATCGAGAGGTTTTATTAGAATATATTGTATTTTCGTTGGAATGATGTTGCATATTTTAAGGATATAAATAAGTAGAAGTTTATCCTATTTATATACAAGTCAATAATACCTGGTCATTATGGGTGTCCAATTTCATCCGTATATTTTGAATATACTTCGTCCTAGAACTATACGAAATGAAATTACATCAATCAAAAATTATAACTAATTAAGTACTTAAGCAACCACATAATAAATTAATAATAATTATCTTTGATGTTTCCGGAATTGAATATAATCATGAACTTGAGTTATTAAAGAAAAAAAAAACTTATTGCAATAATTAGGATGAAACTTTAAAAATAGTTTTGTTTTGTCAAGACATTTTATTTGATATCAATAAATAGTTAAATCAAATTTTGTGGCACATACTAGGTATTATCTAGTGTTACTTAACATCATTTATGTTATTATAACTTATGTAGTTATTCGAAAGCATCTTTATATTCCAAACCAAAAATAGTGTTAGATTACTCCACCATGTTAGATTAATTGTTAGATTATTTTGTATGTTTGGTTGAATTTAATCGTGTGAGTCAACTTTATTAAATCAGGTGCTTTCACCATGTAAGACAATTTTATAAGTTTCTGGGGGTTTCTCCTTAGACTCTACTATTGATTCAAATTTCGCTTGGCTGTGGGCTGACTCTAAAAAAATGAAACTGGATAGGAAAAAAATACAGATTTTGATTTAGAACAAGTTTAATA
Source organism: Aphrophora alni (assembly GCA_963513935.1). Taxonomy (NCBI): domain Eukaryota; kingdom Metazoa; phylum Arthropoda; class Insecta; order Hemiptera; family Aphrophoridae; genus Aphrophora; species Aphrophora alni. Next base: position 114,258,984 of record OY740768.1, on the reverse strand, counting down.
AAATCGAAAATGTTCATGAATACCCTTTCACATGAAATCTCTATAAAAACATTAAACTTTTAGATTCGAGTTGTACATTCCTCGAATTAATTAAAATTTATTGAACAAATTAACTTAACAAATTTATTGAACATTTTCTAGACTGCCAATAACAAATTTCTATCACCATAATATTACATCTAAATAAAGCCTTAACAAATGTACAATATTATCGTTATCATTATTTATTTACTTAAATTGTACAAAATTGTCCCTCTTCCCTTTTTGTTCTAATGAGTTTATATTTTAACCTTATAAAGTAATGAAATAAAACCCAGTATATGACTTCGTTTGATAATATTGTATTAACCAATTGAGATCTGATTTACATTAATAAAAGTTTAAGATTACTTACTTTACACTCCACCCTTTCTTCACACTTTCACTAAACACTTTATTTTGATTTTATTTATTTCAAATTTTCACAACACTTCACTGGTGTAGATTTAGTTTATATTATTTTGTTATTTTATTATAGCAGGTTAAATACGGACTGAGTTTCTTATTGAATTTCTTTACTTGTTCCCCCTCTGAAGATTTATTTTTTACTACCTATTTTTCACGCGTTGTTCTCCCCTCTTCTTTTTTTTTGAATCCCTCGTGTTTCTTTCTCATTGGTTAATTTTGAATTTTTGTCGTTCTCATTGATTTTCCTAATGTGCAATCTTTCACACGTAGAACACTTGTTCAATGCTTAATTTGCTATTTGTAAAGTTCACTGCCTCTGCTTCTGTTAGGTGAAATTCGAGATGCCTTGCGCGTGTTGTCTCACATCCTGTTTCGGTATTTAAGTTGGTGTTTCGAGTTAATTATATTTTTAATAAAGTATATATAATAAATTTATAATAAATGTTGTAATATTGGTGTTCACCAATCTCTCTATTACACTCCTCCTCCCAGTTTTAAAATTGTACCACCAATTTTCTTTGGTCGTTTTCTGCTTGTTTGAAGTTAAGATTTTGAAGTTGTCAATATATTACATCAATAGTGTCACGCCTTGTTTACGTTTGATAGTTTATGTGGAATCGCTGAGTGGAATGTTCATTGAGCTTTGAAGATTTGCTGGCTAAGTGGAATGTCTCATTATCCATTTTTATTGTTACACGGTAATGTGTGTTGCCCGACTTTTGCTGTGGTAGCACATTGAAGTGTAGGCTTACTTCAATAGTACATTGTTGATATTTGTGAGTTGAAATGTTTATGCTATGTATTCGCTGGAAGTGTCAGCTGTGTTTGTCACTTTCGCTCGTTGAAATTTATGGCGTGATCAGTGCCTTCTTTTCACTGTAACGAAATTGACTATTGCTGTTGTAGAAGTTTAAGAGTAATAAGGACGTCTACTCATTTCTCTTAAATTACCTAGAATATTTATTTCGCAGTTTCAGTTGTTTACTACCGTTATTATTATTATTTTGTTGTTGTCATTCTTAATGTTTACATTACTGTTTATTGATCAGATCCCAACGGGTTATTTTTCTGTTAAACTTTACTTATGGAAGCTATGTTTTAAATGTTGTCTTATTGCTTAAAGCTAATACATACTTATTTCTATTCTATTTGTACAATCTAAAATTTTATCAGATCTCAATTACTCTATTTATTTACACGTAACTAATAAATTATGGGTTTATGGTACACAGATATACATATTTTTTTATAGTTATATTGACCTTCTGTGATACATTTTCATCCTAGAAATGTGTATTGGCTCACCTTGGAGCCGTCCATATTTTAATATCTCTACCAAATATGTTAGTCTGTTTATTTTTTTTATAATTGGGTATGGGCCAGTGTACTGCATATCAAATTTCGAGGTTGTTTTTCCATGAAATTCCCTTTTTATTAATACCTCGTCCCCTTCTTGAAATTCAAAATCTGTCCTCTTCTTATCATAATAGAATTTTTGTTTATCTTGAGCTCTTTTTATGATTTCTGGCAAGGTTTGTCTAATTTCTTGAATCTGTTTTATTTGTTGTTTGATGTCGTAATTTGGGTTTTCTAGAATTTGTATTATGTCCATAGGGTTGTTTGGTTCAAAAGCGAACATTAACTTGTTTGGTGTAAATCCCGTACTTGTTTGTTTTGTTGAGTTGTAACAGTATACAATTTTGTCGAGGTATTTTGACCATTCATTTGGTTTTTCGTGTACGTAGTGTGATAACATATTGGTCAATGTTCCATTAAATTTTTCTGTAAGCCCTTGTGTTTGGGGTGAATATGCACTACTTAGTATTTGGTTAATTCCTAGTGTTGAAGTTAAATTTCTTATTATTTCGTTATTAAAATGTGTACCCCTGTCAGACTGTAATATTCTCATTTTTCCATATTTTAATATTATTTTCATTAAATTCTCCGCTACAGTTTTCGCGTCAGCTGTTTTGCACTTAAAAGCCCAAGCGTATTTGGTTGTTGCGTCGGTACACGTTAAGATGTATTTATAGCCAAACGATGAGTTTACAGGCCCTATAAAATCAATAATTAATCTGCTCATCGGTTTGTGTGTCGGAAGTATTGATTTCAGAAGTCCATAGGGTTTTCTGGTTGGTATTTTTCGTTTTTGACAAGTGTTACATGTTTTTGTATAATTCTGTACGTCTGTATGTAAATTTGGCCAGTGGTATCTGTCATTGATTTTTGACATTGTCTTGTAATATGAGTAATGACCTCCTGTTAATGGGTCGTCGTGAGCTTGTTTTAATATATCTGACCTTAGTTCATACGGTATTGCTAAAAGTTTTGTTATTTCTTGACCATTGAATTTTTTGTAGTATAATATTCCATCGTCTAAAGTGTAATGTCTGGATGCTCTGTTAATTTTATTGTTATCTGTCTCTATATTTAAGATTGCAAGTTTAATTTGTTTCAAATATGTATCTTTTGATTGTAGCAATTCTATGTCCGGTGTGGTTGAATTGATTAAGAATACATCTTCAAAATTTTGGGGAATTTCGTCTCCTGTTTCTTGTCGAGACAGGAAATCTGGGAGACCCATTGTTTTTCCTTTCTTATACTGTATGTCTAAATTGTAATCTACTAATTTCGTAGCTAAGCGTCCAAGTCTATTCGAAGGGTTTTTAAACGTTTGAAAATATTGTAATGCTGAGTTGTCTGTAAAACATGTTATTTTTCTTCCTAATAAATATTCTCGCCAGTATTCTACGGCGTATGTTAATCCAAGCATCTCTTTTTCAACAGTTGAGTATCGTGTTTCATGTAATTTTAATTTTCTTGACAAATATGCTATTGGATATTCTTGATTATTGTTTGAGTCAACTTGTGTTAAAACCGCCCCTATGCCTATATTTGACGCGTCTGTGTAAACTCTTGTATGTCTGACTTCTTTAAAATGCGATAGCAATGGTGGATTTGTTAGTATCGTTTTTATTTGTTCAAAAGCTTTGTTACATTTTTCAGTCCAAATTATTTTTGAATTTTTTTGTTCTTGATTTTTGAGTAATTCTGTTAAAGGGTGTGTTATTTGTGCATAATCTTTGATAAATTTTCTGAAAAATCCTGAAACTCCTAGAAAAGCTCTTATGTTACGTAATGTTTTTGGTTGCTTGAAATCCAATATTGGTTGAATGTTTGATTTTAAAGGCTCTATTCCTTCTGTTGAGACCTTATGCCCCAATATTTCTATTTCTGTATAGAAAAATTTACATTTTTTTGTGTTTAATTTCAAATTTGCTTTGTCTAAATCTTTTAAAACCGATTCTAAGTTATCTAATTTTTCTTCAAAGTTTGGTGCAAATACAATGGTATCGTCTAAATAAGCTAAACATTTTGAAAATAGGTGACTTGCTAGAACTTTGTTTAGGTTTTTCTGGAATATTGCACTTGAAACTTTAAGTCCTTGTGGTAATCTAGTATATCTAAGCATTTTATCTTGTGTTCGGATTGTTAGCAATGGTTTACTTTCCTCGTGTACTTTTAGTTGGAAAAAGGCGTTTTTTAAGTCTAATTTCGTGAAATATTGTGAATTGCTTAGACAGCTAAACATTAATTGCAAACTCGGTATTGGGAAATTTTCATTTTTTATCTGTTCATTGACCTTTCTAAAATCTGCTACTAATCTGTGTGAGTTATCTTGGTTTTTAACTATAAATGCTGGCGATGCAAATTCTGTGAAGTTTGGACATTCTTCCAAAATTCCTGCTTGTACTAAGTGTTCTAGCTCTTTATTTAATACCTGTCTTTCCTGATTACTTTGGCGATATGGCGGTACTATGATACCTGATGTACCCTGAACTACTTGTATTTTGACTGGGTTTATATTTGCTGGACTGAGATCTCCGACCTCCGTAGTGAATATATGTTTATATTTTTTTATTATTTTTACTACTTGACTGTGTTGTTTTTCTGTTAGTTGTTCGCAAATTTGGAATTGTACTCCATTTTTGTCTGCAATCTGTTCTTTGTTGGAGTTTCTTTGTTGTGTTATTTGTGTAGGTGCTATTTTTTTTGGTTGTAAGTTTGTCTAAAGTTGTTATTTGAGTAACATTCTTGCACTGAGTGTCCATTCTTACTACATTTTCTACAAAATTCTTGATTTCTTTTGGCATTTGGTCTATATTGGGATGTATTCTGGGGGTAAGTATTTGTATTTTTATTGAAAAAGCAGTGTTGGGTGGTGTGATTGTCCATTTTACATATTTTGCAGATGTATTGTTTGAAGAAACACCTGCTTGTTGGATGATTTGTTTTATTGCAAATTGTGCATACTTGACTTGTCCTCTTATGTCCATTAGTTGGAAAATATGCATTTCTAAATTTTGGTATTATCTGATGTTGCCTATTTTGTAATTGTTGGTTGGTTTGGTATTGTGGTTTTGTTCTTTGGTCGTATTTTTGGAATGATTTTACTTCATGGTCCCTTTGTTGTGTATTTATACCTAGCGTGTGTACGATTTCCGTAAGTTGTTCTATCTTTTCCGACATTGTGTTAATCGTTTCAAAGTGTCTGTTTTCTCTGTCATTCTGGCTACCCTTATTTCTAAGGTATCTCTGTTTGTTTAGTGTTTTTTGGAGTAGTTGTTGCTCTATTTTTCTTAAATTTTCCTCTAGTTGTGTAAGTGTATTATTCTCCATTGTTATTATACATTCACAAATTTCCGGTTTTAAACCCTGTATAACATGTGATATTATCTGTTTATCGTCTATGTTGGGGTTCATTCGTCTGCAAAGGGTCTGAATTTGTAAATAAAAGCTTATTGCTGGTTCCGATTCATTTTGAACTTTATTTTCTAATAATGTCTGTAAGTTTTGACATTGCGCTATTGGAGTAAATAGGTTAATTAATTCTGTTTTTGCATTTTCCCAGGTTATGTCTACCTCTTGGTTCCTTTTAATAAAACTGTTATACCAATCTAAAGCCGATTGTGCCAGATATGTTGGTAATAGATTTATTTGTGTTTTGTCCGACCACCCGTTAGCTCTTGAAGCTACTTCGTATCTCGATATGAAAGTATGTATATCTTCTGAGGGTAAACCGTGATATTGGTAGGGTTGAACTAATGGTATTTTCTCTTTCCTTTCCATTTTAGTGGTTGTTTCTGTTTTTGTTGGTATCTGTGGTGTAGTGACTTCGTCGTAAATGTTCTCTTGTGGTTGTTTTACGTTTACATACACATTATCAAAAGCTACTGGATCATATATGTGTGTGGTTGTTGCTAAAAGTAATTCTTTATTTTGCTCTGAGTCGTATGTAGGGTGTATTAGTGGTTTAAATTTCTGTGGGTTTCTTAAAGTTTCTAATTCTTCTAACTGTGGATATTTATTTCTTTGTTGTGGGGATAGTTTGTTGAAATCGATTAGATAATCATATGCTTTTTTGTATTCTATGTCTGCTGTTAATTCAGTGTGTATTTTTTTTATTAGTGCTAAAATTTTCCTAATTTCATCAAGAGTTTTATTTTCATTACCTTCTATTTTAAATGCCTTTAAAATTATTATTGCTTCCTCTTTTTTAAACTTATATATGTCAGTGTTAACCAAATCCATTTATTATTAGTTAGAACCATCTCTTAAAAAAAACATTCAAACGAAATCATATACTCTATATATCTTTATATTACTTATTATCATATATTACTTATTCTCTAAACAAATGCACATCTAATTTTATATTTCTGTACTTTTTTCTCCCTTTCTTTGTTTCTTTTCAATTTGGCGCCTCCACCATGTTAGATTACTCCACCATGTTAGATTAATTGTTAGATTATTTTGTATGTTTGGTTGAATTTAATCGTGTGAGTCAACTTTATTAAATCAGGTGCTTTCACCATGTAAGACAATTTTATAAGTTTCTGGGGGTTTCTCCTTAGACTCTACTATTGATTCAAATTTCGCTTGGCTGTGGGCTGACTCTAAAAAAATGAAACTGGATAGGAAAAAAATACAGATTTTGATTTAGAACAAGTTTAATAAAATCGAAAATGTTCATGAATACCCTTTCACATGAAATCTCTATAAAAACATTAAACTTTTAGATTCGAGTTGTACATTCCTCGAATTAATTAAAATTTATTGAACAAATTAACTTAACAAATTTATTGAACATTTTCTAGACTGCCAATAACAAATTTCTATCACCATAATATTACATCTAAATAAAGCCTTAACAAATGTACAATATTATCGTTATCATTATTTATTTACTTAAATTGTACAAAATTGTCCCTCTTCCCTTTTTGTTCTAATGAGTTTATATTTTAACCTTATAAAGTAATGAAATAAAACCCAGTATATGACTTCGTTTGATAATATTGTATTAACCAATTGAGATCTGATTTACATTAATAAAAGTTTAAGATTACTTACTTTACACTCCACCCTTTCTTCACACTTTCACTAAACACTTTATTTTGATTTTATTTATTTCAAATTTTCACAACACTTCACTGGTGTAGATTTAGTTTATATTATTTTGTTATTTTATTATAGCAGGTTAAATACGGACTGAGTTTCTTATTGAATTTCTTTACTTGTTCCCCCTCTGAAGATTTATTTTTTACTACCTATTTTTCACGCGTTGTTCTCCCCTCTTCTTTTTTTTTGAATCCCTCGTGTTTCTTTCTCATTGGTTAATTTTGAATTTTTGTCGTTCTCATTGATTTTCCTAATGTGCAATCTTTCACACGTAGAACACTTGTTCAATGCTTAATTTGCTATTTGTAAAGTTCACTGCCTCTGCTTCTGTTAGGTGAAATTCGAGATGCCTTGCGCGTGTTGTCTCACATCCTGTTTCGGTATTTAAGTTGGTGTTTCGAGTTAATTATATTTTTAATAAAGTATATATAATAAATTTATAATAAATGTTGTAATATTGGTGTTCACCAATCTCTCTATTACAATAGAACACATGAAATATATCCAAATAATATATAATATTTTTTTTCTGAAAAAAAAAAAAAAAAAGTTGAAATAATCATGGCATATGTACTGTAACAGAGTTGAATGATTTTCATTGCTCTTTAACTCGAATCTACAGAAATACCAATGCCGAGTGTTCATACTTTATAATACTGCACGATCGAAGAGGATAAAATGGTATTAATTTTCATTAAATTTGGTAGTTCACTCGGTTTTATAAACTGTTAACCATAAAATATTTGGTAAATTAAAAAACACATTTTTTTTTTAGATATCTTAATTCACTCTGTCAAATATCTACTACTGGTTTCGATCAGGTTTGCGATCATCAAATCCTTGGCATCTAATAGTCTATTTAGGTTGGATTGTGTGTGTGTGTGTGTGTGTGTGTGTGTGTGTGTGTGTGTGTGTGTGTGTGTGTGTGTGTGTGTTTGTGGGTGTGTGTACTATATTAGTAAAGACTCCTAAATTTAAATTTATTTAAATATATTATACATAGATTTTGTCTACCGTAAATCGATTTGTGTGATCGTAAACCAGAATGTCAGTTAACCACTTTTAAATAATACTAGGAGCTAAATAAAATAATTCAGGTAGTTTATTGCTCCACTAATTACTAACTTCAAGATATGTTGGCCACCTCTTATTTATTGTCTAATTAGCTAGAGCTGGAAAGGTTGAATAACTTTCAGCTTATAATTTAAAAGTTTTAGTTTGTAAAAAACTTATGAAAACGGGTTAATTTATTGTTTTACATTTCCGAAGTTAATTCTAATGGCTTAAAATAAAAATAAATATGCCATCAGCTGAATTGATTTATTCCGATTATTGCTGATGTGAAGGATTACAATTTTATGTATTGTTTTAAATATTTTATCCGATAGATTGATCTTGGAATTATAATTGCACAACACTACGCTGATCAATTGAAGCATTGTTTAAAAAATAAAAAAAGTAACACATATTAACTAAATTGATCACTTCTAGTGAAGGTTGTTTACTATTCTAAAACAATTCTTAACAGATTCACAAGTACATAAAAAAGAACATGAAAGTAACACTAAGTAAACACTCGTATACATTTAATACAAGGAAAAGATATGCACAGAAAGATTGACAGTTGAGGATGATGGACAGTTTTTCTAATTTATAAATATTATATAATAGTTATAGTAAAGGTATTAGAGAATTGGTTTATGTAGACTTTTCTGTTGGAGATGCGAAACAATCTTTTAGAAAGGTATTTTTGATTATTTTCCCACCAAATATGTTTGAACTCAGAATCGTAGCAAATATTTTGTTTTGAAAAATATCTCATTAGAATATGTCCTTGTGAATAGAATATATTTGTTATTGAATCTCTTTGATCAGCTTATTCCTTTCTGAAAACAAAAATGTCCAACCTTTTTGACAAAACGGGTCAGTTTTTTGCTTTATAACTGTTAAGATTAACAGTAGATAGGGTTATTGTGGGTTCTGACTCAAAGTGACACAGTCTTGTACATAAAAATATATTATTAGAAGAAAAACATGTATTATTTATTACAATATAAATTAAAACTAGTTGTTCTGAACACGCACTTCAGTATAAAATAAATAAATATATTACTTTTGTTTTATAAATAATATAATTTGTTTTGGTTTTTTATAATAATTCTTCACATTAATTATAATCCAAAATATATGAAAACAAAAATAAAAATACCTCTGCTAAATTTGATATAGATATCAGTGATTGATATAAAATAATGCAATAATTAACTTTGAAAAATATTTGTACGTACAATTAAAAATATTTCACTCAGTTTAAAGTTTTTGTTTTAATTGTTGAATATTAGTGTCTCAAATAATAAAGTTTATATCTTTACAAATCGGTGAAATATTTTAACACATTTTTAGTATTCATTAAAAATATTTTTTTAAATTCTGGCAGTTGAGGAGAAAAATAGAAATAAAGACCACTTCTCTTCAATATAATATTACAAATAAATTTCTTACTAACACATGTTAATCACTAACTTATTTTACTACTTAATGTAAACCACCCACCTTACATTAAGATATATAGGGAAGTTAGTCGGCCTTTAATTAGTTTTTTCCATAAATACAGCTATCGAAATATCTTAATGGTGTTTAATAAATGGTGCACAAAGTGTACCTCAATATTTTCCTTAAATATGCACATGAACAGAAAACAAACCAGGCTTAAATCGATATGCTATATTTTTCAAAATAAATTATGGAAAAATAATCACGAGTATGGATAGCGTTAAGCAATCAGCTGCTTACAACAATGAAATGATTGATCTCAAATTTTGTTTGTGGATATTATATTAGTTTTAACCTCTTTGTGTAAATTTCAAAAAATAATGTTATCAAAATAAGACAAGTCATTTTCTGTTTCTGAATTCTCACGAACTGTTGTGATTGTGCAGCAAAGCTTACGCACTAAACATGGAGATAATCTACTTCAAAGAAACTGGATTGCTCGTTGGGTTACAAATATTCCAATTGAATGGTTATTTATGCACCGGTAAATGTTCAGATCATCGATGAACTCTATAAGAAGCATTAAACAGAGGTCATGAAGTTGCAATCGCAGTCTAAACTGTTGAGAACACGGGTGAGTTTATAACTACACGTGTCACATCCTATTGTGTGGCTTAATTTGAGAAAGCCAAATAGTTTTGGGCCGTGGACATTACAAATGAAATAAGTATTGAAACCTAACGACAAGCGCAAACTCTGGGACATTTACACTGATTTGCAGGGTCTATTAGTGTGAATTTCTTACAAGGTGAATTTTCCGAGGGACTAGTGTTCAGTGAAGAGGCGACGATCTACCTCAGTGGGAGAGTTAATAAGAACAACTATCTGCATTCCATTGTCGAGAGTGTGAGGGATTCTTAAAAAGTAAACTTGTTTCTTTTTTAGGGAGAAAACAGTTACTGGTAATATTTACCTGGAATGGCTTATGCCTTATTTGGAGGAAGATAGGGCAAAGGTATTCTTTCAACAGGATGGCGGTCTACCATATTTTTATCTAGATATTCGAACATAGCTTAATGATGTCATTCAAGGAGGTTAGATCGGCCGAGCTACAGATGACTATTCACCAATATTATTTTGGATTTAACGTTGACCAGATTTGACACCATATGATTAACACATGTGAAGATATATCAAAGTTGTGCCCTTTCCTTTGCTTTTTAAAACCTAATTAACATAAAACGCTGCATCACTGAACTAGTGGAGTCAATATAAGAAGATATTCTGGCACTCACCTGGGCAGAGCTCGAATATCGTTTGGTCACCCAAGGGGATCACATTGAGCAGTTTTGTTAAGCATTTTATAATCTAAATCGTTTAAGCAATAAAAATATTTTCCTATAACCAATTAGCTTTGATTAAAAAAGCTTTAATTTTGAACCATGTTTTAAAATAACATTATATTAAGTTTGGTAAAGTAAAACAAAATTATAATGATGGTCGAAAGCTTTGTTTGTGATTATAAGGGTGGAATTAACAATTGAAAATACAACATATTTACTAGTGCATGAATAAAAGGTACAACAGTTATATTGAAAACATAAATAAAAATTGTTTTTAATTAGTATTGTAAGATTTAAACTTTAAAGAAAATTCTACTTAAATTAATTGAGTATTTAATTTTTATTGCCTAGACACGATATTCAGAGCTTTAATATTTTTTTATATATGGAACCACATTTTAGTATAGTGCAATAATTAAATAAAAAGAATTTGTTGTATAACGTTGAATAGTAATGTGGAGAAATACTATAAAGGTGAACAAAAGAACTCCTACTCAGTATACGGTTTATAGCCAGTACTGTTTGTTCGTTCGAGGCACGAACAGGATTCTGTTATTGTGTCGGTCATAATTAGGCTAGCAATTCAATTTAAGAAGAATCGTAATGTTTATGCTACCCTGCTTGAAATAAAACTACATTTATTTCATTATACCTTACCTGAAATATAATTTTAATTCAATATATTTATTCAAGTCTTCCTTTATATATGGAGTTAATAAGTGTGGATATTGGAAAATGATTTATTAAAATAATTAAATAATAATAATTGGACATATTATTACAATGTTTGTGAACCTATTCATTAGAAGAAAAATTGTAATGGGCTTACGTTTTGACTTAGTGCTTCAATATAATAAGGAAAATATGGTTAAAAATACCAAAACATTTGCAGCTATAAACGTTAGATAATGGAAATATATATTTTGATTAGTAATATTATTTCAAATTATGGAAGTTTATTTTATGAAATTCAATTCTTCACTTAACTAAATTTTGTGTTTCTTGTTAATTAAAAAAAAAAAAAATTACAGTTAGCATTTAGGGCGGTTTTTAGGTGAAGCCTATTTCTTGTAATTAAAGTAGTCACAATCAGGCCAATTTGGTCTAATTTCGTTTTAATTAACCTATTTTTTAAAATTAAACTATGTTGTGATTTATTATTAATACTGACATTTTCAATAAGTATGCTACACAATTTTATTTTAAAAGAACCCCCTCCCTCCCCACTAATATGGTGCTTGAGATCTAGAATTAAATTAGAAAAGACAAACATAGAACAACGTGAGAGTTGAATATCAATTCTATTAACTTCTACTATAATATTATACAACCTAGATTAAAAAGACACTGATTTACTCTGTCGGTCCCAAGTGCCTTTAGGTTTATCTTGGAAATTACTTAACCAATGTTTATGAGACTCGACAGTAAGTTATTTGATCAATTTCAGTAAGCTTCAAAACAGTAGCAAATTACAAGGTTT